>VDFB02086081.1:62653268-62762788 GCA_007258455.2 Sequoia sempervirens | reverse complement strand
AAGAGGATGGCTTAAGGGTTCCTAAGAGAATGGCTTAATGGGATATGAAATAAATTATAAACTTTTTATAAAATGACAATGAATTAAATTTAGTTTTATATTTATACTATCAATTAAATGTATGTAAAACTATATATAGCTACATGTCTCTAGATTTGAATTACATTGTAATATATATGCATCTCCTCTCTTTTTTGTAAAGTATCTAGTTTTGGGAGACTAAGAACAAATGATATAAAACTTTAATTAGGAAATGAATAAAGAAAAATATATATATAGACATGTATATGTCATAAATTTTTAACTACATAATGGCTATCAATTAAATATATATACAACTATATACTTACCAATAATTATTTACTTTGTTGTACCATCTACATCTCTTTTTTGTAAT
The DNA here is from genome assembly GCA_007258455.2 of Sequoia sempervirens. Classification (NCBI taxonomy): domain Eukaryota; kingdom Viridiplantae; phylum Streptophyta; class Pinopsida; order Cupressales; family Cupressaceae; genus Sequoia; species Sequoia sempervirens. The sequence continues at coordinate 62,762,391 of VDFB02086081.1, read as the reverse complement.
GCATCTATGATTGTCTCATGATCATCCATTGAAAGTGTCCATAAAACTTTATTAGAAGGCCTCCCTTGATATCTAACTAGTTTTATATTGGTTTCCAAAATCAAATGTGAATAATGTATACTCTTCTTGTGTCTTTCATAATCTTCAAATGCAGGAAAGCCATTATTTCTTATCAAATATTTTTGAAGCTAGGTGCCAACAAAAACCATTGAACTAATTGGATACTCAAAGTTGTCATCATCCACTCTAGGATGTACCAACTTATGCTTTCTCTCAACACATCTAGCCAACCAATACTCTATCTCCTCTTCATTCCCCTCAGGTGCAACAACATACATGTCCTACAAAACAAAATAAAAAATTCAATAAAGAGTGACTTATATTTCATTCACATATAAACATGCATACATATAAAATTCAACTCAATTTAATGTACCTTATTGTACAAGATCTGAAACACAATCATAATCATATAATGTGAACACTTGATTATCTTCAATTTTCGTTCCATGTTGAACATGTGTTGATGTAGATGTTAAGGCTCTTTGTTGCCATTGTTTGACCCATTCTGTATTTTCACATGCCTCCCAATCACCTACAATACAAAATTGAAAACAACATGCCAGCTCCCTTGTCCATATTGTCCATGTGTTTGCATTTGAACTTTTAAACGAATGCCATTTTGCAGATCCATTAATTGTTTCACAATCTTGTCAAGAAAAATATCATTTTCTTCAACTAACCAAAAGAAGCGTCAAATTATTGAGCTCTCACTTGTTCTTGTACATAATTTGGTATTGCACCAATCTACAATTGCACCTGCGTCTCTGAATTTCACAACATCCTCAAATTTTAGTTTCTCTCTAGCAAGAGCTCTTTTCACACATGCACCTACTCCACCATGTTCTCCCTTACCATGTACAACTTCAAAAAAACTCCACACGTGTTGGATATTATTTTCCTTTTGAACTCAACATAACCAATAAAACATTCTAGCATTTTTGAATTGACCCGTGCAATTATCCAACCATATGAGATGTTCTCTCATTTGAATTCCTCTCTTTTAATTTTTTATAAAATATATCAAAACAATATTGAACAAACTCAGATGAATGTAATCAATTATCACCTACATAAAAAATGGTACTCTCTCAAAAAAAAAATATTATCTTCTCTTCTATCATCTGCATGTCTATAAATAATATGAACAAATATAGCTACTTGCACTAAATTATAATACTATGATTGAATTTCTTCTTGTGGAGCAATAGTATAATTTTTAACAAAATCAACAACTGAAAATATAGTTCCAATTGGGAATTTGTTTTTACATAAACAAAATTGGTTATCAATCCAATGAGCATACTGAGAGTGTTTAACATATTTAGGTACAATACTATTTTAAATTCTTTAATAAATGCATGCACACTAAACTTTTCCACAATTAGCTCACAACATTTTCCAATTTTTCCATGTTTTAAAGAATACTCAACATTTTTAAATTTTTTTACATCCACTAATTGTTGTCCAAATTCATCTAAACTACTTTCATGCATACATTCTCCTAATAATGAAAATTTATCACATCTATCGCATTCTCCATAAATATGTATGCTTTTAAATAAAATAAGTTTCCATTAGAGGGTTCACAAAACAAACTTGCTATAAAATCTTTGATTCTTTTAGGTGGCATATTAATACCACAAATGTCCTGCATAATTTGGTTAGCATGCAAAGTGCATCGTATATATCGAAAACTATCATAATAATAACGAAATTGTACATGATTCTTACAACAAGATTTGTTGCTTATTAATTCTAACATACCAAGGTTTACATTTTTTGAATGATCTTTGATTTATGCTAATATTCAATGGTAAGATTGAATTATCTAAAATTTTTTTATATAATTCAATTTGAGTCATATCGAAGAGATTCTTTGGATGAGGTTCATGAATTTTGAAACCCACCCTTAATTTTAAGACATCTCTAATGTTAGGTGATACTCTTGTATTATCATGCCAAATTTTTTTGATTAAAGATTTAATTTCATTAGTTAATTTCATGTATGATCTTGGGATTCTACCACTAAAACTCCAACATTGATTAATTGGATCATTTTCAATACTTTCTCTTCTTTTAGTAGCTCTTATCAAAAGTTTTAGGATTTACTTTTATACATTTACTAATCTTACTTAACATTCTTTTATTTGAAGTTGCTTTATTAACTAGAGCAATTGTTATTGCACGAGTTGCATTCTTATCTTAAGATCGACTTTTCTTACCTAGAAAATCAATAGCATTAGCAACACTAGATATGACTTGCTCTATTGAATCATATTTCTTTTTTGGTTTTAAAAAAATACCTAATTTTTCATCACATTTCTCATTTTCAACATTCTCATCCATTGTGCCATGAGTTGACATTGAAATCCTAATTTCTTTCTATAAAAAAACATTTTATATATTCTATTTCCATAAGTTCTAATTTGTCTCTAAGAAACTTTACCACAAAGGTTATCTAGCACATCTTTTTCAATTGTAAAAAAAAATATTTTCATCTTCAGCCATACAAAGGGTTTCATTTTCATTCACGCAAGGGGTTTCATTTTCGTTTTTAAAGATAAAAGGAATTTCATTCTCATTTTCATCAATATGAGGGATTTCATTCTCATTTGCATTCTTATAAGATATTTCATCATTTTATTTTATTTTGCATTGTTTCAACCCTAGAATTATTGATACCATCAATGGTGTATCCAACTTCATTTAAATAACTAAGATCAATATTATCAAGACTTGGGTTTGAAGAAATACCTGGATAGATTGTTTGAATAGGTGCATTTTCCATATCATTGGGAGGTGGATTTGAATACATGCTCGAAGTTGTTTGCATAGGTTCTATTTCCATATCATCCAAAGTTGAAGTTGAAGGCATAGTTGGGTTTGTCTCCATAATTGCATTTTCTTCCATTTTCTTCCATTTTCTTCCATATTCGCCATCTCAATATTTGCATCATCTACATTCATTTCATCCTTCACGGTTTCCTCTTCAACATTCACGGAGCTAGATGCTTCCAAATTTTTCATTTGATGAATCCTTTCTCTTCTATCCCTTTGTCTTTTTGCCTCCATTTCTTTATTTGCTTGAATTTCTTCAGGTGTCATTAACTTTCTATATTTTTTTCTTTTCCTTTTCTTTGATCCCATGGTTACCAAACCTTCTTTGATAACAAAAAAAATGATTCTTAACCTATTTTCAAATTTTCATCTCCTACAAATATTCAAATAAAACTATGTAGTATGAAGATCCTTTCTTCTATAAACTTTGAAGTACTAAAACATCATGAATACATCCAAAATTTCTCTCTTTCCAAATCTTCTTGTAAAATGTTTTTGTACTTGATTCCACTTCAAAAAATTCAACCTACACTTGTCTTCCAACAACTTGAATAGAATATGCCTTGCACAAGACAAAATTGCAATAAAAAATGCAGAAAATGGCACTTTCGAACCGTACTACAAAAAAGGAATGTTGCAGAAAAAACATGCTTTATCAGTATTTTCCAAATTGGGAAAAAATGGCTATATAAGAAATGCGTACACATTCTATTTTAGGAATACGTACGTATTATATAATGTGTACACATTATCTTTACCCAACGGGTAAATAGATAACGCATATGCATTTTATTTAAATAACGTGCACACGTTATTAAAAATTTGAATCTCCAACTCACATGTAGCCTTGGTTTTAGGCTCGGGAAAGGCTTGGCAATCCAACCCTTAACCTTTGACCTACAACTAAAAAACTAATGCAGATTGAAGAAGAATGTCTAACTTTGGCAATATGCCTATTGGACTTTTTTTCTAAATCAATCTATAAAATTAAAACCCATTAGAGAACATGATCTCTAGTTTCTAAATATATATTTTTTTATTAATATTGGATTATATTTGTTATTTTTTAATTAATTTCTAAGCAAACTATTCCTTCACCTTGAAATATCAGGATTTTTTTTTGCTTTTTAATAACTTTTTTTTTGTTAAGTTTCTTGTAAAAAAAATTATATGGAATCAATCTTTAGACAATTCTCTACACAATGAAAAAAAAAGATTCAAAAAATGTTTAGTTTAGGTCCAATTATGCTGTCCATACACATTGATTTTTAAAAACAACAATTAAGACCAATAAAAATTCAATAAAAAAATATATATTTAAAACAAATTACAAAAAAAATTCCTAATCAATCTTCATGTTGTTAGCTCTCTTTCCCCAAAAGGAATTAGAAAAATAATTTTATTTGGGTCAAAAAGTGGTGTCCATACACGTGCATGGTATGGTAAAAAAATAGGGACTTTTAAAAAGTGGTTTTTATACATCTCTATCAAAATTTAATTTCTATAATCTGGGTATTTGAATAAATTACATATTTGGAAACTGAATTCAAAATGCTAAATTTCATTTTACTACCTTTTTTTAAGATTTATTGTGTAAGTGCCTCAAATTTTCACTCCAAGTGTGACAAATTCTGAAAAACAACAAAAATACTTCCACTTTTTGAGCTTTTTGTGGACCCAACTTCTTGCATCAACCCTATGGCAACAAGTCTTTGTTTTCCTATAAAAATAACACTCTTTACAACTTCTCACCCACTTGTGAGAATTTCTAAATAAATTGGACCAATAATAACCACCCCTCATGATTTTTACAATAGTTGTCCTTGGTGAGTAATGACCCCTTGAAAGGCCATTATGGAATTCTTGGAGAACTTTGTTAATCTAATCTTGTTTAATGCACCTCAAAAGTACTCCATTATTTTCCTTTCTAAATAAAGCACCATCAATTTAAGAACATACGGAATGTACTGAAGTTTGAAATACCTTCATTTTGATGGACTTAAGTCTTGAGAATATTTTCTCATTTGAAGAAAATGGACCATATCTTCATACCAGCTAGCATGAGGTGTATCTTCGGCTAATTGTAGCTCTTCATTAGCATAAACCATGTCTAGAACAGTCATTATATTTGTTGCTAGTTGTTTGCACAACCCTTGTCCTCTTACCAACCTTACTATTTTGATGTCAATGTTATATTCCATGACTTTCGTGATCCAACCAACTCTCTTTTCACTCACATCCTTGCTCAAAAGAAACTCACACTAACATCTTGTTGTTAGAAAGCATATGTCTAAATTTTTTAAAGGCTTTAACAATAGAAAACACTTGCTTTTCAACAAAGCTATACTTGACCTCATAGTCTTTCAATGGTTGGCTGCAAAAAACAATTGGTTGCACTCCAAGGAATCTTCATTCTATAGTGTCAAAATAGTTGATATAATTTATTTGCCTCCATAAGCATATATAATGAAATCTTTCTCATAATTAGGATTAACCAAGGTAGGATTTTCAAAATTTTCCTTCTTATCTCCTCAAAATTGTCTTTTCCTTATTTTTTCCAATAGAAAAGAACAATCTTTTTCAACATATAAGTGAGATTTAGCCAATAATGCAATGTTAGGAATGAACCATCTCACAAAATTAATCTTACCAAGAAAGCTTTGTAGTCCTTTCTTATGACTTGGAAGAGAGAACAATAATAACACTTACTCTCTCTAGATCAATGGACAAACCTTTCTTGGAAACAACATACCCAAGCAGTTTACCTTTAGGAACAACAAAACCACATTTCTTTGGATTCAAAGAAACACCAAATATCCTGCATTTTTCAAATACTTCCCTCAAATGACCTAGATAATCAACCTCATATTTAAAAAAAATAGTTAAATCATCAACCCTTTGCAATCCATATCCATTTCTCTCTAAAAGGTTGCACCTACATTTATTATGTTGGAAAGAGACACTGCACATGTCATCTGGTGTTGTCATTGATGGAAACCCTAGTCAATGACTCGATCCGCACATTAGAATTTGATCATACCGGAAGTCAAATCAAAGTTTTGTGATTAACTGTCAAAGTTAGAACATAGCATCCGACAAAATTGTGTTCATTGATTCATATGCAAATTTGTTGTTATCATTTTAAGTTGTGGATCTTAGGGAAGGTTTTTTGGTGTATGAACTATGTTATCCTTGAATCTTAGTGCCTCGTATCGATTTGTGTGAAAGTTAGAAGATCTGGTTGATTAATTTTTTGGTTAACAATGCAAGAAGGCCGACTAAGTGAATGTAACGTGTTATGGATATTTGAGGAGTAATTGTTTAAGTGTTTTTGTGTTCAAGCATGTTAATTTGGGTCCTCACTATGTTGTGGCTGACTTTGGTTGGTACACATTGAAAATTATTCATGATTTGAGCTGACGGTTTGTAAATATTTTATGTTTTATTGAAGCCGACATGTAGCGATTAAATCTTTAGTTGCATATATATATGTGTAAGTGTGGAAAATGTAAACAAACTATAATTAAATACACCTCTTAATGAAACATTGTATCAATATTAAACATGAATTAAACTAATTTAAAACATAGAAAATCCTGAAAGTGTCTCATTGTCTCCTATCTCCAAAGATTTATCAAATTACAGAAGCTCTCAGATTTGTAAGCACCGTAACTATTTAAAATGCCTATTTAGAGAATGGAATGGATGCTAAATGAAATGATGTTATGATTGCTAATGATTTCTAAATGATATGGAGCTATTGTAAATGAAGCCTGATGGATGAAAGCTACAGTAAAAAGAAATTATGTTGTCGTGATATGAAATCTACTGATGCCATGATGCTATGATGATACTAAAAATGCTAATGCTAAATGATTGCTTGGTTGCTTGAGTACTAATTCCTGCAAAGTAAGTTTGCATAAAGGATGATGATTCTCATATTTTTCTTGGATGATTTTGATGCTTCAAAAGGTTGTATATATAGATTTCTGACAGCACATTTGCACAGGGGTAACACAATAGAGGCTGAGATTCAATCTAGAGATTTGAATGGTATGAGATGAGAAGGTGGAGTTGATCATGGAAGATTTTTCCTCCCCATGAAAACACCAGGCAAGATGAGAGGAAAGATTTGAGGAAGAAGATTGAGAGGATTTCCTGCAGGTTTGTCCCCGAGGCTCTTCCCGTGAATGACAGTTGCATTAATTAGATTTTGAAAAATCTAATTTTATTGGTGAGTGAATAGAGGGATTAGATTTATGCATTTATTTAAATATTTTTTGTTTATTTAAATTCAGCAAAAGGGGAATAAATAATTTAATAAAATAAACTATAGAAGTTTGTTTATTAAATTAAATAGAAGAAGAGAAGTATGATAATTAAATTAAATATTTTAGGATATCTTTATTTAATTAAGAAGAAATGTGATATGATAATTATATAGCACAAAGTATTGAAGTTGTGTATTTAATTTAAGATAGAATTAATGGATAAAGTATAGAAGAAATAATAATGATAATAATTAAATTAAACAAAGTATTTAAGATTAATTAATCAAATAAGTCGTATTTAATTAATTAGATTCTCCAGACCATTTTTAGGTGTCTACATTTTTCCCCTCTTTGAAGTGATGTGTTTACGCATTGCTTCAAAAAAAAAATTGTGTTGCTGCTGCTAGTATCGATGAGAAATTTTTCAGAATGCCCCAGACATGTTTTTAGGTGATTGATGGATATATGCCCCCTCAGGAGATAAATTAATGAATTTTTATTTTTTTGATTTTTTGGAATTTTTCAATTTTTTTTATGATTTTATGATGATTTGATGTAGATTCGATGAAGATTTGATGATGAAATAATTTATCTCCCAATAATTGATGTTTAAAGTGATCCTGGATGAGTTTCAATTAATCTCTTTGTGTTTCATGATTTTCGATCATGTCAGCCTTTGATTTAATATTGATTGATGCTCCTAATCAAGTAGATGATGTTCGACCTCATGATAGGTGATGTCTGATGATTGATTGATGATAATTATCCTCATGATATGTGAGGAATAATTATAGTTTGATTGATGAACCTCATGATAGGAAAGGTTGATTCAATGTATTGACCTCATGATAGGCGAGGTTCAATGATGCTTGATGATTGACCTCATGATAGGAAAGGTTGATTTGATGTATTGACCTCATGATAGGCGAAGATCAATGATAGGTTGATGATTGTCCTCATGATAGGTGAGGATCAATGATAGGTTGATGATTTTCCTCATGATAGGCGAGGATCAATGATAGGTTGATGATCGATTGACCTCATGATAGGCGAGGTTCAATGATAGTTGCTGACGAGATTTGATCAAGTATCACTGGAGTCGAATAGATTGATAGGATGATTGATTTTTGATTGATTGATAATATTCCTGATTTGCAATATGTTATGATCATAGGAGGATTTTAGAGTTCTTCCCAAAGACGTGGGTCATGATTCCACATCTGGTGTAGGTCAATATAGATATCATCAGTCGATGTGGAAAATCTATAATGAAGATGCCAAACTAATATGAATGCAGTCTATTTTAACCATGCAAATCTACATATGCAAGCATTGGCATCTTAATAGTACTTTTGTGCTTTGTATCATCATTGAGCTTTTAAAATGTTGAAAGTGAGTACAAGCATCGATGGTATGAGTTAGACCATGATGACCTGAGTACTACTTCTATGATTTTTGATATTGCAAGTGAACACAAGCATCGAGGTATAATTAAACTGAGATGACCTGAGCATTTCTTCCATAAACAAACAAGAATTAACCACTTTCCTATGTGAATTGGAATGTCATCCATGATACTTTGTAGAGCACTTCCCATGACGATTCACACAATAATTATGATTAATTCACAGACATCAGACAAAGAAAATACCATTTCTTCTTCCTAGCTTCTCTAGTTCATACATCATTGAGCTGCTCCAAAGAAATGATAACAATGATCAAAAGTACAACATATCTTGCATTTGCTTATAGTATTCAATCATTTATTCAAATTAGATCATCCATCCTAATTTTTGTGATGTTTTTTTGTTTTCGAGATTTTGGATCAAGCTAACCTAAAGACCTATCCTAGGGACCTCGAGGGCTGATCAAAGATTATCCTTGCCTACGTTATACATGCAAAGACCATGTAGTTCGACTAACACAGACTCATGTTTTTAGCTTTTTGAGACTGGTTTTTTGACTTGTTTTTGAATTTTTAGTTGTAAACTGGATGTTTGATGTGTTTTCGATGATGATTGATATTCCATGTTGGGTTGTGTTTTGATCACTCTTTCTGTTGCTTTTGTCCATTTTGTGAAGGTCAAGATTTATTACCCCTAGTGAGGTTGAGATGTTTCCCCCAAGCCAGGGTGAGACATGACCATGTGATATGATATGATAATGGATGTAAAATGATGGTGGAAGTAACGACCATGGCATGTGTCCAAATAGATGGGAGAGTTGATTTGAATCACAAATAGCACCTGTTTCTAGGTTTTCACTATATGTTTTTACTACACCTTTTCATTCTTTTTGATTTTTTTGTATTTTTCTGTCTTTTTTATTTTTTTGTATTTTTTTTGGATTTTGTAGCTTCTTTTCTTTTTTGGATTTTTTTGGATATTTAAGATAAAATGAGATGATATGACTGATTGAAGGAACAAGATGCCCCACAATAGGGGTAATGCAACCATGGATAAATGATAGATCAAAATGAAAGATTCACTACAAAACATGTCACACAAGCAACATATCTCTTGTCAAAAGATGATAATGGTTGATTGATTAAGATGCCAGGAATGATTGATTCCATAAGGCATGATGATGATAAGTACTTAGGATCATTGATTCCCCTAAGTACGATAAGATTGATGATTGTTGATGATTGATTAACAAAAGATATGAGGATTGGATAATGTTTGTAGCTAGGCTCAAATATGATGTGCATGATAAGATTCAAGGTTGCAAAGGGACATGATGACATGGATTTTGATAAGCTAGGAGATATAGAATGGAAGAAAGAAAGGATAAAGATAATGAATGGTGATGATCAAGATCAACTAGATAAGATACAGACACAAGGCCCAAGTATTTTTCCCCTATTCCTCATCAAGACCGAGGAAAGGAAGAAAGGATGTATTTAGTAAGAATGATGGAATATGGATAAGATGAAAGATATGGATAAAGTGTATAAGATAAGATATATGATGTTTAGGAAGATCCTTAACCTTGTCAAGATCAAAGGTGGAAATGTAAGGAATGAGCATAGAAAGGATAATGACCATGAATGATAAGATGGATGAAACTTGTCCCTAAGTGTAGAGTGCAAGAGGAATATGGAAGATAGGATATGGATGATAGGGATATGGAGGAAGGACTTAAGCATCAAGTTTCACAACCAAATATCCCTCTAATAAACCATGGCAATGGGAATTAGACTCCTAAATGTTGGAAAATTAATGATATGATGGAAGAATCTAAGGAATTATGCAAAGGTTTGGATTAAAGGAGAATGATGGGGGGGAATGTTGGATAATGGATAGGAGGTTGGAAGGCATGTTGATGGATAGATGGAAAGGATGGAAAGATCAACATTGGAACACACCTTGAAGGGTGGTGGAGTGATGGAGGAAAAATGGATTTGGAAGGTGATAGGTTATTAGATGGAAAATTGGAGGGAGCTTTTGGATTAGCAAATTTGGATGCCAATTTAAATTTTATTGCTTCTATGAGACTTTTAGGAATCCACATGACTTTTGACTTTGATTTTTTCTTTGTGGGCCTTTGTGACCTTTGACATTTTTCTTTTTGATTTATGGACCTTTGTGGTCTTTGAAAATTTCTTTTTTTCTTTGATGGGCCTTTGTGGCCTTTTAGATTTTTCTTTTGATTTTGGATCAAATTTTCTTTTATTTTTGCATGTCTCTTTGTTGATCCTTTGATACATGTGGATTTTGATATAGAAGCTTTTGATATTTGGCACCCAAATTGCTTCCAAGAGAAATGGGAGGGGTGGATTGAGATGAATGATATGGAGGTATTATGGATGAGTTAATGTGGGTACAATTTTGAAAGGGAATCAAGGATGTGTGCCTTTGTTGTTCTTGAGAAATAGGATATGGACCTAGGATAGAGGGAAGATTTGATGGACTAGGATGAAGACGTAGGATAGATGGAAGGTGTGATGAACTAGAAAGAGGACCTAGGATAGATGAAAGGTTTGATGGACTAGGACACTTAGGTGTATAACCAAGGTCGTGGTGATATAAGTTTCTTTGAATAGAAAGGGGTTCTAGGATACCTTGCTCATGAAGGCTTAATCCTTTTCCTTTGTAATTCATACTTTGACACATTCGTTTACCAATGGGATATGTATTGTTTGTGAAACAAGATGCGAGTCCATTTTGAGGAGGATATGATATGGATGAGAGGATAGGTGTTGGAAGTAAACCAGAATGGATAAAGGTGGAGGATCCCAATTTATAGGTGTGGGGTTCATGTATAGCTTGAATAGGTGTGATAGGCTCTTGACATGGGGTGTTTTGATCTTGACTTGGAAAAGGATTATGAAGTGGTATAAAAGGCATATCTTGATCATGAGAAGGATAAACATCTTCATGGGATGAAAGGGTATCCTTGAATGGAAGCATATCTTGATCTTGATGAGGAAGGGAATCATGAGATTTTGTAGAAAGCATGTCTTGATCATCAGTTGGTAAGACATCATTAGATAGGATGGAAGAACTATCATTCTCTTGCGATGCAATAGAATCGTGAGATGGTATGGATTGATTAGATGATGTGGAAGAACTTGGAAGGATACTTGTCTCTTGAGATGGAAGGGAATTATTTTGGATGAAAAGTGAAAGGAGGGAATCATCATAAGATTCTTGAGAAATGGGATCTTGATCAAGGATTGGAAGATTTTGTGGAATTTTGATATCATTGGATGGAGTAGAAAGAATATTTTGATCTTGATGTGTAGGGGAGTCTATGCTAGCATGATTTGGATTGAGGGATTGACAAGAATCATTGGATGTTGAAGATATGATAGAAAAGGATGATTGGATGGAATTGTTAACTTGAGTGAAAGAATCTTGAGGTTTATTTTGGCTTATGGTGGATGGAGATAAATGCATGACATGACAAGATTGCTCAATATCATTTGTGTTTGAGGATTTAGATTTGGGCTTACTGAACTTTTGCAAAAATTCAATGACATTGAACTTGGATGATGTAGCTTTGGGTGAAGAAGGTCTCATGTTCATTGTTTGGTCAAGAGGATATGGGTAGATGTCTGGCAGAAAATATCTTTTTGTGTTTGTTTCCCTTTGTATGTCCCAGATTTGTTGTTGAAGTTTTTTCATTTGATGAGATAAAGCATTCAATTGATCCTCATCTATTTCAGCCATGGTGGTTTGAGTTTCAAATTTCCGTTCTTTGGATTTTTTTTACTCTTGTTGTGAGGGATTTCTTGACAAACATTGTGGATTTCCCTAATCATAAATTTCACTATTTGATTTTGTTTTGACTCTTTTGTGTTGTTTTTTTTTGGATGATCTTTATCTGGATTTTAATGATTTTGAAATACATAACACTCAAATAAAGACAATTGTTTTTAAGAGTTGTAATCTAAACAAATAGTCTATGTTCAAAAGAACCACGCATGGTCCTATTTTCACTGGTTTGATAACAATAAATCACTTCAAACAAACTCACTCAATAGTCAAAAGGTCATCGTTATACTCAACAACCCACAGCTTAAAATTGTGTCGACTCACACAGTCGTGTCACCCCCTAGAGGGCACCCGTGTTTTTGTCTTTTCCAGGTGCATACTCAAGGTTAGATTTATTGATCCCCTAAGTAAATGGTCCTTGGAAATTATATGGTGAGTGTCTTGGGGGTAGATTCTTCCCTCCCCTTGCATTGCGAGTATTACAATGTCTGGTTACTGACTTAGCTGGATACTACACTAGGTTCTTAAAAAGGGTTTCCATTCGAAGCGGCAATAATAGAATCCCTCAAGAGACCTCCCAACCTTTAGAACAAAGGTATTAGGGATGGTTATCTTGCACACTTCTAGCAAAAGTGGGTTTCCCCAGCTTTGCTTTAAATTTTATAGTGGGGTGGAAAAACCTGGCTTTGGTTTGAACCCACTTAGGTCGTTCCCATAGGGTGAGTACTTTTTCCCACTACGACAGGCCTTCTAAAGGATGTAATAAAACTTGAAGAATGCATAAAAAGGATTATTCTGGCTTTTTGGATCACCCAGTTAAGGCGAGAGCATATGCCTATCAACCATTCAAACACAGAAACCACTTGTTCAAATTTTAGAGCCCAAACGAAAAAGTTTCTAATCTATGTGAAGATGTTGCTTCACAATGAAGATGTTGCTTCACAAAAAGACATGGTGTTCATTATTTAAATCTCAAATTGAAAAATCTGGTGACTACCCTAGATTGGTAAATTTTTAATCCAAAGGAAAATGTGACTATCCTAGGATTGATTCATTTTAAAACCAACTGAAGAAGTGTCTATCCTAGATTGATTCATTTTAAGTCCAAATCCAAAAACCAGTGAGTTTCTAATGTTCCTTTTAACCAACTTTGACAAATCTTGTGTAGATGGTTAATTTTAAGCCCAAAGTAATGCTAGTTGGTCCTAAAGCATGAATGAAAAATAACATATCATGAGTGTTTGAAAACACTATTACAATGGATGTCAAATGCTTTCTTTCACTTCAATGCTCCATGTTCTTCTTAAAACCTGCAATAAATTCTCAAAAATGTTAGATGAGATCAAGAAATAAGAAGATATAAGGGTTAGATGAATGATTAAGCATAAAAACTCTAAAACTTAGCCCAAGTTACAATGGGATTTGACTTTAAATGTAAAATTGAAAATTTTAACTCTAAAAAATGTGATAAATACCTACACCATTGCATATCTTATGAAATTCTACCCCATTTCAAAAAAAAAAGTTTTGAAAAATACCTTCGTATGACCAAGATATGGTCATTTTAAGAGCGCTAAAACAGAGGTCAGAAGCGCTACATAATTCATTAGAAGCGCTAAAACAAAGTTTTTTTTTTTTTGAACTTTTGTCGGATGTGCTAAAAGAAGTGTCAAACACGCTATTATAGTGATTAGAAGCGGTATAGAAATAGCCAAAAGTGCTATAGGATTTTAGAAAAGCACTAAAACAGATACTGATGTTGTGGTTGACCTATGTTGGATTGTGAATTGAAGCGCTAAAACAGTATTCCAAAGTGCTATACTTTTCCCCAGAAGCGCTAGAACAAAACTCATAAGCGCTATACTTTTCATCAAAAGCGCTAGAACAGTCCTCAAAAGTGTTATAGAATCCTCCGATCGCACTAAAACGGATCATGCCAGACTCCTATATGAAAACTTTTCAGAAAAACTTGTTAAAAACATGGGGTACAGCCCCACGGTGGGCGCCATAATGTAAGTGTGGAAAATGTAAACTAAATACAATTAAATACACCTCTTAATGAAACATTGTATCAAGATTAAACATGAATTAAACTAATTTAAAACATAGAAAAGCCTAAAAGTGTCTCATTGTCTCCTATCTCCAAAGATTTATTAAATTACAGAAGCTCTCAGATTTGTAAGCACCGTAACTATTTAAAATGCCTATCTAGAGAATGGAATGGATGCTAAATGCAATGATGTTATGATTGCTAATGATTTCTAAATGATATGAAGCTACTGTAAATGAAGCTTGATGGATGAAAGCTACAATAAAAAGAAACTATGTTGCCATGATATGAAATCTACTGATGCCATGAAGCTATGATGATACTAAAAATGCTAATGCTAAATGATTGCTTGGTTGCTTGATTACTAATTCCTGCAGAGTAAGTTTACATAAAGGATGATGATTCTCATATTTTTCTTGGATGATTTTGATGCTTCAAAAGGCTATATATATATATTTCCAGCAGCACATTTGCACAGGGGTAACATAATAGAGGTTGAGATTCAATCTAGAGATTTGAATGGTATGAGATGAGAAGGTGGAGCTGATCATGGAAGATTGTTCCTCCCCATGAAAACACCAGGAAAGATGAGAGGAAAGATTTGAGGAAGAAGATTGAGAGGATTTCCTGCAGGTTTGTCCCTGAGGTTCTTCTTGTGAATGACAGTTGCATTAATTAGATTTTGAAAAATCTAATTTTATTGGTGAGTGAATAGAGGGATTAGATTTATGCATTTATTTAAATATTTTTGGTTTATTTAAATTCAGCAAAAGGCGAATAAATAATTTAATAAAATAAACTATAGAAGTTTGTTTATTAAATTAAATAGAAGAAGAGAAGTATGATAATTAAATTAAAGATTTTAGAATATCTTTATTTAATTAAGAAGAAATGTGATAAGATAATTAAATAACGCAAAGTATTGAAGTTTTGTATTTAATTTAAGATAGAATTAATGGATAAAGTATAGAAGAAATAATAATGATAATAATTATATTAAACAAAGTATTTAATTTTTTTTATTTAATTAAGAGGGAAATAATATGATAAAATAGAAGAATTAATAGTGAACTTAATATAAATAAATATTTCTATTTATTTACTAAGTAGATGAATTTAAGATTAATTAATCAAATAAGTCGTATTTAATTAATTAGATTTTCTAGACCATTTTTAGGTGTCTACAATAAGAGATCATTTATATCATTTTGATGTGTGTATGAAGTGTGTTGGTGTGTGTCGCAAAAGTCAGAAGGATTGTAGAGCGATTGTGTACAGTTTCACTTGTGCATAAAAGGATTTGTGATGCAAATTAAAGCAAATAGAGCAGAAGAGCAGAATCAGACAGAAGGTCAAGAATGTGATTGATGTGCTTAACCAGAACTGTAATCAGGCATTAGTAGATGCTATTTTCTCAGTTCAAATCTTCTGGATGTAATCCAAATATTTTTGTAAGATAGTGAGTCTTCCTTTTGTATTTGAGCAGTGAGCTCTAGGCAATGTTCCTGAATGAATGTGCATTCCTTTTGTAAACACCTTTTGAGTATACTCAAATCATATTGTGGATTGACCTCCACCATGGTTTTTACCCTAATAGAGTTTCCGCATAAAAAATCCTTGCGTTATGGTGTTGTGGTTTCTTGTCTTATGTTCATGCATCTTTCTTGTGGTTGAATGTTATAAGTGCTTTAAAGATCAGATTAGTAAAGTTAAAAATTGTAGAACACCAATTCACCCCCCCCCTCTCAGTGTTCCTTAATTCCAACAATTGGTATCAAATCCTAGTTCCTCAAAATAAGTTTAAAAGCTTGGGGAAGATCTGGGAAAGTGATTCAATGGATTCAAGCAATCTTCAACAACAAATTTTGGTGGCCCTAAATGATCTTGATTAGTCAAAATATGAAGTATGGGAATTGCAAGAAAGCCTCATGAATGCTAAAAAAATCATTCAATCATTGAAGGATAAAATCAATAAATCCAAGGATAAGAGAAGGGAACTCTGTGATCATATCAATCAGAAAGAAAGAGCATGGAAGATGAACAACTGAGTCAAGCCCTGAAGGAAAAGAAATGTGAATTTTTTTCCAGAGATAATGCAGTCCTAAAGCATGAGATAGAATCTATTATGATGAGGATGACCAAGGAGATTGAAGACAAAAAGAAGAATGAAGAGAATCTTGCTCAATCCTTGAAAGAGAAATCTGAAGAATGCAACCGAATTAATGATGGATTCAATCAGTTGGAGCTTGAATTAGAACAATCCAAAAATAATGAAGAAGAGCTTGAAAAGCAGATTATTGATCTCAGAGATGAACTTGCTACTACAAATGAATTCAAGGAGAAGTTCAAGATTATCTCAACCAAGCTTGATGGACTAATTAAAAGTCAGAGGACTGAAGGTGACAAATGAGGTCTTGGATATGAGAAAGGAGAAAGATTTGGTTCTGGACAAAAGAGATTTAGGCAAGGAAATCAAATGAGAAAATATGGAAGGTATCCGGTAAGACAACTTAATGCTCAAAGGTTCAATGGTTAATGTTTTGTTTGCAATAAATTTGGTCATATGGCAGCTCAATGTAGAAGCAGAATGAACCCAAGTGGTCCATCATTCTCAGGTCAGTGTTTCAATTGCAATAAGTATGGTCATAAGTCAAATGAATCAAAAATATGTCAAACAACTTTTTCAATAGAGATGTCAGATGTTATACATGCAATAGATTTGGCTATATTGCTAACTAGTGAAGATCAAGAGAAAATCAATGGAACAACTGGTCTGGAAAAAGAAATGTGGTGTGCTATAATTGCAAAAAATCCGGTCACATTGCAAGATTTTGTAGAGGAAGAAAGGGTCTGGTAAATCAAAGGAAAAACATGCAGAAGGATGAAAAGGGAAAAGGAAAAGTTACTACAAATGAGATCAGGAAGAAAATGAAGAAGATATGGGTGAAGAAGAGTCCTTCTGTTGCAAGAAATGATTCCACACCAAAACTAGGTTCTGGTAATTCCTCTGGGAATTAGTTTAAGGCCACTGGCCTAAGGGGAGTTCTCAAGAAAATATTTTAAACCCCTTGTCAGTAGTTGGAACCAGAATGTGGCAGATTGCAATGATTACATTAGTGATGTGAAAATGTTTTGGAATATCTTGTGAAGGAAATTTATGCAAAATTGAAGGTCTGCATAAGAGTTTTCTTTCATAGTCTATGAGAACAGGTTATCCAGAAGACCTAGGGTAAAAGCATTTATTGCGATGAAAAAGTTAGGTGCACGAATGATAAAAAGTCATTTCTATCCCTCATTTGTCACATTGCATTTCAAGAATAAGAAGTTTTGGAGAGAGTTGAAGCAAACTTTAGAAAAGTTTGGCAAAGATTCAAGTCTGAAGGCGATTCGGCAATCAAACCCTAATCCAGTGAAAGGTATTTATTCAAAAACTTGTGAACTTGATTTTTTTTTGAAATGGCTACTCTGTTGGCTATAGACATTAAGGATAGGCCCCGTCCAAAATTCAAATGGCACCCCTTCAAATCCATTGAAACAAAACCTTTAGGTGCATTTTCCTCCATTTCGTATGGAGTTTTACATATTGAAGATATTAAGGCATACATTCATGCAAATGTTGAAGAGTTAGGAAGCTCCCAGTTGTTGAATTTGTACACCAATCGTATTGTGGGAGAGGATTTCCATGTAAAACCCGAATTCAAATCTCTAGAGGAGAAGAAATTCACTTAGATTGTGAAATTTCTCGTGTTTGAAGAAAACGAATGGGTTTGGTATATATTGAGCTGAGTGCATGCCAAGATTATGTGGTTAAGTCAGCCTTTTAAGATCACAAAGGAAGCTATAAGGATTGTTACTAGTTTAAATTCATCTGGTGGGTTTCCAACATTGAAAGCTATCAAGAATCAAAGAATCACAGATGCAACCGGTTCAGTGTTCGACAAGAGAGCTATGGAAATTGATGATATTATTGAAGTGGATGTCAGATTTGCTTCTATGGTCATTGGGTACAATATCTATCACTCCAGCTAAGACAATTTTGTATCCAGTACAACAATTTATGCAACATATCAGATGGTTAAAGAAAAGGAAGATTATGACCTGTGTGAGTTACTCTGAAGCCAACTAATGGAGAATCTTGGTAAAATCAAGAAAGATAATAAGAATTCCTTCAAGTTTGGTAATTTGTTGTTGTGCTTATTCTTCTATTTCATGAATGAAGTTATGGGAGTTGGAAAATTTCAATGGAAAAGTGATAAACCAGTAACTATTCAGATTAGAGATATCTTGTATGGAATTGGTGATAGTAAAGCTAGAAAAATTGCTATCTGGGGTTATTTCAAGAGCTTTTAGAATGAAATGCAAGCCATGGAAACGATTTCCACATCTATTGTGGAAAAGTATAAGGATACAATTTGCTTCATGGTTGATATTGATCAATGTTTGATGGAAGTTGTTGATCCTAGAACAATGTGGATAATGCCTATGGGTTATGAGGTTGAGGAAAACATTTTGGAGCTATATGCTCAACACTTGCTAAGTAAACCTTGAGATCCAATAGAAGAAAGGTTTGGTACCTTTGAGGAAAAGAATATGGAATTTCATGCACAATTGAAGAACCGAATGATAATCTAAAAAGTAATAAATGAAGTTGAAGCTTTTGTAGAAAGCATGGGTATATTGGCTAAAGCTATGAGAGAAGCTAGAAGGAAAAGAGAACAAGTTGAAGTAGGAGATCCAACTAGAATTGAGTCTTCTAGTCTGGCAGCATCCTCTTGAAGATTTAGATCCACAAGGAACTCTGCTCTTTCATCTGGTCTTGCAAAGAATTCAAGTCCTATAAAAGCTCAAGCCAAGACATCCGATAGAGAAGGAAAGAGGAAGAAGGACAAGAGCACAAGAGTTTATGTTGTTTCAGAAGATGAAACTAAATTTGATGAAGAGATAAGAGAAATCAAGCAAAAGGGCACAAAGGAAACAAAAGTCTCTAAGGACAAGCCCTCTAATGAAGAGAAAGCAAAGAAAAGGATGAAAGCTAAAAAATCAAGCATGTTTGTAGATGAAGTGGAAAAATCCTTGATTAAGGATGGTAATCTTAGACTACTATGTGAATGGTATGATACCTTTGATAGTGCCAGTCAAAGAGTTCTTGAGGAAGGCACAATAAAGTACTTGAATAATTTCAATATGACTCACATTGAAATAATGTCTGAGTTACCCAAAGGTTTGTATAAAGTCTTAGAGATGAGGAGAGTGAATGCAAGAACTGAAGAAGAGAAAATGAGAGAACAGATAGTTGTTGATTTGTGTTTGGTGATGTCTATAGAAGAGATGAAGAATATTCTAAATGAAGCTAAAAAGGATTTTAAGAGCAAAGCAAGGGTGAACAAGCTGATGATTGGACAAACTGAAGAAGTTGCAAAGGATACTGAGAAAATCCTTAAGGCAATTTTGTTAAAGAATAGATACAATGTTGTTTCTAAAGAAGTACATGTGGAAGATGTTCCACCTGGTTCGATAAATGAAGAAGGAAAAGAGTACACAATTGAGGATACTTTGAATCCTATAGATATACATGACACTGAAATTCCTATGGAGACTAAAGCTCCTAAAGTTGTGTCGGTTGAAGAAAAAGAGATTCCTAAAGCTATGGAAGAATCAGTGATTGAAGAGAAGAAGGCTGAAAGCAAAGGAGGTTCATGTGGAGGCAAGAGACACTGCAAAGGCACTGAAGGAGTTTTTGGAGGAGCAAAAAGAAGAGTTTGATCCTGAACTAGTTAAAGGTCCTATCAACTTGACTACTTTATCTCCCATTGAGAAATTGAAAGTTGCATCATTCACTCAGGCCAAGGCAAGGGAAGAGATTCTGAAATCTCATATTGAAGATAGTGAGTTGTTAAGTTTTGCATCTGGTATTTTGGAGAAGATCATGCCTTCATATGTCAAGGATTCATCTGATTCTCCATCCAATCAGATGAAGAAGCTTGCCAATTTTGTAACTACTCACTTTGAGTCACTTGAAAAATTGGCTATGGACAAGGTTCAGAAGGAATTTGATGCTAAAATATTTAATAGGTTGAAGAGAATGATTGCTAATGACAAATATTTGTTAGCTACCTATGTAAAGAGTATTAAAAGTGCTTTTTTTGAAGGTGGAAACATTTTCAAGTCATGTTTATCTTTTGTCTAAGTTCATTGAAGACTTTGAAATGAAAATGAAAGAATATGAGAAACAGTTATCAGATATCTCTCAAGCATTTAATCCTCTAACTATTTTTGTTGAAAAGAAAGAAGGTCAAGTCATATCCCTTCTTGACAAGATTAAAATTTTGAAGCATGAAGAAGGAAAAATTGTTGAAAGATTGTGTGAGCTTAGAGGATTGATTGGTCCTAAGAAGCACAAGATGCATTGAAGGAAGCACAAGATGCTATGGCATTCAATGATCCGGTGAACCTTGAGTCTACAGAGATGCAATCTTACTTATTTTGTGGTCACATGACTATCTTGGAGAGTCTCAAAAAGAGCTGGGACACTAGTTTGAGTCTATTGAAGACCAATTTTGCAGACATATTCAAGTTTATGTAAGTTGTAGAAGCATGTTTGTACATATGCAGTTTGTTCATAGAATTTTTTGTTTCATTTTTGGTATGTTGATTCCTGCCCTTGCCATTGATGTCAAAGGGGGAGAATGGGTCAGTGAAAAATTCCTTAATCATCTCAAGGGGAGTTGTGTTTTTGAAGTTTTGAAGATTGGCAGTGTAATTTATGTTGGTACTGATTTGACACTTAGTCATTTTTCACTAAGTGTTGCAATCAATGCAAAAGGAGGAGATTGTTGGCAAGAGACACTGCACATGTCATCTGGTGTTGTCATTGATGGCAACCCTAGTCGGTGATTTGATCCACACATCAAAATTTGATCATACCGGAAGTCAGATCATTTTTTTGTGATTAACTATCAAAGTTAGAATAGAGCATCTGACATAATTGTGTTCATCAATTCATATGCAAATTTTTTGTTATCATTTTGAGTTGTGGATCTTAGGGAAGGTTGTTTGGTGTATGAACTATGTTATCCTTGAATCTTAGTGCCTTGTATCAATTTGTGTGAAAGTTAGAAGATTCGGTTGATTAATTTTCTAGCTAACAATGTAGGAAGGTCGATGATCTATTTTAGGATCTATGACAATTGCTAATGAATGCTTTACGAATTACAACAATTGCTTAAAGCTTACAAATGAAATTAACATAATAGAAATAATTAAATGGCATAATAAGGTGATAAAAAAATGAAAGAGAGAAGAGATAGAAGACAAAACATAATTGATAATGGAGTTTTCCTGATTGGACTACGTCTCTGGGTCCCTCTCCAACAGAGCGATCGATCCTATTATTCTCCAAGAATAAGATTACAATTGCAAAGTAGAACCATTCCCTTCCAACACTTCAGCGGCATAATGTTCCTCCGACTTACAAGAATGGCCTCAAGTCTTCAATGTAGCTCTCTCAGCATCATCACCTACTTGATTTCTGAATATCCCACTCTTCCAATTTCACCCCTTTTTATACCAAAAATTCACCCAATTTGGTTCATAACCAATTGATTTTCAAAACCTCCCAATATCCCCTTTACATAGTAAAATATTTGAAAAATCCCCCCATAAAATCATAATTAACCTTACAAATTATTTGAGCCCTTCAAATTTTATATTTCGGGCTTTTGTTGTTTCAACAAGTTATATCTAATCCTTAAAAAGGATTATTGTTTTTAAAATTTTGAGGGAAGGTTTTAAAAATAGGGGCAAACGGGCTTGGTTTCAACAAAATGAAACGAGCTCCTATACATATTTGAAGGTATGCGGGGGTCTATTGGTGGCCCTACTTTTTACCAAATCGGCGATCACAAGATCGAACTATTGGTGGTTGTTTGTTTTAAAACAAATTCTAAATAAAACAATAACAAAACGAACCAACAACATATAATTGATAGCGTGAGATTTTAGCTAGATTGGTAGGAGGGCGATATGGTAGGAGTGAGCTGGGGGGATCGAATCCCCCCAACAAATTTTTAACAAAAAAACCACTCACCGCCGAAAGGAGATAGAGGGGAAGCCACGTGTCACACTAGGAGGGTGCCACATGTCAAGCTATCATTCATTGATGATGCTAACATGTCTAATGACGTGTTGTTGATGTGGTCGATGACTGCCCGCTAATGTGGCGTACGAATGCCACATGTCCCCCAATGATTGGTCTGTACAAGCTGAGGCAGATGCCACGTGTCAGATTCTGAGTGGTCTATGTCACTATCTATACCATATGGATTGACAAGTTAGCATGCTAACATCAACGTCCATACGGTCAAAAGTCAACCTTCTTTGCGAACTTTAATTGGCTGTAGCTAGTGCAAACGGACTCCAATTCGCGCGAAACGAACGTCTTCAAAAAGCTCTTAACTAGCTCTTCATGATGACACCAACTTCGACCACTTTTGATGATGTCAAATTTTGACCCTTTTTTCTCTAACCTGGGTCCTAGGTTGACCAAGGTTTGACCGAGCATATCTTGGGCTCCGTAGCTCTGTTTGACTCCGTTCGAGTTACGTTGGAGTCAAAATTTCAGCCTCTTTCTGATGATGTTGATTCTGGAGAAAATTGAGAAACTTCAATTTTTGGTGAAGATCCTCCAGATTAGTCCTCCCCACTGGAGAGCTTTTGGACCTTTGAAAGTTGGTTACTTGGAAAGTAAGTGAGGGTAAAGGAAGGCGTTCGTTCTGATCTTTTCCAAGATCTCAAAGGGACAATACCAAATCCACTTGAGCTTCCTTCCTTCGCCTTACATTCTTTCCTTGCTAATATGTAACCAAACTTTGTCTCTAACTTGAAAATGGTGATCACTACGATGCTTATCATGTCGAGCCTTGTATTTGGCTTGACTCTTCTGCAACTATGATTCCACTGCCTAACAAACTACTTGGACTTTCTGGATGAACTTTAAAGCCTTCTCTAAATCATAACATCCATCTTCAACATCATCCTTCCCAAAAGCAAAATCCATCAGTGTTTTGGGCACATAACCAAAGCAAGTCTCAAAAGGAGACCTCTTTATAGAAGAGTGTGTCACATGGTTGTAAGCATGTTGCACATAATGAAGACTCTCATCCCACAACCAATAACCTCTGAGCAGATGCACAACTATCCTATTTACTACCTTTGTTTGTCTGTTAGTCTGCGGATGCAAGGTTGTACTCTTCTTCAGTTTGGTGTCCATGAGTCCCCACAAAGCTAACCAAAATTCCCCTAGGAATCAAGAATCTCGATCTGATACAATAGAAGTAGGTAACCCAAAATGAACCCATACAAATTGGAAGTACATATGAGCTGTCAGTTCAATGATGACCTATTTCTTACAAGGCATTAGAATACACATTTTTCTAAACCAATCAACTACTACATACAAATAATCATGTCCCTTCCTAGACATAGGTAACCCCTCAAAAAAATCCATTGAAACACTTTCCCATGGATGGAATGGTATAGGTAGAGGCGTGTACAACCCCAATTTCCTATTACTAGGTTTACTTGTTGCACACATGACACAACCTCTAATATACTTAGCTACAGTTTCTTGCATACAAGGCCAATAACAATATTTTTGCAACTGAGTAATTATTTTGCTTACCCCAAAATTTCCTACAATTAATGAGGTATGTGCTTCTTTGATTTCCTGCGCTTGTTCATCTTTTGGAATGCATAACTTTCCCAAGTGATACAACAGTTTATCCTGCACATAGTAATCTTTCTCTTCTACATGTTTTCCTGCAATTAGAGTTGAATAGATTTCCTTAAAGTTTTCATCATTAGTATACTATTCTTGAAAACTTTCATGCACCATGGAACTACCTTTAAGGATAATCAAGGAATTCATAACAAGAGGCCTAGCTAGTATATCTTCTACTTTGTTATGGGCACCTTTCTTGTACTTAATTACCAAATGGAACTGTTGAAGAAAACCCATCCACCTAAAGTGCCTACTTTGTTGCAATTTGGATTGTGAATGCAAATACTAAAGTGGTTGGTGATTAGTGTGGATTATAGTTTCTTTTCCCATTAATTAGTGTTTCCATTTTTTAACACTTTGAATTAATGCATACAGTTCCTTATCATAAGTAGGATAGTCAATTACTGCACCTGAAAAGGTTTCAGAGTGATAGCAAATTGGTTTACCTCCTTGCATTAGCATTGCTCCCATGGAAAATCCACTTGTATATGTCTCTATCTCAAATGGTTGGTGTAAATCTGGTAAAGCCAAAACTGGTGTTGTGCTCAACTTTTCCTTCAAAGTGTTGAAGGCCTTTTGTTGTGGACCTCCCCACTGAAAAGTTATCTTCGTACTAGTCAATGCGTGCAATGGTGATGCAATGTAGGAGAAGTTTGCAATGAACTTCCTCCAGTACTGGACTGCACCTATGAAACTTCTGACTTCAGTGACTGTACTTGGCTTAGGCCATTTTATAATAGCTTCGACCTTTGCAGGGTCTATTTTCAATTGACCATCACCTACGACATTGCCTAAGTACACTAGAGATGTCTTTGCAAATTCACACTTAGACATCTTTACATAAATTTTTTCTTTTCTCAATACATCAAAAACTTTCTTTACATAAATTACATGATCATCCCAAGTTCTACTGAATACAAGAATATCATCTAAATAGACTATGACAAAATCATCAATAAAAGGACGAAATACATCATTCATGACTCTCATAAATGTAGCTGGTGCATTGCAAATCCTGAAGGGCATGGCCAACCACTCGTAAAGTCCCTGTTTTATCTTAAATGTAGTTGTCCAAATGTCATCTTCTGCAATTCTTATCTGATGATATCCACTACGCAAGTCTAACTTAGAGAAGTAAACTGCATGTTTTAATTGATCAAGTAAATCATCAATTCGGGGAAGAGGATACCTGTTCTTTACCATTATCTTGTTCAAGGCTCAATAGTCGATGCACATTCTCCAAGATCCATCTACATCTACCTCATCAACAAAGTTTGCAGTGATAGCAAATTTCAATTTACACTATTTTGTTACCTGTACTTGAGCATCATTGCAAACCCATCCAAGCAGATATGGATTTAGATGAGGTTTTGTAGATAGATTGAGTTTCTTTACCACCTCTTCAAATATTAAGCTGACTTGAGAACTCGTATCAAATAGTGTGTCAATCTAAGTGTGCTTAGTTACAACTCGAATATGAAACAATTCATTCCGTTGTTTATCAACTTTAGGAGGAGTAGATACTTTACTTGTACTTTCATTAGAAACATTTGCATCAAAAGAGAGAATTATACCTTTCCCTATACCTTGGACCCCAGCAGCAACAATTTGAGTTTCATCTCCAGAGTCATATCCAAGATCTTGTTGAATCACTGCAGCAGTCTTTTGCTTGCCTTTATTGCCTCCATATCTTTTTGGCCTTAATTCGGGATGCAACTTCCAACACTTTGAATCATCATTCCTCTCTTTCTTGCAATGGGAGCATGTGGGCTTATCACCTTCCTTCCTAACTGTAGGTGTCTTCTTCCCTTTGCCTTTATCTTTTTCTTTTTCTTTACCCTTAGACTTCCCCTCAGACTTAGATGGTTTCTTTGAGAAATTATCATTGAAAGTGTTCTTACCCCTTGACTCTAAATGAGTTTCTTGGACTGAAACTTCATCCAAATTATTAGGACTCAACATTAGAATAGTATGTCTTAGGTAAGAATGCAAACCACCTATGTACTTAAGTAGTGTATCCTAAGTATACAATGGAACATTTGAAGCAAAAGCCCATTTTCTAAACTCATGGGTGTAATCTTGGACAGAATGACCCTTAGCTTGCCTAAAGGTTTTCCAATTCATGGTTAATTTTTGCATATAACCTAAAGGATAAAACTATTTTTTAAGGGCAGCAATAAATTCCATCCAAGTCATATTGACCTTACCATGGCGAGCAATTTCCTCCCGAGTCCTACTCTCCCACTAGGTGAGAGTTTTACCTCCCAACCAGAGAGTGGATAACTGGAGCATAGAAACCATCTTCTGTTAGGCCTTGAATCCTACAATAAACTTCTACCTTTTGGATCCAATCATCTAACTTTTTCGGCATTTAACTCACCACAATGCTTAGGCAATTCAAATTTTACATCCAATTTGATAATAGGCTTAGAATTTATTTTGAAAGGATTAACAGTAGTAGAAGAGGAAGAAGAAGAAGCAGAAGATGGAGAATGAGGGGAAGATGGAGGAGATGGAGCTTCTAGATCTTTTCCTCCTTTGTCCTTTCGATCTTCCTTCTTTTCTTGCTTCGACGAATCTCCCTTTTCATGCTTCTTCTTTTCTGCATACAACTCTTCCACCATAGCCTTCATGTCAAGAAAGGCTTGATGAAAATCATTATCATTAAACTCTTGCTCAATTATTTTCCCAGCTTCAATTTCATCCATTGTTGGTGAAGTCCTTCGTTTTCCGATCTCAGGATTGTATTCTTCAAGTTCACCTTCACCTCTTTGAAGCTTGGAGCGCGTTAGCATTCGATTATGCAATACTAGTCAAAACAAAGCTCTGATACCAAATTTGATCTATTTTAGGATCTATGACAATTTCTAATGAATTCTTTACGAATTATAACAATTTCTTAAAGCTTACAAATGAAGTTAACATAATAGAAATACTTAAACGACATAATAAGGTGATAACATAATGAAAGAGAGAAGAGATAGAAGACGAAACAAAATTGATAATGGAGTTCATCCGATTGGAATACGTCTTCAGGTCCCTCTCCAACAGAGCAACCAATCCTATTATTCTCCAAGAATAAGATTACAATTGCAAAGTAAAACCATTCCATTCCAGCACTTCGGCGGCGTAACATTCCTCTGACTTACAAGAATGGCCTCAAGTCTTCAATGTAGCTCTCTCATCATCATAACCAATTGATTTTCAAAACCTCCCAATATCCCCTTTACATAGTAAAATATTTGAAAAATATCCCCATAAAATCATAATTAACCTTACAATTTTTTTGAGCCCTTCAAATTTTATATTTCGGGCTTTTGTTGTTTCAACAGGTTACATCTAATCCTTAAAAAGGATTATTGGTTTTAAAATTTGGAGGGAAGGTTTCAAAAATAGGGGGAAACAGGCTTATGGTTTCAACAAAATGAAATGATCTCCTATACATATTTGAAGGCATGCGGGGGTCTATTGGTGGCCTTACTTTTTACCAAATCAGCGGTCACGGGATCGAACCGCCGGTGGTCATTTGTTTTAAAACAAATTCTAAATAAAATAATAACAAAACGAACCAGCAACATATAATTGTTAGCACGAGATTTTAGCCGGATTGGTAGGAGGGTGGTATGGTAGGAGTGAGGTGGGGGGTTGAATCCCCCCAACAAATTTTTAACAAACAAACCACTCGCCACCAGAAGGAGATAGAGGGGAAGCCACATGTCACACCAAGAGGGTGCCATGTGTCAAGCTATCATTCGTTGATGATGCTGACACATTCGCTGACGTGTCTGATGATATGTCATTGATGTGGTCGATGATTGTCCGCTGATGTGGCGTACAGATGCCACATGTCCCCCAGTGATTGGTCCATACAAGCTGATGCATATGCCATGTGTCAGAGTCTGAGTGGTCCATGTCACTGTCTATACTGTATAGACCGACAAGTCAACATACTGACATCAGCATCTGTACGGTCAAAAGTCAACCTTCTCTGTGAACTTTGACTAGCTGTAGTCGGTGCAAATGGACTCTGATTCATGCGAAATGAACATCGTCTAAAATCTCTCAACTAGCTCTTCGCAATGATACCAACTTTGACCACTTTTGACGATGTCAAATTTTGACCCTTTTTTTTTTACCTGGGTCCTAAGTTGACCAAGGTTTGACCGAGCATATCTTGGGCTCTGTAGCTTTGTTTGACTCCATTCGAGTTGTGTTGGAGTCATAATTTCGGCCTCTTTCTGATGATGCTAATTCTGGAGAAAATTGAGAAACTTCAATTTTTGTTGAAGATCCTCCATATCAGCCGACTAAGTGAATGTAGCGTGTTGTGGATATTCAAAATTGTTTAAGTGTTTTTGTGTTTGAGCATGTTAATTTGGGTCCTCACTATGTTGTGGCCGACTTTGGTTGGTACGCATTGAAAATTATTCATGATTTGAGCTGACGGTTTGTAAATATTTTATGTTTTATTGAAGCCAACATGTAGCGATTAAATTTTTAGTTGTGGATATATATAAGCAATCATTTATATCATTTTGATGTGTGGATGAAGTGTGTCAGTGTGTGTTGCGAATTTCAGAAGGATTGTAGAGTGATTGTTTACAGTTTCACTTGTGCATAAAAGGATTTGTGATGTGAATTAAAGCAGACAGAGCAAAAGAACAAAATCAGATAGAAGGTCAAGAATGTGATTGATGTGCTTAACCAAAACTGTAATCAGGCATTAGTAGATGCTATTTTCTCAGTTCAAATCTTCTAGATGTAATCCAAATCTTTTTGTAAGACAGTTAGTCTTCCTTTTGTATTTGAGCAGTGAGCTCTAGGCAGTGTGCCTGAATGCATGTGCATTCCTTTTGTAAACACCTTTTGAGTATACTTAGATCATATTGTGGATTGACCTCCATCATGGTTTTTCCCCTAATAGAGTTTCCACGTAAAAAATACCTGTGTTATGGTGTTGTGGTTGCTTGTCTTATGTTCATGCATCTTTCTTATGGTTGAATGTTATAAGTGCTTTAAAGATCAGATTAATAAAGTTAAAAATTACAGAACATTGATTCACCCCCCTCTCAGTGTTCCTTGATTCCAACATATTAAACAAAAGACATCTTTTAGTAAGCCATGGTACCCCATTTCGTAGTAAATTTTTTTTTGAATTGATCTGATTCTTGCACAAGTATCTGATTATACCCTGAATAACCATCTAAAAAGAAAATATTTTAGCCCTAAAAAATTTTTGTAAAATTTTTTCCATAGAGGGAAGAGGGTAATTCTCTTTAATAAATTCTCTATTCAAGTCTTTGAAATCTACATAAAGTTTGATTTCACCATTCTTTTTCTTGATATGAATTTGGTAGGCTACCTAGGATGAGTGTTTGATTGGGTAGATAATATTGGCATCTAAGAGTTTGGACAACTCTTTATGCATGACATGCTCTATCTTAGGATTTATAGGCCTTTGTCTTTGTCTAACTAGTTTAGCAGCATGATCCAACTCAATAGTATGTTGGGATAAACTAGGATTAAATCCTTTCAAATATTTGTATGTTCATGCAAATATATCATCAAATTCTTTACAAAGACTAATAAAAGATTTCTTTTCAACTTTGGAACATACCTTTCCCACTTCGAGAACTTTGTCTTCAACAATATGGACTTCCTCATAGTCATATTCCTTGATAGTAATGGTCATTTTCTCCTTCCTAAGCTAATCGTCACTATTGAAGATGCTCTCCAACATGACCAAACCCTTTGGAAACTTGTTTGTCTCCAACTGGATAATCTGATCACCATACTGTTGATTAAAATTTAACTGATTTTGAGCAACAAATTCTACTTCTACCAAAAAATGGCAATTTGTTGATCATCCTCAAAAACCTACCAACTGATTACATTATCTAGGACAAAAGGCCTTACTAGCACTTTAACATGTTGTTCATTGTCCTCAGCGACATTCTTGGGTATGTTAAATTATGCCTCAATTTCCACAAGGAAACCAACATCTTTGTGATGTGCTCTCAAAATAGCTTAGATGTGGAAAGCATCAAAACTTTTAATAAGATCCCAAACTATGTACTTGTACGATTTCAACAAGCTATTCTTGGAGGCACTTTTGCCTCTAACCTGATGTACTGTAACTAGTTCACTATCTCCAAATTCCTACAATGATTTGATTCCTCCTTTGTTTGCAAGTTGAAGACCCTGTATCAACAATTCATACTCAACCACATTATTAGTACAAATGAAATGAAATCTGAAAGCAAAGAAGTATTTCTCTTCTTTGGGGAGAAATAAGAGTAATACCATCCCCCACCATTCTTGAACCTAGATCCATCAAAATACAACTGCCATATACTATCTTTAGCCTCTTGTGTCTTTAGTACATTTGGAATTTATGCCTTTTCCTCATGGATACAATATGTTCCCAAACATGTATCTTCCATATCAACATACAAATTAGTTGTGGAGTAGGCTACCCACTCATCAAGTAGTAAATCTGATATTTCCTTTGTGGGACTGGTAGCCTCGTGATCATCAATTCTTTCCTCCTGGTCTAGAATATTACAATTCATATTAATTGGAGTATGTGGGTCAATATGGTCTTTGGAGATAGGTTCGACTTTGACATTAACCTTAGTTTCATACCTAGTTCTAAAGAGAATATGAGAGCAATTAGATGATAAATAATCTCCTATTTTGGTTTTAAATTCCTTGGATAAATGAACGACAAAGTAGGGAGGAAGATCAAGAACTGATACATCTTGCACAATAGTGCAATGTGGGCATGCATGTAAGGTTAACTTCATATTTTTAATGAATCCTATAGTCCTAACATCAGTGCCATCTAATTGTACACCACCCTTGGTGGTGGTTTCATATTTTATATCCAGATGATTAGCTACTTTTTAGGCATAACAAAAGTACTAGCCCTTGAATTGATCATACAATTTTGCAAAATGAAATCACCAATGGAAAAAGACATGTAGAATGAAGGAGGCTTATTGCTTTTGCTAGTATTAGTCTCCTCTTTGGGGTGAATCAGACTGGTGTCATAACCCAATTTTATTGCATATTTATTTAAATGTGGAAAATTGAATTATTGATGAAATTCAACTAAATATTTAATGGAGATTCTAGAATATTCGAATGTTGAATATAAAGAGTTGACTGATGTTGAATTTTTGGATTTCAGAAAATTATTTTTATATCATCAAGAATTCGAACATTACTGGTCAATTTGCAAGTGCAAGTGTATGTAGTTGCAGGATGACAGGTTGAAGGACAAGAACACGGTTGAAGTAGGATTGTTTAGTCGGATCGAATGATAAGCTAGTTGGAATCTAGGTGCACACACCACAATGGCATGATGACTAGCATTTGATTGATCTGTATGTATAAAAAAATGAAATTTTTCTGATTTGAACTGTTTTCAGTGCTTGCACATGAATGAATAGTAGATTTAATTTTCTATTCAAGCCTTGTGATTTGAAGGAACTAAAACAAGCATTGTAAATAAAATTCTTTTCTTTAGTGCAAAAATATATATATGTAAAGAAGCTAGAAATGGAAAATTAAAGTTCCTTACTTAAAAAGATAGTGTATGGAACCTTTGAGTCATTCCAAACAAGCAACTAGTATATGAATGTTTTATTTAAAGTATATGCATAAATACATATAAATGTGTATGTATATCGAAGAACACACACACACACATATATATATATACATTATTCAAATGCATGGTAAGATGTAAATGAAATCATTTAAATGCATAGAGATACAAATATATAAGTATATATATACATACTTATACGTATTCATGTTCGAATTTGAATGGAAATTAAGTTGATAACCGATGCTTTAAGAATCAGACTATGGTAAAATAAATGAAGACTACAAGACAAAACCACGATGGTCATGGCCTGCCCAATAATAAAAGGCATTATTTAAAATTGGAGGGCAAGTATGGCAGTAAACTGCCATAATATTAGCACCCAGCCGCATGCAAAAAGTGGGCATTTTTACCATGCTTTTGAAAGGTGGTGGAAAAAGTAGGAGATTGATAAGGAAGGAAATTGAAAAGCACCAAAAAAGCAGAAAAGAGATCGAAGTTGCAGGAAAAATCAGAGGAAATCTTCAATTCAATAGGCTCATCCATTTAGGTAATTCAATTCATGAATTGGTGTTGATATCGCTATCATATCTCTTCATTGTTTATGATTATCATTGCATAAGATGGTAGAACCGATAGTATAGAGGCATGCTATGTATTCGCATGTGTGTTTCGGCTTGAGCTAAATGAATATTTTTGGTGATCGCCCTAAAGGGATTCGCATGGCCTATGGCCTACTCATGTTAGTCTTTTTTGAATGAAGCCATTCGGCTAGTTGTGCTAGTCTGAGGTAGTAGAATCCTAAAAGTGACTGTTAAGAATGTTCGCTCAATAGAGAAAGCCATATCATGGCTATCAAATATCATAATTCGATTTAATGTGTACCATTCGGTGTTGATTGTGTAAGGGTTCACCTACCAAACCTGTGTAAAGAGGAAATAAACCTCTGTGCTACCTTCATAATGTGTCAACATAGTTATCTTTTAAAGAAAACGCTTACCATTATCGACCTAGTCGATGATAGAAAAAGCGTAAATCGTTCATTTATGTAGGTCAGTGGTAATCATATGTGTATAAATTACAGAAGCCTCGATTTGAAGAATCGATGGTTGTTAATGAAGGGTTTCTTTGTAAACTTGTAAAGATTGTTCCTCAAGATTGATATTGCAATTTATTATTTTACAAGCATATATGAATCAACATGAACTATAGAGCAGCATGCATTAAGGTATACACCAGAATACTCGAAAGGGTGACTTTGAATGAAACTTCATGTTAAGATAGGAAATACCCGACCATAAAAATGGGTCAAAATCTAGAAATAAACCCTAGTCTTTTGATGTAGCCTGTGTAGGCAAAAGTACCATAGACCGTGAAACCTCTTTGTTCTCTTAATTGAAAAATTTTCTTATGAAACTCATTTCGACAAGCATGTCAAAGTTATTTTCCTTATAATATTAAAGATGCTCATATTGATTCCAATGATGAAAGAGACAAGATCTGGATTAAAGACATTTTATTCTTAAGGTTGAAACTATGCTTTCTAATTTGTTTAATTTTTGTTCATGATGGTCAAATTCGTTCAGTATTAAACGACGAACAATTACTTGTAAACAACTTAAGATCAACAAGATGAGTAAACAACATTAATTGTCATTAAATATATTCTATTAGTTTTAAACAAAAATGGAATGATGTAAACAGAAGTTATTCTTTGGAAAACAAATTTGTTTAATTGAAAATTGTCTTTATAGTTGGGAACAACTTATTTTATGACTGTTTAGTATGTAAACAACTTACTTTATGACTGTTTAGTAGGAAATAGTGTCATTTTGTTAAAACAATGAATGTTCATGTATAAACAGCTGATTTTATGACTGTTTAGTATGTAAACAACTTACTTTATGACTATTTAGTAGGAAACAATACCTGTTTTGTTAAAATAATGAATGTTCATGTATAAATAGCTTATTTTATGACAGTTTAGTATGTAAACAACTTACTTTATGACTATTTAGTAGGAAACAATACCCGTTCTATTTAAACGATGAATGTTCTTATAGAAATAAAAATGTTAGAATATAATAGTAAGTGAGAAATTGTTAGTATAAGAATTTCTTAGAACATTTATTTTGACAATGAAACGTCAATTAAAATACTATTGAAAGATTACAATTTGAATAATGATTATTTCATAATGTATGCACAAATTTTAACATTAGTAGGCACATATATGTGTATGCACATAGACTTTGTCTACGTACATACACATACTTGCGACATACCTTCTTTTGTTTTTAGTACATTTTAAAGAAAAATGCTTAAGTTGTTAAGTAGAAACTAGTCATAAGAATGATATGATTTATTTTTTAAATACTTTGAGAATCATCAATTCTGATTTTTTGTTTTGAGTACAAATCTTTATTTTGTCTCTTCTTTGAAGAAATTTATGAATGAATATTTGATACTTGAATAGAATAGTGATACCTTAGTTGTCTAGAGCATCTATGGGTAGTTGCTACTAGAGGGTAGATAGTTGTTATAGTAGAAAGTTACCTTTTGGGATGGGTGCCAAAATGGGTTCAGAGAGTATAGGTTTGCTTTACCATAACCTATCATTTTTTGTTGTTGCAACACACTTATTATGTTTGGCCAAGTAATATGGTTCATTATGTATGTATGAATGAACTCTTTGATTTCACTCTCTGCCATTCCTATTATAGATCTTTCACTTTCTTTTCTAAATTGTAGTAGAAATTGCATGTTAATGTATGGGCATGCACCAGATTCCACCTTGCAAGTTGTTCTCTTACTAAACTTTCTATGTAGGTTCTGGCATTCTTCAAGTTAGAAGAATACTGGGGAAGCGTATGCTTCATGGTTGGGTAGTAAAGCACTTCAACCATGTTCTCGTCCATCAGTGGAGGCGAGTATTGTAGAATAAACTTAGTTGTTCCCATACCATCATAGTATATGATGTATCTTGATGTTACTCATTCATGTACTTGATGAGAAATGTACTATGTAATGAC
The DNA here is from genome assembly GCA_007258455.2 of Sequoia sempervirens. Taxonomy (NCBI): domain Eukaryota; kingdom Viridiplantae; phylum Streptophyta; class Pinopsida; order Cupressales; family Cupressaceae; genus Sequoia; species Sequoia sempervirens. The sequence continues at coordinate 62,727,528 of VDFB02086081.1, read as the reverse complement.
ATTGTGGCCTTAGATGCCAAGTAAATCTTGATATTGTAATTTGAATTTTGAAGTGAATATAAGAATCTTTGACTCATTTTAAATGGACATGTGTAGATTGAATTTAGCCACTAGTTATGTCTTTTAAATTTAGAGTATATTCATGTGTCATTTACAATAATAATAATTTAGTAATAATTAGGAATGGTTTATTACATTTGGCATCATAGCTTAGGGTTTAGCTCTATGCCTTTTGAGTCTACCATAGTTGACTAGGTTAGTTAACCCTTGACCCAAAATTGGAAGTCCTAAGAATTGAATGAACCTGAATTGAATGCAATAATGGGAAGGTCAAAGGTAGGATGAAAGAAAGAGAAAATTGTTAGAACCTCACGAAAGAATGACGTTAAGGAAGGAAACACCAAGACAGAGGTTCAACTAGAAATTCCTAATGACGAAACTCTAGCTCAAGCTCTTACACGAGTCAAGCTAGAGATAGGCTTGAAGATTGAGGAGAAGCAGACACCCAAGATTAAAAATCCTTCCGCAATTCAGGATTGGCCTCTAGAGTGTGGACCCAATGGACCCTTGTTGACCAAAGAGGAAAAAGAGAGCCTACGTGCTCAACCATCCTCTTCTATAAAGTATGATGTAAACACGGATGATGATCTAGAGGAATGCCCTCTTTCTAATACTGATAAATCAAAATGATGTAACTCAAAGCTTGTTGTAAATAAGGGTCTATTGACTCACCCTGAATATAAATAAAATCAGATAATATTTTTTTTGGTGTGTTCAATGAGAGACTCTAAAATGTGTGTATCTTGCTTGAATGTGTATGTCTTCTATGTTGAAGGATGTATGCATATGAAATTATGTGATGTAGCATAAGAATGTTTATTCATAGAACCTTGTGTTGAGATGTGATAAATGTGACTATGAAGGAGGATAAGTGTGGGACATCATGGTGACCACCAGGAAAGATGGGGGTGGTAGTGGTCCCAATAACAAACTGAACAAGAGACTAGAGAAAATTCTAGAGCTTCTAAATCAGCAAGAGTCTTGTGTGGACCACATAGAGCAAGAATTTTGAGTGGCACGCGAAGACTGGGACCGTAGGAATGTAGAAGGAAATCAAGGAGATAGTGGTCTAGGGGAAATTCCACGAGGGCTAATTGAGGAAGAGCTTGGGAAAGACCTCAAAAGAGTAGCACCGCCCAAGTTCGATGGTAAGGCTATCAAAACCATAGTTGAAGCTTGGATAATAGAAATGGAAAAAAAAATTGGGCTCTGTAACCTTTCTAAACAGATTAAGGTGACATGAGCTATGTATCATCTCTCAGGTGAAGTAATGACATGGTGGGATAATGAGAATTTGGAACGAAACCTACAGCCTACTAAGATCACTTGGGGACTCTTCCTCCAAGCTTTTAGGAAAAGATGGTTACCACATCAATTCGAGTTCTAAGTCTCATTATGGGAAGAAAAAATTTCATAAGGGAGACAAGATCCATCAGATCCGTAACCTCAAGAGGAGAAGTGAATCACAGGAGAAGGGTGAAGATGGTAATGGTGGAAAGAACAAGCAAACAAGGGTAAGGGCAAGGACGACCATAAGTAGAAGGGATTTAGAGAGGACAAGCCAGGAGGTTTCAAAGGGCCTCGTGATGGATGTTATACTTGTGGAGGTGATCATTATGCCTCGAGTTGTCCTCAGTGGTTGAAGTTGCAGAAGGAAGGAAGCTACCAGTAGACTCACCAGATCCACACTACAGTGGATAACAGGCAGGTAGAATACCTATCTTTTCCAATCCAACTAGCAGGTAAGCTCTATGGCCAATTTGTCTCTATCTTAATTGATATTGGAGCTACTGAATTTTTTGTAGACCCTAGAATAATATCCAAGATACCCATTAGACCTGGGTACATGGAAAACTCATGGAAAGTCCAATATCGTAATCGAGAAAAGAAGAGGGTAGATACCTATCTCTTTTGCAGTGAGTTAGAACTTCCAACCTTGCAAACTCAGGTCAACTTGTATGTGGCACCCTTAGGCTCATATGGTGTAATTTTGGGAATAAATTGATTAACTAAGCATAAAGCTTTAGTGAACTATGAGGATAAGGTGGTCAATTGTCTAGATGATTATGGAAACCCAGTTGAGGTTTGTGGAATGTAGAGACCCTTAAAGCTTAGATATATTTCTACAATGTAGCTCAATAAGGATCGTCGAAAGGGGTGTGTGATTTACGCAGTGCATGTTAGTAATCTAGATAGAAAGGAGTCATATTTAGATGATTATCCTATTCTCAAGGAGTTCTAGGATGTATTCCCTGATGAACTTACGAAATTGCCTCCAAAGCGGGAATTTAATTTTTCTATCGATCTAGTTCCTGGAGCTGAGCCTCAATCCAAGGTGCCTTATTGAATGACCACCACAGAACTCTATGAGTTGAAGGCCTAGCTAATGGAATTGTTGGATAAGGGATTCATAAGACCTAGTGTTTCTCCTTAGGGAGTGTTGGTTATTTTTTTGAAAAAGAAAGATGGAACTTTGCATATGTGCATAGATTATCAAATGTTGAACAAGGTTACAATCAAGAACTAGTATCCACTCCTGAGGATTGATGAATTGTTTGATCAAATGGAGGGAGCAACAGTGTTCTCCAAAATTGATCTCAGGTCGGGGTACCATCAATTGAGGATTAAGGAAGAAGATATTTTGAAGATTGCATTCAAAACTCGGTATGGACATTATGAGTTCACAGTGGTACCTTTCAGTCTAACTAATGCACCAACAACCTTTATGAACCTTATGTATAGTGTATTTAGAGACTGCTTGGATGACTTTGTCTTGATTTTCATTGATGAAATTCTAGTCTACTCAAGGACTGTCGAAGAACATGATAGACATTTGAGGATAGTTTTTCAACATTTGAGAGAAAGGACACTCTTTGGAAAGTTGTCTAAGTGTTCCTTCTATCAAGACTGAGTGTACTATTTGGACCATATAATTTTAGTTGAAGGAGTCTTTGTGGACCTGGAAAAGATCAAGGAAATTGTGGAATGGCCAGTGCCTCAAAATGTGTCAGAAGTCGATAGCCTCATGGGCCTCAGAAGATGCTATAGGAATTTTATGTGAGGATTCTCCCAGATTGCATCTCCTATTACCTCGCTCCAAAGGAAGGGAACGCGGTTTGAATGGACCAAGAAATGTGAGCAAGCATTCCAACTCTTGAAGGAGAGGCTCACTACAACACCCGTGTTGACTATCCTTGATCCTAATGGGAGATTCACAGTAATTACCGATGCTTTTGGAGAGGGATTGGGAGTAGTATTAATGCAAGACAGACAAGTAGTGGCATATGAATTAAGAAAGATTAAGCAACACGAAGTAAACTATGCACCTCATGATTTGGAAATGGCAACCATAGTTCATGCCTTATAGATGTGGAGGCATTACCTTTTGGGAAATCCATTTGAACTCAAGACAGACCACTTTGGGTTGAGATACATATTTACCCAACCAAACCTCAATGCACGGCAGAGAAGGTGGCTAGAATTCTAGCAAGTATGAATTTGAAATTGAATACATAAAAGGGAAAGAGAATAGAGTGGTTGATGCTCTCATTAGATGAAGGCATATGATATCCATGATTTCAACAAGGTCTAACTTGAGGCAGCAGGTAATTTAGAATCTGCCAGGGGATGAGCATTATGAGAGAGTGAAGAGCGCCCTAGCAGAAAATCCTTCGGATCATCAGTTCGATGGGTACAAAATTGAACCAAATGGTATTTTGAGGTACCAGAAAAGAATGTATATTCCTGACTCTAGAGAGCTAAGAAAGTTGGTTTTAGAAGTTCACAATGCACCTTATTTAGGACACCCTAATGTATCTAAGATGATCACAAAGTTGAAGATTCTATATTTTTGGCTCAAACTTAAGAAGGATGTAGTGGAGTACGTAGCTAGATGCTTGGAGTGCCAGTGAGTTAAGGTTGAGCATGCACACCCAACCAGGTTATTGTATCCACATGACATACCTGAGTATAAATGGGACATGATCAAGTGATCAATATGGATTTTGTACGAGGGTTGTTGTTGAGAAAAAATAAGCATGATGTTATCTTGGTCGTGATTGATAAGTTGACCAAGGTTGCGCACTTCATTCTGGGAAAACTTAAGGATGGATCGTTGACCCTGGCTAAGAAATTTGTTTAGGAGATATTTTGTTTGCATGGAGTGCCAGAGACTATCATTTCTGATAGGGACGCACAGATGACCTCAAGGTTTTGGACAACCTTGAATGCAACATTGGGGACTAAATTGAATTTCAGCTCGGCATATCACCTCAAACTAAAGGTCAGATAGAGAGGGTGAATCAAGTAGTCGTAGACCTCCTCTGAATGTATTGTATGGACCAATAGTATAGGCGCGAAGAATATTTTCCTTTGGTAGAGTTTGCTTACAACAACTCCTATCATACATCCTTAGGCAAGGCACAATTTGAAGCCTTATATGGGCAGAAGTGTCATACCCCCATCAGTTGGGATAAACTGGAGGACATGATCATAGTAGGACCTAAAATGCTTAAGGAAATGTAAGAACAAATGAAGGTCATTAAGAGCATACTAAAAGAAGAGACAAACTGACAGAAGAGTTATTTCGATAGGAACCGAACTCTTAGACAGTTCACAACAGGGGATAAGGTTTTCTTAAGAGTTAAACCTCATAAAAGCTCTATTGCTTTTGGAAAGTATTCCAAGTTGGCTCCAAGATATGTGGGACTGTTGAAGTCTTGGAAGTGATTAACCCAGTTGCTTATAGACTAGCTCTACCACCTACTCTAGCTCGACTTCATAATGTGTTTCATGTTTCTTTGCTTAAGCCATATCATCCTCATGTGACTCATGTAATTGATTGGAAATCCTTGCAGGTATAGGATCTAGGAGTGGTGTTAGTGGAGCCCATTAGATTCTTGGATAAACACAATGTTAAGTTGCAGAGCAGAGATATTGTTTAGTATAAGGTCCAATGGGATCAATATTCAGAGGACATTGCTACTTGGGAGGATGCAGAAGAAAGAGAATGCTCCTTTCCACACTTGATTTTTTGAAAAGAAACTCAATAATTTTGTTTGAAATTTTTGGATTGAGATACTATGATATTTCATGCTTTAAAATTTTGATGTTGAAATAGACATATATTTCATGTGATGTTGAAATAGACATATATTTTGAAATGATGTTGAAATGGACATATATTTCATATGGTGTTGAGATAGACATATATTTTGAAATGATGTTGAAATAGACATACATTTCATGTGATGTTGAAATAGACATAAATGTTCAAATTTGATATGGTGCTATTTACTCTGACTTACTAGACATCAGGATGATGTCTCTTCCAAGAGGGGAAGGATGTTATAACCCAATTTTATTATATATTTATTTAAATGTGGAAAATTGAATTATTGATGAAATTCAACTAAATATTTAATGGAGATTTCAGCATATTTGAATGTTGAATATAACGAGTTGATTGATGTTGACTTTGTGGATTTCTAAAAACTATTGTTATATTTCATCAAGAATTTGAACATCACTGATCAATTTGTAAGTGCAAGTGTGTGCAGTTGCAGGATGACAGGTTGAAGGATGAGAACATGGTTGAAGCAGGATTGTTTAGTCGAATCGAACAGTAAGCCAGTTGGAATTTGGGTGCACACACCACAATGACATGATGACTGGAATTTGATTGATCTGTATATATAAGAAAATATTTTTTTTCTAATTTGAACTGTTTTCAGTGCTTGCAAATCAATGATTAGTATATTTAATTGTCTATTCAAGCCTTATGATTTTAATGAACTACAATGAGCATTGTAAAGAAAATTCTATTCTTTAGTGCAAAAATATATATATGTAAAGAAGCTCGAAATGGAAAATTAAAGTTCCTTACTTAAAAGGATAGTGTATGGAACCTTTGAGTCATTCCAAACAAGAAACTAGTATATGAATGTTTTATTTAAAACATATGCATATATACATATAAATGTGTATGTAAATCGAGCACACACACATATATACATATATATACATCTATATATGTATATATATACATTATTCAAATGCATGGTAATATGTAAATGAAATCATTTAAATGCATAGAGATAGATATATGTAAGTGTGTGTGTGTGTGTATATACGTACATATACATACATATTCATGTTCGAATTTGAATGGAAATTAAGTTGATAATCGATGCTTTAAGAATCAAACTGTGTTAAAATCAATGAAGATTACAAGGAAGACCCACGATGGTCATGGCCTACCTAATAATAAAAGGAATTATTCAAAAGTGGAGGGCGGATATGGAAGGAAAATACCATAATATTAGCGCCCAGTTGCATGCAAAAAGTGGGGATTTTTACCCTTCTTTTGAATGAAGGTGGTGGAAAAAGCAGGGGATCAATAAGGAAGGAAATTGACAAGCACCCAAAAAGTAGAAAAGAGATTTAAGTTGTAGGAAAAATATGAGGAAATCTTCAATTTGACAGGCTCATCCATTGAGGTGATTCTATTCATGAATTAGTGTCAATATCGTAATCATATCTCTTCATTGTTTATGATTATCATTGCATAAGATGGTAGAACCGATAGTATAGAGGCATGCTATGTATTCGCCTATGTGTTTTGGCTTGAGCCAAATGAATAGTTTTGGCAATCACCCTCAAGGGATTTGCAAGGCCTACATCCTGCTCATGTTAGTCTTTTTTGAATGAAGCCATTCGGCTAGATATTCTAGTCTGAGGCATTAAAATCCTAAAAGGGACTGTTAAGAATGTTCGCTCAATAGAGAAAGCCATATCATGGCTATCAGATATCATAATCCAATTTCATGTGTACCATTTGGTGTTGACTGTGTAAGGGTTCACCTACCAAACCTGTGTAAAGAGGAAATAAACCTCTATGCTACCTTCAATATGTGTCGAAAGAGTTATATTTTAAAGAAAATGCTTCCCATTATCATCTTAGACGATAATGGTGAAAGGGTAAATCATTCTTTTATGCAAGTCAGTGGTAATCATATGTGCATAAAAAAAGTCTCGATTTGAAGAATTAATGGTTGTTAATGAAGGATTTCTTCGTAAACTTGTAAAGATCGATCCTCAAGATTGATAGTGTAATTTACTTTTTTAGAAGCAAATATGAATTTGCATGAAGTATAGAGCAGTATGCATTAAGGTATAAACCAGAATACCTGAAAGGGTGACTTTGAATTGAACTTGAGGTTAAGATAGGAAATACCCGACCATAGAAATGGGTCAAAATCTAGAAATAAACCCTAGTCTTTTGATGCAGCCTGTGTAGGAAAAAGTACCATAGACCCTAAAACCTCTTTGTTCTCTTAACTAAAAAAATTTCTTACGAAACTCATTTCGACAAGCATGTCAAATTTGTTTTCCTTATAATATTAAAGATGCTCATAGTGATTCCAATGATGAAAGAGTTTAAGATCTGGATTAAAGACATTTTGTTCTTAAGGTTGAAACTATGCTTTCTGATATGTTTAATTTTTGTTCATGATGGACAAATCCATTCAGTATTAAACAGTGAACAATTACTTGTAAACAACTTAAGATCAGCAAGATGAGCAAATGACATTAATTGTCATTAAATATATTTTATTAGTTTTAAACAAAAATGTAATAATGTAAACAAAAGCTATTCTTTAGCAAACGACTCTATTTAATTGAAAATTGTCTTTATAGCTAGAAACAACTTATTTTATGACTGTTTAGTATGTAAACAACTTAATTTATGACTATTTAGTAGGAAATAGTACCATTTTATTAAAACAATGAATGTTCATGTATAAACAGTTGATTCTATGACTGTTTAGTATGTAAACAACTTACTTTATGATTGTTTAGTAGGAAACCGTACATGTTTTGTTAAAACAATGAATGTTCATGTATAAACAACTTATTTTATGACTATTTAGTATGTAAACAACTTGCTTTATGATTTTTTAGTAGGAAACAATACTCGTTCTATTTAAACAATGAATGTTCTTATGGAAACAACAAATGTTAGAATATAACAGTAAGTGAGAAACTGTTAGTATAAGACTTGCTTAGAAGATTCATTTTGACAATGAAACGTCAATTAGAATACTATTGGAAGATTGCAATCTGAATAATGATTATTTCAGAATGTATGCACAAATTTTAACATTAGTAGGAACATATATGTGTATGCACATAGACTTTGTCTATGTACATACACATACTTGTGACATACCTTCTTTTGTTTTTAGTGCATTTTAAAGAAAAATGCTTAAGTTGTTAAGTAGAAACTAGTCATAAGAATGATATGACTGATTTTTGAAATACTCTGAGAATCATCAATTCTAATTTTCTGTTTTGAGTATAAATCTATATTTTGTCTCTTCTTTGAAGACATTTATAAATGAATATTTGATACTTTAATAGAATAGTGATACCTTAGTTGACTAGAGCATCTATGGGTAGTTGCTGCTAGAGGGTAGATAGTTGTTATAGTAGAAAGTTACCTTCTAGGATGGGTGTCAAAATGGGTTTAGAGAGTATAGGTTTGCTTTACCAAAACCTATCATCTGTTGTTGTTGCAACACACTTATTATGCTTGGCCAAGCAATATGGTTCATTATGTATGTATGAATGAACTCTGTGATTTTAGTCTTTTCCATTCCTAACATAGATCTTGCACTTTCTTTTCTAAATTGTAGATAGAAATTGCATGTTGATGTATGGGCATGCACTAGATTCCACCTTGCAGGTTGTTCTCTTGCTAAACTTTCTATGTAGGGTTGGGCATTCTTCAAGTTGAAAGAATACCAAGGAAGCATAAGCTTTGTGGTTGGGTGGTAAAGCGCTTCAACCATGTTCTCGTCCACCAATGGCGATGAGAATTGAAGAAGAACCTTAGTTGTTCCCAGACCATCATATTCTATGATGTATCTTGATGTTATTCAATTAATGCTATGAGATTTCCACAATCCATCATGTTGAAGATTTTGTGATTTATGGATTTTTTATTGTGTTTAAGTTTTTTTCATCAACGTTTCGGATCACACTCAGTGATCCATCATCAGGATGATAAATATCAAAATGAGTCAAAGATACTTATATTCACTTCAAAAGTCAAATTACAATATCAAGATCTACTTGGAACCTAAAGCCACAATGTCATTACATAGCACATTTCTCATCAAGTACTTGAACGAATAACATCAAGAAATAATTAACTTTAGCCACTAGATATATATAAAATAAAATAATTTTAAAATAATGAATAACAACCGTGACTTTTATGAGTGAGATCTAAGAAAAGATCAGATGGAGCGGTTTGGAGTGCTAGGTGGGAGAAATAGCAGCAACAGTGGTTTGAAACTTACCAAAGATGGAGGCGATGATTCAGACAATGAAGTGAATGGTTTTTGGCCATTTGGAGTGTTATCCTTGGCTTTTGTTGGTTGTCATGATTGGCTTGAGAGGTCTATGTGCTTTTGGTGGAGTGTTGATCTTTGATGGCTCTTTGTTTCTTTGTTGGGCTCGGGCCGCTGTTCAAGGATTCATCTAAGCTAGTGTTTGCGAGCTAGATTCCTATTTCTTGACTAAGTTTCCTTCAGTTTGGAATTGGGACTCTTCTTTGGCTTCTTCTGCGACTTTTGGCTCCTCGTGGTTACTGTTTCCTTCGTTTTGCACCTATTTCTACTTGGGTTTTGTTTTTTGTGTTTTTTCTTCTTCTTTTGTGGCACTGGTGGTGGTGTCAGGATTTCTTGTTGGAGAGTTGTTTGAGGAGAATGGTGGCATTATCTTAGACCCTGACTGGCATGTAGAGTTGGAAGTTGTAATTTCTTGTTGTGATTTCTCTCCTCTCTTTGACTGATGGTTTTCCTGGCTCTTTCTTTCATTTTTTGGGCTTTATTTCCTATGTGTGGGAGCTTTCATTGTTCAAGGTTGTGGATTTTGGTCTTCCTTTGGTGGAGCTATTTGTGGACAGTTTTTGGCATGTTTCAGACTCTGACTAACATGTAGGGTTGGAAGTGGTTCTTTATGTCTTTTCGGCTCTCTGCTCTCTCTACTTGGAGGATTTCCTTGCCCTGTCCTTCTTCTTTAGGGTCCCATTGCCTCTTATTTGGTGTTGGTTGTATTTCTGGGTAGGGAGGTTGCTCCTCTCTAGGTCCTACTTTGTAGCAGTGATGTTTTTCTTTTTGCTCTCGGTGGGGAGTGGTTCTCTTGGTGTTGGGTGTTTTGGATGGCCTCAATGGAGTGGTTATTTTCCCTCCTTGTGTTTTAGATGGTTTTGTTTCTTGGAAGGCTGAAGTGGTTGTTGGTTAAGGTGGCTACCAAGGTTTCTTCTCTATTGGTGGTTTCTCTCTTGGGTTGCCAGCCTTGTTTGTGTTGGGTGGTTTTCTCTAGAGATTCCAAGATACAAAGGGGTGGTTTTCCCTCGAACTGCCAGCCTATTTTACTGAGCTCTGTGCTCTCCCCCTTTCGGTTCCTAAAGTTCTTTTTCCAGGATGGGGGTGTGTTGTTGGTTGAGGAGTGCTTTGCTTTTTCCTCTTTGCTCCAGTTTTCTATTTTGCTAAAGGATGCTATAGTGTTCTTTACTATGGGTGTAGCTGCTTCTCTTCGGTGTTTTCAGTTATGGTATTCTTTGGAGGTGGAGACTGCTCCTTCAAAGGTGGAGCCCTCTTCTATTGAGGTGGAGAGGTGTGTTGTGGATCGGGTGGGAAGTTTTATTTTCTATGGTTTTGGGACTCATCTCATCCTCTCCTATAGAGGGGATCCCCTTCCTATTGAGGTGGAGGTTGGGTTGGTGATGTGGGATAACTGGTGTTGGGTGTTTGTTGAGGCTCTTCAGTGTTTTTTTCTGATTCATAATTCTCCTATCAAAGTGGGGAGTTTAGTTTTGTTGGATGGAAATGTCAAGTGTTGTACTATTGTCTGGTTGGTTTGGCTAATGGTTACCTGGTCGTCCTAGGTTCTTTGTTGTTTGTTAGTGCTAATTAGTGTTGTACTGCATTATGGCTGATTCAGGCTGATGGTTACCTAGTCGTCTCAAGTTGTTCTTGGGTTCAAGTTCCCTTGTAATCCTTGGTTGTATTGGGTCTAAGCTTCCTATTAAAACCTTTCTTCTTGTTGCAGATTTGAGTTTTCACGCTAATCTTCTATAATCTGCTTCTAGTTTACTGTTGGTGGTCTTTTTTCTATTCTTTTGTAGCTTTGTCTCTGTGTGTGGGTTTCGGGTCCCTATCAAAACCTGCTTGTTATTGGTTTTGGGTGCATTCAAAACCTGTTGTTAATGGTTTCAGGTCCATTCAAAACTTTTTTCCCCCTTAATCAAAACTTTAGCCACTAGTTATGCCTTTTTTAATTTGGATTATATTCATGTGTCATTTACAATAATAATAATTTAGTAATAATTAGGAATGGGTTATTACAACTGGTTGTTGTTGTAACACTTTCCTTTGTTGCCCTAGCTATCTAATCAAACCCTTTCAAGGCTTCCTACAGTAAGTCTCTCTACGTAGGAATAGATAATGCTTCCCACATTGATACATTCAAGTTATCTCTCTTCATTTTCTCTACAATATTAAACATGGAACTACACTAACCTTTGGGACAATAGTATCTATCTTTGTTGGAACTTGATTTGGCACTAGATTTCCCTTTGGAACAAATGCTACAACTAGAACAACAATAGTATTTGTTGTTGTAGCAACACTTGTGACACCTCAAGATGCTTGTAGGATGGATGATTGATCAATTATGATAGTTGAACCATATATTATGACTCTTTTCTTCATTTCTCTATTGTACTATGCAATAAAATCCCTCTTTTCTTGTTCCAACTTTGTTCATATCACAAATCTTAGCTTCTTCCCAATTATCCAAAGTTGGCTCACCTTGCACATACCAATCTTGAGTTCCAACATGCTCAACTCCTTCATATTGTTGTCCTGAACTGGTAGGTACATCCTACATTATGAGAGCTTGACCATAGTTTCCCTCTTACCATTATTGCTCTTGTACTAGATTTTTTTGTGTGCGAACATTAACTTTGGAGATGCTAACAATATTGGGATTTAATGTATTCAAATGCCTATTATAGCTTAATTGTCCTTTACCTTGTGCATTTTTTGGATATAGCAACCTATTTTATTGATATGAGGGTTGAAATGGCCTATCCTGTGGTTGATATGAAATATTTTGTTACTGATATGACCTATTCTACTGCATTTGTTGTCCTTTTAGGGTCACTAGCTCATTGCTAAAGGTTTGAAGAAAATATTTTACTTCTTGGAGTTCACTAGAAGGTATAACAAGAGGAGTTGTTGGAACAACTGAAGGAATAAGAGTTATGCTTGGTCGAGTTGCTGAAATTTTAGGGAATAATGGCATGGGAGGCCTAGGATCTATTTTTCCATCTTGGATTAGACTATTTTCAACTTGTATAGCCAAATCATAAGCATCAGGCGATACTTCCCACCCATAGATTGTATCGACAAAGCAATATATCTATTTAAAGAGCATAAATATTATTAAAAAGTAGTATTGGGAATAGGTTATACCAAAGTTGGGATCCTATCCCATGTCTTCTAAAACCTTCTATTGAAATCTATTAAGAACTCATGGGGAGCTCTCTTGATCGTAGTCAATTGCTCCATGAGAGAGAAATGATCACTCTTTTCATCAAACTATTTGCAAAATGCTTCTCCCAATTCATCCCAATTGTGGTTGAAGCATGTGGTAACCCTCTATACCATTCACCTACTTTGCCCCTAAAAGAATATCCTAAATGCCTCATAACAAAATTTTCTTGAGTAACATGATAAAAGAAAAAATATTAGCAATATCTTGAATATGCTTTGAAGGTGTAGTTTCCTTATCACTAGTAAAATATGGCAAAAATTTCAAAGCTAAAATTGGTATAACATCATGTTGGGTCAAAAAAGAAGGTTTCCTCCATCAAAAGTAACAAAAGTCTATTGCCTAGTCACTCTAGGAATCTAAAATTTTACTTGAGCTTGAGGAAATCTACCAAAAGGAGGAGTAGATTGGGCTATTGGAGTTGCTTCAACTTTAGTTTCTCTTACAAGAGATCTTGACAATATTGGTTTTCTACTTCTAGAAGAACTAGCTGATAAATCTGTTAATGTTATAGCAGCTTCAGTTGATCCTTCCAGCTCACTTCTTTCGAGAAAGTCTTAAATTGAATTTATAGCCGTTGGCTATTCAATTTACCTTATTGTTTTGTTCATCCTCACCTTGTATAGCCGACATGAGAAGTCATTTAATGTGTTGTTATGATTTGAGGCCAACCTCTTGTGAAGAGGCATTCATTTATCTAGGCCGACATTCTTTATGTTTAACTATGGCCGACATAAGAAGATACAAAGTCATCTTGATAATAAAATTTGTTGAGGCCGACTTTCATCTGATGAATTGTATTTGTAGCCGACCTCATAATATGAAGAGGGGCGACCTCTCCAAATTGTATATAAGAACATTCGTCCATTGTAATGAGAGCAGCCAGTTCGGCCATTCTCACAAGTGCGAATATATATTGTCTGATCAAAGAGTAATCATACAAAACCAGGGCGAAGCTACAGCTAGCGAATCTGATCAAGTGCGCTTCAAGTTGGCAAGTCTGATCAAATGCAGATGTATCATCAAGTGTGAATGCTTAAGTGTGAATACATCACAGTGAAGGGCGAACATCTCTCAGAGTACCTCAATACAGAGCGAACATAGTGCAGTGATGAAGTCTTGGGGAAGACAGTCCGAACATAAAGGCGAGCTGAGGCAAGATCAAGCAAGTTCGACTTATTCCTTCATTCAAGTGCAAATTCATTCAAGAGAAGATTGTGAATCTCTCTAAGTGCAGATTACAAGGAAGAGCAGATTATCATCTGTTATTGCATCTAGAGTAGATGTTGGTTATTGACCTTGTGTTCGGCCTCATTGTAAAGTGAATTATTGCTTCAGTTGCATAAATATAAGAGAGATCTTTGTTGCTGGGTTTTTCTCCCTCAAGAGGAGGGTTTTCCCAGGGTATATGCTGTGTTATTTTGTCTGATTTTGAATTAATCTTCTGTGCATTTACATCTTATCATTAAATTCAACAAAAACAACAAATTGAAATCATGTACCTTTGGTAGAAGCCCTTGTTTTCACTCTTGGCATATGATGCAAGCTTTGATCTAAAACCTGAAGTTAGTGGAATCGCTAAGTACTTTTGTAAAATTTCCTCTTCAAGGATGCACTTGTTGAGAACAACACCACTTTCTCAGCTAGAAAATGTAGAAGTCTTCGGACTTGTCCCAATGGGTGTGCCAAAAATTGTTATCACCTGGAATATTCACCATGTTGAATCTTGAATCTAAGTATCCTATGAAACATGGGATGACCTCTGGAGTTGTGGGACTCACAAAAATCAAAGTCAACCTTTTATTAAAGGGTGGCTTCCCTTTGTTAAACCACCTAAAAACTAACTCTAACTAAAGATCTTTACTAGGAAAAGATATAAGAAAGAATTGATAATCTGAATCTAAAACCAAAAATGAAGGTGATACACCAAATATAACACATTTCTACTTCCTTTCAACAACACAACTTATGAATCTCAATTTAAAGCTTCACACAGTAATTTGCAACAATAATTCACAAATAAACTTAGAGTAGCATCAATCAAAGAGTTATAGAACTCACAATAATACCTATTTTTCTTTCATACAAAGAAAATTGAAATAAGTAGAGACAAAAATACCGATCTTTGATTTATTGAAGGCTGCTACAATGATTGTTATCTGAAAAAAATAGTAAATGATTACATCACAAGCATATAATCAACCATTATTTCATAGTGAAACAAGGTTGAAGATGCAATCAATGAAAAAAATTATAGAAGTAAATACCTAATTTTGACTAAAAAATTCAAGGACTGAATGTCACTTTGTCACAATAAACTTTTATAAAGATTTGTTACAAAGCATATGCCTCTTTATAGATTTGAGAGCCTAAACTCAATATGAGTTCTTTTTCTTTCTTTTTTGCATGGAAATTTGAACTCTCTTAAAAAAAATTGCATGAAGAGTTAAACTAATGCATGAAATATGTTCCCTTTTGACTTCCTTGAAGTTAGTGAACTCCTTTGTTATTTTTGCATGCTTTTTCTGATCTCATAATTTTTTATTTTTTCTAACTTTGTTTTGATTTTTAAAAAATTAGATAACAATAACCAGTCCTATTTTTATTATTCTATTTTTATTATTCTAGTCCCAACTTTTATTCTTAGAATATTTGTTTATGAATGTTTATTTAATTAATTTATTGTAAGATTTATTTTAAAAGTATTTTATTTCCTCATAATTTTTGGTGAACCAACATTTAAACCTCTCAAAGGGTTTTTGACTTTCTTTCTATTTCTTATTTTCAGTTTTGATATTATTGATTACTATATCTGCATTTCAAATTTGGCTACATTTCAAATTTGGCTAGAGTTTGGATCTCCTCCCTTGTGTTTCATTGATATATATTTCTTAGGGTTGAGACTTTCGTTGTTGCATCTATATTTGATACCTTCTCTCCTTCCTGTGATTGCACTTTGCATTGCTAGATCATTTATTATTGATAGTTTTTCTACTTTACTAAATAATGTCATTAATTATGCCTCTAAGTATTATGATGATGCTGCATGGCCTATGCTAGTGTCCTAGCTATTTATTTTAGTGATGCTCAATGTGAGAAGGGTGCACCTTCTTTAGTTATTCATGATCTCATTCAACCTTGTGATAATATACCTACCTCTATATTATTTGGTTCATGTTCTTTTGATGTGACATCCTATGAGGAGCCTATATATTGTGTTTGGTGTGAGCTACCTTATTTCATTTGTGATGATGATGTGGCATCATGATATTTCTCTACCATTTGATACTTGTATGTTGCATTTTGCTTTATTACATGATGATATTGCCCTTTAAGGGGATTGTTCCTTAACACCTCATGTTGATTATATAATGAGCCATGAAGCTTCATTATTTTATTCCACATTACATGATGACATTTAATCTCTAGGTGAAGACTTATTGTAATATGAATTTGATAATTTTAGTGATACTTCATCAAATGTGAAGACCTTTTGCTTGTAAATCACGAATACTTAGATGATGATCTCTTACCAACAAGTGAATTTATACTTCTTGTTACCACAACATGTTCTAGCCTAATTTGGACTTGGGAACCCCTTATAATTGGAAAACCAAATGCAATTATTTCTTTGATGATGTTTTCATAAATTTTCTCTTTTAAATTTATGGTTATATTTGATTCCCATGTGTTGATTTCATTAAATTTTAGCCTTTTCAAAGTTTATTTCCTAAGGTTTTATTTTTCTTGCTTTCTACTACATAGGGTTTATTATTTATTCTATGATTTATAAAATCTGGTTTCATTTATTTGTCTAGGAATATCTCTATTTAGGTTCTCATTGGCTTTTATTGTTTCTTATTTCTCGTGTTTTAGTTTTAATTTAAAAGTTGGATGTTAGTGTTTTCTTAATATTGTTCAAGTAACTTTGCAAAATTTGATTTTGAAACCCTTTTTTAGGGTGTGTTTTTATTTTTTGATTCTCTGGTCTTGCTTAAGACCCCATAATTTATTCCTTTTAAAATTTGTTAGTCCATCTTTAAGAGACTTTGGTATATTTTCCTTTGAATTCCTTTTCCAAAATTGTATGCCTAAATTTGACGGTTGACCTTGCTAATCGAACAATTTTTTTATGATAGCTATTCATTGGAAGTTGCCCTTCAAATACTAACATATATCTATATCATAAATAAAATTATATATATATATATATATATATACTTTGGTATATTTTCCTTTCAATTCCTTTTCCAAAATTGTATGCCTAAATTTGATGGTTGACCTTGCTAATCGAACAATTTTTTTATGATAGCTATTCATTGGAAGTTGCCCTTCAAATACTAATATATATCTATATCATAAATAAATTTATATATATATTATAGAATAATTTTATATAAATTTGAATGGTCTATTCAAAATCTTTCTTTCATGCAATATAGTCTTTCTAAAATTTTGATTGTATTTTACAACAAAAATGCTTAAATATAACCATATGACCATCAAATTTTGGGGCTACCCAAAAAATTTAAGCCCAATTTCCTTGCTTCTGTTCTTTCAAACTCATCTACAACCAAAGACATATTCACTCATTTTACTTCCCTTTAGATCCCAGATCATGGCTCCTTATCTTTTCAATTCAATCAAATGAATTTTCATGTATCTTTCTTTTGACTCTTGCTTGGTTCATACATTAACCAAGTGTTTTAATCTATTTAAACTAATTTTATCCTTACATCATCTAAGTTCTTTTTAAATTCAACAAGTTTTATGCAAAAATGGTTAAAGGGTCTCAAGAAGGACTGTCTAACCATGTTGATGTGGAAACATGAACCCACATAACTAAATAATAATGCACAACATAAATTAGTTATGAATAAGTTAAATAAGAAATAAACAATATAATATTATAACATTCAACAAGATACATATTTATGTAGTAAAAACTTAACAATATGTCAAAAAAAATCCGTGGAAAAGTATTAGTATTTTTATTGCTCAAAGAAAGAATTAATTTTCCTTCAAGACTATACACACACACACACACACACATGAATATTTACACACACACACATAATACCACATAACAACCATCTTCAAACTTAGAAAAAAATAGATTTTCCCCTAAAGAAATCGTAGATTGTCTTAAAGAAAAAGTAGTCTTTTCGAGATAGAATAAGAGAAGGTTTTTGTTTTATTGTTGTCATAATCCAACACATGTAGTCCACACAACTATATATATATATATATATATATATATATATATATATATATATATATATATATATATATATATATATATATATATATATATATATATATATATATTCCACATAACAACCATCTTCAAACTTAGAAAAAACCTAGATTTTTCTCCAAAAAAAATTGTAGATTATGTCTTAAGGAAAAAGTAGTTTTTTTCAAGATAGAATAAGATAAGATTTTTGTTTTATTATTGTCATAATCCAACACATGCAATTCACACAACTAAAATCAAATTAAAAACTAAAAATTCAATTGACACAAATTAGTTCTCATACCTCTTGAATGCTACTACATCAAAATCAAGTATTAAAATTATGTCCCAAAATTTGAGATCCCTTAATTTCTAAAGTCAATTTAATGTCTCACGCTTGATTGTTCTTTGAAATATTTTTTGGATCCCAAGTGATGTTGCTAAAACTAGAACCTACAAAGTCATATAACTTGGTTAAATTTTGCTCTTGCATCTATATTCTCTTGCGATCAAAATTTTTGACTCTTATTAGGCAGGTCCCCATGTGGTTGCTTAGCTTAATTTGGCTAGTAGCTACAACTCAACTTATTTAAGAATTATTTGTGGAACTTGTCAATCGTGTGAGTTTTTTAAAATTTCCACCAGTTAATTTTTTATTTATTTTCTCAATTGAAAATGTAAAATAATAAAATTCATTAGACCACTAGCTTCCATCAATTTAGAAGCTTAAACTTTTAACTTAAACTACTCTATAAACCCAGTTAAAAATAATCCTAAAAAATCTCAACACCAGCCACTAAATTTTTTTATGAACCCCACTCCATGTGCTCCAATAAAATAGAGAAATATTTTTCCCATAATTAAAAATTTCTATAAAATTATGAAAACACACTTAAACAACGGAATGAGAACACACGATTAAAGTCTATAAAATAATTAGTTATTTTTTAATATAAAAATATAATACTCCTATTTCTATATCAGATAACAAAATGATCTGTAGGGGGAGTACCTTGTCCCCCCTTGCAGTGGGGGTCCGGACAATAGTACCATTTGGACCGTTGTCCCAAAGTGTAAAGGTTCCTCCTCTACCTTTTCCATTTCTCATTCTCATGACTTATTGGATAAGTCTTTTGTATAGGGTAGAGACCCTTGCATTGCATCAAAGTGTAAAGGTTCCTCCTCTACCTCTTCCATTTCTCATCTCGTAACTTATTGGATAAGTTTGTTGTATAGGGTTGAGACCCTTGTTTTCATTTCTCATTTCTCTCTGATTCCTTGCCCCGATCAAAAGCATTGTTGGTCTTAGTTTGGTTCTTTATTCTCACCTCTAGTGAGATTTTTCTTGCTTGCCTTGATGACTGTTTTGTATTGAATACGGGCCTTTCCTGCTTTATCTTAATCAAAACAAAATGATCTAATATAAAATATTCCCTTTAAAAAGATACTTGCATAAATTTAATTCTTAATTAACCTTTTTTCAAATAATAAATTTTGATTGCAATTATTTTCCTGTCCACAAGATTTCAGAGCATCCATATGGCAATCATTTACTAGTTTACTTCTGAAGTTTTGGATCTCTCGTGCATATTTGATTTTATTCTTAAAATATTTGGACCTGCATTTCATCAACTACTTATACAAACTTGGTTTCCATGTAAGTACACTGTTGCTTGTCCATTTTTTCTTCCAGATTTGTTTGAAATGCTTGGGAATCATTTTTTCCCACCAAATTAGAGAGAAGTAATCAACATGTCTTAATATTGTTTATATTTTATATGATTATTGAACTGATTGCAGGAAAAATTAAAATTCGGTAAATTCATTTAATGGTTTGTAGACACCATGGGCAACAAAAATAAACCAAACTTTTTTTTTTTTTCTTGGAAAATTGATACTTTTCTTCTATGTGTAGGATTATCACAGGGCAATTCAGAGCCTCTCTCAAAGGTTGGCATTGAACATTAAAATTTAGAGTAAGTTGTTTATCTTTTGGTGGGAAGCTTGAATATCACTGTTGATCATAAACCCTATTATTGGGTTTTGTAATTTATTTATCATCTTGAAACATGTTAAAATAATTTAAATAAAGAAATATTATATAGGAATTTAGGAGGGTATTTTACATAAGAAAATTTATAGAGGAATTTAGGAGGGAAAGTGTGGCTTTAAATTATTGCAACTATTTAAAAAACTTTTTTGTCAAAAATTAATTTCCAAACTTACTATGGATTTTGTTGTCACCTGCCTTATTTTGGTAGATTGTCTTCCTTCATGCTTGGTAACCTTATGTAGACAACTAGCCTTAGATGCTTCATTTTAGGGTTTCAAATTTGGGTTGGAATTGGGAGTTGGAATTTGGTGTCACGATAATGATCTAAATGTTTTCTTCTTGTTATTTGTGTCGTATTTTGGTCTGTGAGTCGTTGCAAGTACCTATTTCATGATACATAAATATTGGCTAAACAAATAGACGATACCTGACCCAATAGTTGAGCACCCTAACTTTGTGCCTCTCAAAATCCTACGTGGCAATTTCAAATCACTCCCAATTTTTCACAACTTACTTGGCAAGTCCCTTGCAATAAAATAACCAAGGTTTCATGTCCACATCATCAAATAAGATGCCACATTAACATGGTTCTTGTTGAGGTGTCCAAATGGACCCCAAAAAAGAGATTGATAGTTTTGCACTAAGTCATGTTTTATTGGTGTGCTAATGTGGCATCACATGTTTTGTTGCTTTTTAGATCTAAGGAATACATTTCATTTTGTTATGAGTACTCATGATCAACACTAATAACTTTAAAGTCACTACTAGTGCTATAATATTAAAAATATTGGACATTAAATCAAAAAATGCTATAACAACTATTGGAACGTACTCAACTAGATCCTCTCCCCTAACATCATGAAATCGGCCTTGATTGCTTTTGTTGTTGATATATTGTGCCACTATGGTGTGTCTGTGTGCCCAAAAGACTCCTTCCATGCCTATACTAGTGCCTTGATGTCTCTGGCTTGAGCTCCAAGTGGTGGCTATGATGGATTGATCATAAACCATAATGCACTGGCTAATGCTATACCTTTGCATGTCAAAAATTTAGATCCTAAATCACATCAAATTTCATATTGTTCACTTGCACTTTACTTCCTATCCACTTTTTTTGATTGTCTATTTTTTGATGGCAAGTCACCACATAACTTAAGGCATCTATGCTAATTGTATAACTCTAGATTTACTACCCTGCTTGGTTGTCTTCATCACTTGGCTCATGTTCTACTTGCTAGCCCCATTTGCTAGGTCCTTGACCCCTTGTGCGTTCCATCGCTAGTTGCTTCCACTTTGGCTAGCCACCCGCTTGAGCCCCTAGTTTAGCCACCCACTTGAGCCCCTGGTTCCCTTGTGACCATCGCTTTTGCTACCACCTTCCTCATGCCTCACCACATGTCACCACCACATTGGTAGTGCATGACATGTGACTTTCATTCTTGCAACTTCATTTCACCCACATTGTACTAGACCCTTGGATATGACCCCCCTTTGCATTGACCATCTGATCACCCTTTGTGTGCTCTCTACTTAGCCTAATGCTAACATCTGCTCCACCTTGTTTGCATGACATCTCACTCCTACATGACAGTTCCATATTGGTCCACATCAATTTACATGGATGTCACGTGGAATTATGTGTGAGTGCCACATGTCTATGTGGTGACATCATGTTGGTGGATCCCATCTTCTCATTTCCAAGAACTTTTCAAAATTGCCCATGTGGATTCTAGGGCTAACTTGGCTAGCCACATGTCACATTGATGGCAATGGTGGGCCTTAATTCATTGATGGCATGTTCTATTGTTCCTCTATCTATTAGGTGATGCCACATGGCATGGGTAAGTTCCACACACTCCTCTATGGTGTCGTGGTGCTTGACAATGGATTTTCAAGTGACAACTAGTTATGGCTTAGGCACATTTTTTGTTTACACTCAATCTATTTTTGCTTCTTGGATTTCAAAAAAATATTTGACAGTATTCCTAGGGACAAAATTTGTAGGAGAATGGAGGAAATTGGGGTTCCTAAGGTGTATAAAACGGTTGTTCATAAGTTGTACGAGCAGGTTAGAGCTAAAACTATAACTAAAGAGGGTAGGTATGTTTGAACTCTTTGGTAGTGACATTGGTGTCAAGTAGGGTTGTCATCTATCCCCCACATTGTTTGGTATATATATTGATAAACTTGAAGAATGGTTGAAAAAATCCATTGGAGAGGGGATCCAACTAGCAAGTTATGTGGTGAAGTTACTTTTGTATGCCGATGATCTTATTCTTATAGCAAGGACTTCCCATGGTTTGAGAGAGCATTTGAAGGCTCTTAAACTTTTTTGACAAGAGGTTAGGATGCAAGTGAACACCAGCAAGACCATAGTCATGATTTTTTATTTGAAAAAGAAGAAGCAACAATTTAGCTTTATCTTCAAGGGAAGTTAGTTGGAGATAGTGGTAGAATACAAGTACTTAGAAATTAATTTTCGTAGTAGGTTCAACTAGGTGACTTGTAGAACAAAAAGGATACAAGGAGGGTGGAGAGCTTCTTTCCTACTCTAAAATAGGTGTAGGAAAGGGGAGTTGTGGGATTGAAAAACCATAAAAATCCTTTAAATTGGTTTGTTGGTCATGTCAGTTGTCCTCTATGGTTGTGAGGTTTGGGGGAATATCATATCAATCCACAAGTGGAGGCGAGTAGAAAGAATCCAAAGACATTTATTACTAGTAGTCTCAAGATCAAATAAAAAAATCCCTATGATATCCTTTTGGTTGAAGTGGACCGTATGTTTCCAATGGAAGCATCGACAATAATTCATTTATGGATAAGCATCACTGGCCCAAGTTGGTTGTTGAGGAGGAATTAAAATGTAGGAAAAAGACTTTGATGAAGTAGAACAACAAGTGGATGAGCAAGTGTGACATTAAATTGCATGAATGTCCAAACAATATCAAAGAGATTAAAAAATTTGTGTTAGAAAATTTTAGGGCTGCCATGTGGACAAATCATATTGGTCGTAAAAAATGCACTACGTCAAAGAGTTCAATCCCAAGTGGGAATACAATGAAAAAGCTTACTTGAGAGTTCTAGTTAAGGGAAAAGTTAAAATTTTAGTTGCACATCTAAGGATTGACTCCCATCATCTTGGATGTGAAAAAGGTGGATGGATGGTACCCAAGGAAGAATGGGAAGAAAGAACTTGCATTTTTTTCAACAAAGGGGTGGTTGAAATTGAGAGACACTTCATCTTTGAATGTGCAACATATGAGGATATCCGTATTCAATTCAAAAACAATTTGAAGGTGGGCAGTTTGGATGATCTATTTGAGGAGGCAAGACTTCACAAAATGAAAAGTTCCCTGATCAAGATTCAAAATTGAAAAGATGACATCATTAAAATTCCTTCCTTCATTCATTCATTCTAATGCTCTTTTCCACTGCATGGTATTGATTCTCTGAATGTTGAAAGACATTTAATTTCTTTTCGAGCACCTCTTCACTAATGCTTGAAACTCTATACCTAGGGTTTCCACTTGTGTGCTTTGCATGATGACCTTTTGAACCATCTTCACAGGTAGTTGGCTCAAAGTTGACATGAATGCACTCTTGAGGGCCTAGTCTATCTCTTGGTGGCATTATTGTGGGTGGTTGATACTTACAATCTCTAATTGGGTCATTCTGAAATTTGTGCTTTGTATGGGTTTATCCCATTAGGTTCTAGTAGTGATAGAAATTTTGAAGACTAGAGGAGAATTTATGGATCCTCAACAATATGGTCATGCATAGTGAAGTTTTTTGGGTCCATGGACAACATGTGCACTATGTGTATTCTATGGGACTAGTAATAAAGTGACCATGCCTATGCAATGGGTTGATAGCATGAAGTGGAAAGCCATCAACAATAGAGCATTCATGAACTATGACAATGAACTTGGCCTTTTGTCTACAATGCATTTGTTTCTTCACCTAATCGCCTATGTATTATAAATATGGTGTATTGAGTTGCATTCAAGGCTTGATATGAATGCTACCAGAGAATGTCCTATGTTGTTATTGTAGGCCTGTAGAATGGTCTATGATTTCTTGCACAAGAGAAATAAACCCTGTCCCATGCCTTGTTGTTCTTCATTGCAGATCCTAGGATAATATTCTCCAATGCATGTACTCCTCTATGCAACAATATTTTGATCAAAACAATGTTTGGAATCTTATGAAGCATGCTAGCCATTAGTCCCTATGCTTGGAGGGTTATTTGTAGTTGGAAGTGTTGTATAGACTAGGATGTAATATGCTCAAAAGGCTGGTTTGTGAGCCAATTTTCATGCATATGCAGTCTAAAGTGTACTTTATGGCTTCAATTGAAGCATGTTATAACATTGTGAGAAATGGAATCTATATATATGAACTATAGGAAAGGATAGCATGGTTGGGTCATTATATTATTTGATGTCTCCATGTCTAGGAGTCCCTTAGGAGGGTTTATGTTGTAAGCTCTCTTGCATCACATTTAATGGTGTGTACCATAAGGATTAGTTTGTTTGACAAGGATTGCAAAACTATCATGAAGGCTTCATGACACTTTTTATTTTAATGTATGTGAGTTACTCTTTATTGGGAATGCATCACTAAGTATGTTTAAATGATGCAATGATTCCTTTCTTATGATGTGTGCAAATGCATGTCACTAATTCTATTGCAGCCCAAACATTTATCCTCCATTCTTGCATGTTGTACCTTTATTTTCAAATAGGAACTGACTTGGCTAGTTGTGGATTCAACCTACTCGTTCTAATCTTTCAAGAAACATCATTTTATTTCTGTTGTAGCTTAATTTCTATCGTTGGTAGTTGTTGTCATTGATGTCAACACATGGTAAAGATTGTTGCATATGTGTGAGGTTTGTTAACAGTGGTTGATGGCAATACTTGGTGAATTGTTTGTGGTTTTCATCATTGTTAGCACTTTATATGTAAGGAAGATTTTTGACATTTGATGTCATTATTACAATGCTTGTTGTTTAGCATTGGTTGTCATTATTGACAATTTTTAGGTTGGATTAACATTGATGTACGGTGATGACTATAAAAGAAGAGTTGTTGAATTTTGTGGTTGTATGGAAGAGTTGTTGAAGTTCATGATTGGATGTCATACCTTATCCGATGTTTGTTGAAGTTCATGGTTGGATGTCATGCCCAATTCTATGTCAAGAAAAGTTATATAGTGCTTTGTTTCCGTCAGCAAAGATTGATTTCATAATGATATATTAAGATAAGGATTAGAAGCATTAGAAGTATTGCTGAAACTGGAGAGATATTTCTAAAGGTCTATAGTATGTATTATGCTCTCTCGTGATGTCCCTAATGAAGCATGTGTTGCTGAAAGAAATTTTTGGCCTCCACAAGTTGCTTAAGTGAACTTCTGGTTCAGGAAGTTGCATTGAAGTCTGTTTGGGAGAATGCTCTGTATTCCTCCGCTGTTAAAGATATGGTCTTATGGTTTGGGATTCAAAGTTAGTTTTATGTGGATGTTGCACTCCTATCTTTTTAGGTCACTAGTTTTCTGAGGAGATTTCTGTGAATTGCAGAAGGTTGGTAATGTTGTTGGTTGTTTGGATTGGTCTAGAAAATGCTCTGCATTTCTCTGCACTGATGTCTCTACTACTACAGCTTGGTGGATGTGTTATCAATGTTTGTGCAGTATCTCAATTCCAATTTCATGTATTGAAGTGGTCCACAATTTGATTTGTTAATGTTATAGCTCATGATTGAGCATTCTATATTTATGCGATGACGTATTATGTTCCTGTTTGGTTTGGAAATGATTGTTAGTGATATGAAAGTATAAAATAGGTTTCTAGAAATGTTGTTAAATGTTCATGGAACATCCCCATGTGATTCACATGTTGTTGATTGGTCACTTTGGTATTGCATTGTGTCTTGAGTTGGCCTCCTGGGTTATTTGTGGATATTTGACCAACAAGGCTTGTTCTTTTGATTGTGTTGTGTGCTTGGGGTCTACGCCAGTAATTGAAGATGTGTTAAGTTAGATTAGGGTCCTGACCTATCTTGGTTTGAACCGCCTTGAGTAAATTCAATTGAAAGAATGTTTTTGGGTCGACTGGTTATGTGCTTTATGTTTATCTACACGTATCTTTGATGCCAACTTAGATTGATGTGCACCAATGTGTGAATTTTCTTGGATCACATTGGAAGATGTATTGGTTTTTTTGGTCCTCTCTATCTTCAGGGATAGGACCGCATTATATTTTGGTGGCCGACTTGTTGAATTCATTGTTTATCTTCTTCTTAGCCGACCTAATTGAGGTTTTGAAGATTTGTGGTGGATATAAATGCAAGACCATTCTGGATGCAACAAAGTGGAGAAGTGTACAAGAGTGCGAACAAGAAAGTGTGGGTTGTATTTGAAGATCTCACAAAAGAAGTGTGAATGTGTGAAAGAAGAATCAAATGTGCTATAATACCTATGTCAAAAAAGTGTTATGTTGACAAACATTACAATATTTCTATAAATATTTGTATCATGTTCTGAGATAGTGAATCTCATCAGGTCCTTGTATCTTACTCCCGAAATTATGTTTGCTTCAGTTTTGCAAGTCCTTTGTATCTTGTGCTGAGGTAGTGAGCCTTAGTTTGCAAGTCCTTTTTGGCAATGAGCCTTTATATTGTGAGTTAACTCTCACCATGGTTTTTCCCTCTTTGGGTTTTCCATGTAAATCTGGTGTCATCTTGTGGTTGTGTGTTCTTATCTCTTTTATCATTGTTGTTGATATGGTTAGAGTTAAAATTGCTATATCTTTCATTACATTGAAGTTGCTAAGGGTTTAAATTGTTATATCTTTCTATCAATCTACTTAAGAGTTTGAATTTTGTATTGTGCTAAGGAATTCAAGTTTTGAAAGGGTTTAAGTGTTTGTGTAGACTAATTCACCCCCCTCTTAGTCTTCGGGTTAATCTAACACTGTAACTTTTGCCATATCTCAAGAGATCTCTCTCAAAGTTATATTTTCAAAGGTTTATGCATGTAGAAGTCCTACCAAGTCCTACTCATCACCACAACTCATTGCTTCAACAATACATACTATTTAAGAGCCATAAGAGACATTCAAACAACTAAGTGTGCATGATCTCACAAGGTGCATATATGTTAGTGAAGCATATAGGGATTCATAATTAGTGATATTGATTAATTTTGATCTAAAGTTGCATATGCATGCTTTTTCCAATTAGTTTTTAGTGAGGTCTAGTAGGCTTGTTCTTGATTGCCATTAGGACATGGTAATTAAAATATTGTTCCTATTTCTCCATTTCTTTTTAATTGTCATGTGAATGGACCTTTAGGAGCACCCTCCTAGATTCTGTAGAGCCTAGAAAAGAAGATTTTCCCCAATCCTATAGATTGGTCCTAAAGTTTCCATCTCTTGTTGATGACTTTTTCCTCCTTCCTTGCATGGTCTTGTTCCCTTTTTGCATGGTTAGTGAGTGCATCCTATAGAGAAATAAACCTGCATTTTTGAGAGCCAATGACCTTTAACCAAGAAACTATATATACCTAGATTATTTATGTTGGAAATTATTGGAAGCATTATAGGCTTTTTACTTTTGAGTATAATAATATCAAATTATCTTGTTCCTATTTCCAATTTGAGCATTGTGAATTTGAAAGTTTCTAATATTGCAACTTATATGAGTTTATCCCAATGAACGAATCTTTGAATCAAATCAAAGATTTATCTTAAGTATTTTGTGGGTAATGTATGTCCTCGATGGTTTGTGCTTGGTTTATGGTTTCATCTTGACACATGTAAGCCACTTGCTTTTATTTCCTAGAAGATTGCATCATTCAAGTATTCAAGTTGTGATCTACTAGGTGTTATTCCAATGGTTTTGATTGCTTTCTTGTGAGGTCCTTGACAATTTATGTTTCAAATTTAAATAAACAATCTCATTGTAATGTAGTAGGAGAATCTATAGTTTTCACTACCACAATGGTATACTCCATTGCGCC
Source organism: Sequoia sempervirens (assembly GCA_007258455.2). Lineage (NCBI taxonomy): Eukaryota > Viridiplantae > Streptophyta > Pinopsida > Cupressales > Cupressaceae > Sequoia > Sequoia sempervirens. The sequence goes on along the minus strand of VDFB02086081.1, from coordinate 62,699,533 downwards.
ATGTTCTTGGAACATATTAACTACTTGAGCTACAAAAGAAGCTTTTTGACCAATGATCTTTTTTTTTCTCTATTTCACATTGATTTAATTACAACATAACTAATTTGAACTTAGTGAAGAGAGTGTTGAAGGAAATACAACTCAAATTGATGAGTTCATTCTCTAACTCATGACCTATCATTTCATCTACTTTCCCCAAAAAATGTAATGCAATTCAAACTTCATTAGGTGTATTTAATGATTCTACATGAAAGAGAATTTCAAAGGCTTGATTACACTTATTAAACCATTTTTCTTTAGCGTCCTCAACAACATGTTCTTTTTTAGTGTTCATTGTTACCCTATGCAATCCTTTGCTCTTTAGCACAACTTGTACTTTTAGTTTCTAGTCGTGATAGTTCAAAGGTGTTAATAGTGTGAGAACTTGATTTGAATCCATGCTTTGAAACTAAAATATTATAAAAATAAAAATGTAAAAATGAAGAATTGAACAGAAAGTAGGAAGTGCATGCATGACACAACACACAACACCCCCTTGATTCAATATCGAATCTCCTCCATACTTTGACACTTTATATGTTTAGTGCTTAAACAAATCCAATGGAAGGAAATCACTTTATAATTTCAATGTGATAGCATTTCCACTAGATTGAAATGCCCTTACAGGGATTTAAACACCTATTTTGGCGTCTCAATTGTTGTCTCTTACTTGCCACAGGCTATCTTACAAGGGTCACAAGTTTGCACCTTTTATTTGTATCTACTCTCACGTCCAAATGACCTATGTGCATGTCTACACCATCGATTCACCTCTTTCATCACTACTTAAGACATGCATCGTGGGTCTGAACCATAAAATCATGTTTTTGATGGGAGGTTTAAACATGTATTGCCTGATTTTCATGCCAATTGGGGCTAGAAATATGCTTTGGGATGATTAGATCATAGATCAGTCCATTTCAAAACTTTTGTAGAGATCGATCAATCACAATCAATATGCAACTTCTACTGGTTTCAATGACCTTACTACTAAACAAAACAAAAAAAAAAAAAGCAAAATGCACTAAAAAATTACACAAAAAACCAACACACAAATCCATACACAACAAGACTATCTTTTGTGAAAGATAAACTCAAGAAATAATATTGAATTGGCACCCAAATACCAGATCTGCTCTAATACCATGAAGAAATCGCCAAGATCTCTAGAATAAACACTTGTACTGGCAAGCCACATAAGATAAACTAGCACATGTTTCTACCCACGAGATCAAAATCACAAATAATACACTAGAATGGATAAATCAACATATTAATTAAGCCAAAAATGAGGTGCGCATATAGCAAAGAGAGGAGTAGCTACCAATACGATTAATGGAGAAGACTAGAGAGTCGACTCTTACCATTAAAGAGTGGTCTTGAGTTAACTTCCTTAAAACTCACAAGAGGTGGTGAGTTAATTGTATCTGACTAGAACACCTAATTAGACTTAATGTTATGTGTATAACCATGTGTTATTGCATAATATATACACTAGCATTCTTAATGTCTTGGAATAATCAATTTCTGATTTAGCGGCCTCTAATAAGTAATTTGAAAAAACATCTAATTTATAAGACTAAATTTTAGGTGAAAATAAAGCTAAGATAATATCCTAGCTTGCATTAAAACATGTACACTATCTTATTCCCGTCTCTTGTTAAATTTAATATTGAACTTGTAATAATAGATCTACCCTATGATTAATAACAATACGATGACATAAATTTAAGAACAATCAAATAGACAAGAATTATGGTTCTTCTATATCTCTATTCAATTATATATGTGTAAATAAATAAAAAACAATAATATACAACTTCAAATTTTTAAATCTGATAAAGATAAGGATAATGTAGAATTTGAAAAAAGGAATGACTTAGTTTCCACATTTAAAGAAGATATAGAATTAAAAAACAAATGACATATACTCATTATTATAAAAGTAGTGCCAAGGGACTTACAGGTGTTTGCCATGGTGGCCCACCAGCAAGAAAGATTAAAGTGTTGAACTGGTGAAGGATGAGCATATATAATTGTGCAACACAAGCTAGAGATGCATGTGTGCAACTGTTTAGCACACACAACAAACACATTATTCACCCACTCATATCTCGCCATACAAAGTCTACAATCTTTTATTGAGATGGGTGGCAGCATGTAGTTGTACTTGTTGAAATCACTATGAAATATTGTGTTGGCCAATATCAATATGAAGTTGTCAGGTCTTTCATTGGTAGTTTAAATTTGATCATAAAAGATGGCAGGGCTTTAAAAATTTTCAAAGGGTAGAAGATACTAAACATGAATTACTTTCTTCCTATTACCAACAAGTAGGTTCAATATTTCCTTTCAGCCGCAACACATTTTTATCTTATTTGGTTTTAGGGGCAATTTTGCTTATGGGATTTGATCTTGGGTTGTTTGTTTTTTATCCATTATTCATTCAATGACTTAAATTTTGTTTTTCCATGGGAAACTAATCTTTATTCCTCAACTCTTTTATCATTTTCATTACATCCTATATATATGCATTGGAACATTTTAAATTAGTCCATTCAAAAGTTATGAGTGCACCCACCTTTGTCTAGCATGATGTAGTTATAGCTAAAGCTGCAATAATTTATGCCCTAGTGTCCTTAGAACCCTTACAAGGGATGTTGCCTCTTGACCTTGCTGGTAGCACTGTCCTTTGTCCGTACTCCCATTGCACTCATTTAAATTGTCAAGTACACTTCAAGTTCAAGTTTGCAAAGTACACTTCCAAGTTTGTCTACAAGACCTTGTTTACATTAACATCGTCAGTTTGACAAGTCTTCCCTAATGTTACTTGATGTTTAGTTGTTGTTTGAAAGAAAAAAAAATTCTTTTGGGGGGATGATGTAGTCAATGTACAATGTTTACTATTATGCTTCTATTATAATGGTTATTTGACTATGCATTAATTGTTTGTCGGCTTGGGGTAGTTATAAGCATCGGTTGGTTGACGGTTGCATTCTTGGCAACCGCCACGTCCTTTAAGTAGTATGATTTAGTTGGATCGCCTTTGATCCTTGGTTGACCATCACTGGTTTTCTTCTATAATAATTTCATGTGCAAATAAAGATATATTTTACACATGCATCTGATATGCATTGTCATCTCTATTATTAAATCATGTATTTGATTTATTAAACAATCACCAAAAATGCCTAGGAAAAAAAAAGAAAGAGAGAGAAAGCGAGAAAAATCTAAAGAATTGATGAATCTGTTTAAAAGTAAATAACCATATCCCTTTTAGGATACATGAGAATACGCTCCATTGCATAAAGGAAAAAGATGTCTTAAAACAATAATGAAACTCATTGAAAGTAAAAATGGATATATGTTGCGTATGTCATTATGTATGAATGGGTTAAGGAGTAGAAATGTATACCCCTTCAATAGCAATGTCTACTATAGGATGATGGATGCACTTTTTATAAAAAATAACATTTAAAATGTTAAATCCCTTTGACAGTGGTTTCTCATTTTAATTGATTATTATGTTTTGCATCCAACATGTTGGCTGGCCCCTTGAGTGGTCTTCTTGTAGCTTAATCATTTTCCCTTCTTTATTGTCCACCTTCTCAAGTTCTTATGGGCTGCCCTAACATAATTGTGTTTATATAAATAGGGAGGTGTATTTAGATGAAGCCCACTCAAAATAGCTTTGCTTCCTTACGTCAATATTTCAGATTTCAACATCAGTCAATTATTCTTGTTACTCTATTTTCATCTTCACTAAATTGCTATTGTTTTCTATTTAAAAAGTAGGGAAAGGGCCTTGATCCCATAAGTTTTAAAACAACATAAAAAAAGAAAGAGGGCATGTAGACTCGACCAAACAACTAAAGGGCATGTAGGCCCAACAAAACAATGAAACTAAGGAAACAAAACAGAAAGAAAAGACCAAGAAACCACAACACCTAGGCTAACAAATTAAACTCCAATTTGCGAGGAGGGCATCCAAGGACGCTTCCTAGTCCTCCTTAACCGTCAGCTCCTCATCATTCTTGTCTTGCACGTTTTGTTGTTTGTCAACTTTAGCACTTTTTTCCTTTTGTTTGATGATTTTAGAGTGACCAAAAACAGTCCCCCTTACAACCTTGTTCATAATTCCATTAGTGAGCATTAAGATTTTGGAAATGGCATTTTCCATGTGTTTCATCTTGTCATTGTTGCCACTGGTTTCAAGTTTCTTTTCTAGCTCCTCCACCTTAGCCTAGAGATCCTTAATATCAATATTGTCTTTTCCTTTAGTGACCTGAGCCATGTTTGGCGTAGGTCCCTTATCCTCATTTTTATCCAAGATTTCCAAAAACCTGAGGGAGGGGGGAACCGAAATTTTTGTTTCCATTAGGGGAGAGGACCCAGTAGTTGAGCACCCTAACTTCGTGCTTCTCAAAATCCTACGTGGAAATTTCAAAAAAATCCCAAATTTTTATAGCAGCTTGCTTGGCGATGCCCCTTCTTATAACTAAGGCTTCAATGCCACATCATCAAATATGATGCCACATTAGCATGTTTTTTGTCGAGGTGTACAAAAAGGTCCCAAAAAAAGTGAGACCAATACTTGTGCACTAAATCATGTTTTATTGTTGTGCTAATGTGGCATCACATGATTTGTTGCTTTTTAGATGTAAGGAATACATATTATTCAATTATTGGTAGTTATCATCAACACTAACAACTTTAAAGTCACAACTATTGGTTCAATATTGTTAAAAATATTAGGCATTAAATCAATAAATGCTATAACAACTATTGAAACATGCTCAACTATTGGGTCTTTTCCCCTACCTTTGTATCCTTGACCTCTTCTTGCTCGTTATCCTCTCCCATCTCTTCCTCCTTATCATCTCTTTCATGTTCCTCCATTTCTTCATCTTCTTGCATATCCTCCTCGGACTTGTTCTTTGAGTCTTCCTCCTCCCAACCATCATCTGGTTGGGGAAGAAACTACTCGTCATCGTTCTCTTCTTCAGACTCCTCAAGAAAACTTTTGCCTTTGGTTCTTTTAAATTCTCTCCTCTCAAGACTTGGGCAAGTCTAGCAGATTTGCAGCCACCCAACCCTTTGGTGTCACATTGACAAGCCTCCAAGGACGAGAACAAGTAGAAAGGAAGGTTGATTTTTTTGCCATGTCTCAAATGGTTAAGAATGGGGAAATGGTAACCATGGACGGTCTTGAACCTACCTTCAAGAGTAAAATACTATATGCAATGTAAATTCACCAGTACCCAAGGAGCCATAAGCTTTTCCCTATTACTGTTATATCACCAAAGCCTTGTTATTTTTACATCTGAATATAGATTCAAATGTGTTCAAGGTTGTCTTACTCTTCTCAATTATCATCACTCCACTCATCCACCCCACATTCACAATAACAAGACTAAGAGAAAATGTGTTTGATTCAAGCTGATACTTGTTGTAATGATCTGCAATGCAGGATCAAAATTTGGAAATTCAAGCAAAATTTATTGGATATAACATCAAATGTAACATGTGTGCAAGCGGGAAGAATGCAAAGAATGCATGCGCAAGCGGGGAGAAAACATCTGCATGTGGGCTGCTTTGGTCCGCCAAGGATGGGAAGGTCATGCCTGAGGATGCGTTTGTGCCCTCTCTAGTCACGATTGGTCTTCCAGCTGGGGGTTTGGGCATGGGTTCCTCCTCTATCTCGGTTGTTGAGCGTGCTAAGGACTTTGTCCCTGCTTCTGTTGCACAAAGGGATGTCCCAAATGCTCCGATTGTTGGGGTTTCTTTGGGCCGGTTGAAGTCTTTCTCCAAAGCTACTAAAGGGAGTGCTAGACCTCCTGCTCAATCTCGTGTTCGTCCTCTGCTTTGTGTAGGGATTCCCCTGTTGTGGTATGTGGTTCGGAAGTTGCTGAGAACGAGGAGTACTATTTGAAGCAGGGGGTGGTCTGCAAGTTTAATGGCATGTGGCCCTCCCTTCTTGATCTCCATAACTGGGTTTCCACATCTTGGAAGCCAGTGGTCTCTGGACAGATTGAGCTCTATCCCAGTGCTCGGGGTTTCTTTTTAGCAACCTTTTCCTCTTTTGCGGAGCGTGACTGTGTGCTGGATAGGGGGTGGATGTGGGGGATTCATTCTATGTCTATCTGTCCTTGGTCTCGATCTTTCAATCCACTTACGGAGCCATTGAACACCAGACTTGTTTGGGTCCATCTACCGAATCTCCCTCTCCAATTTTGGGAGGATTCTTGTAATGAAGCTATTGGCAACTCCATTGGATGCTTTTTAATGTTGGACTCTGCAACTCAGGAGCTTGGGCATACTACGGTAGCACGTATTTTAGTTGATTTGGACATCTCCAAACCTCTCCATGGTGATGTAGTCTTATTAGTGGAGGACAAACCTTGGAAGCAGCTCTTGGACTATGAGGGTCTCCCCTTGGTGTAGGAGATGCTTCTTTGTGGGTCATTTGGCCTCTAATTGCCCACAAGCTTGCCGCAAGGGTGTTGCTACTTGGTGGAAGGATGCTCGCTCAGATCACCTAACGGTTGGTTCTCCTCCTTCAAAAAAATTTTTTGAGGATGATGACCCTATTGTTTCTTCTCAGGAACCTTTGTTTGCTCCTATTCTGGCTAACCTTTCTGTGGAGCCACTGTTTGCTCGATCTGTTGACGCTATTATGTCTGAGCCTGCTCGAACTTCATTGATTGTTGTTGATGGTCCTTCGCTCGTTCCTGTTTCCTCCCCTACGCAACTGTCTCCCTTATTGTGTGGTGGCTCTTTTCCGTGGTGGCTTCGGTTGATCCACTTCTCTCGCCTCGATCAATGGACTTGGACTCCAAGTCTTCCTGGTCTGTTGTGCTAAGAAAGAAGAAGGGACTCCTTCGATCTGTCGCAACCTCATGACCTCGGGTTAAGGGAGTCAACTTGATCTCCTCAAATTTTGGGGTTGTCTAAGTCTTAGTCTGTGTTCCAATAGTTGTCTATCAACTATTTCTGTGTGGTCTATCCTCTTTTCCTAGTTCATTCCTGGTTTGAACTAGCTTCTTTTTTTGGCCCTTTGGGCTTTCTATGTAAAGGGTACAACACCCTATAAATGTTGCTTATCTTATCAAAAACATGTATGTATTTGGTAAAATGCGCCTAGAATTGAAAAGTCTCATTCTTTTAGCTTTTGCATGCCACTCAAACAGAGTAAACATTAACTAGAAAACAGTCGTGGTAGGCAACTTCAAACTCCATCAATCCCATCAGTGAATCATCACAACTTACTGGCCTTGCAATGATATACCCAAAGGCCATGGGCACCAATGTTTTGTGACAAGTATTTAGTAAGAAATTGAAATGAATGTTTTGAACTTGATAACAAACATTCACATATGTTCCATGTTAAAATTGACTGTTGCTTATAGTCATGGAATCTAAATAATTTATATAGCTGACTATTAGTTGAAGAACAGATTAAAAGAAGTTAATATTTGACTTGAAACAAATATAGGAATCTATAAGGTAGACCTAAAAGATAATAGCTAAGTTACCGGTTTGGGTACGGGTGCAGATACAGGTACGGGTATGACGGTATGACAATTTTTTTCCCTTGGGTATGGGTATGAGAATATATATATATATATGTATGTAGTACAAAATTTAGAATATATATATATATATGTATGTATGTATGTATGTATGTATGTATGTATGTATGTATGTAGTACAAAATTTAAAATTATATAATATAAAACGAAGACATTCATAATTGCTAGTAAAAAAAGGTATTTAAAAACCTCATAATTTGCAAAAATGAAGATACTCGTACATTCACAATTCAATGATTTGTCAAATGTCAATACACTATGAAAATTACAATCAATATGCATGCCATTTTCACAATTTTGTCACTTAAGGGCGAAATTATGTATGCAAGAATTTTTTGTTTATAGAAATGTTTTTAAAAAAAAAAAAAATCAGTTGGGTTCTGTGAGGTTCACCCAGGATCCCTCCCAAGCACCCCCGAATTCCCGAAAGGGACCCTGGGAGAACCCAGAGAAGAACCAACAAAGAACCAGGACCCAAACTGTACCCACATGGGTACGGGGGCAAAAGAGAACCCGGTAACTTAGGATAATAGAGTATTAAACAGAGTTCCATATATATTATATACAAGTCAAAATGTTTACCTGTGGGAATCTTTTTTCATATATTAGCTGTGTTCAGATATTAACCCTATTTTTATATATTTACAAATTAGCTTTTCGAACATGTCAAGCATATGTATTAGTCATCCAAAATCCCCTTGCCGAAAAGATCATTCTGTTAGCAATTATTGTACAACTTCAAGAAACATTATTAACTACTTTGGAACATACAACTTCAAGAAACATTATTAACTACTTTGGAACATAAAAATTTGGTCTCCTCTCCTTAAGATTAATTATTTTTCATATATTAGCTGTGTTTAGATATTAACCCTATTTTTATATATTTACAAATTAGCTTTTCGAACATGTCAAGCATATGTATTAGTCATCCAAAATCCCCTTGCCAAAAAGATCATTCTGTTAGCAATTATTGTACAACTTCAAGAAACATTATTAACTACTTTGGAACATAAAAATTTGCTCTCCTCTCCTTGAGATTAATTATTCACAATCTAGAGAGAGACTTGCTCTTCTCGATCAGATCCCTTCTTAAGATTTTTCCAGATGAATTTTTTGGAATTGAATTCACAAATGCCACTCGGCGTATCTTCTTGTAAGGTGCAACCTGCATTCATATGTAGAAATAATTTCTTCCTCAGGCTTCTATGCTTGCCAAATAACATAACATAAAACATTTATTTGAATTTTTCCTGAAAGAATGCAGAAGTTCTTGCCATTACCTGTTTTGCAACAAAACTCATCACATCTTTCTCACTAAGTTTTCTGTGGGGATTCTTCACAATATATGCCATTGGTATTTGGCCTGCTTCTTGATCAGGATACCTGGCATGCCAAACCACAAAAGGAAAAAAAAGAGTAATCTGAATAAAATGAGATATCAAAACAGAGATTGAGGAAATATACAAATAGCCCACTACTAGACATCACGTGGTGTGAGAATGTGTTGAATTTATGTTTTGGGGATTCACAAATATATTTCAGTAAGCACAACTTAATGATACTAACGGTATCACAGCAGCTTCTGAAATCTCGGGATGGGTGAGAAGCAACTCCTCTAATTCTGCAGGAGTAACCTGCAAGTGAAATGGTGTGATTTAACAAGAGTTACTCCGATATGTTTTCACTGAATTTGATTTTAGTATAAAAATACCTGATATGTTTTATACTTTATCATATCCTTCAACCTGTCCACAACAAAGAGAAAGCCTTCCTCGTCAAAGTAACAGAGGTCCCCCGTTTTTAGCCATCCCTCCATATCTAAAGTTGCCAAAGTTGCCTCTTCATTCATAAAATATCCTATTTTTCATAAATGAAACTTTATCAGCATGTTTTTCTATATTGAAATATGCTTCTCTTGTCAATCTCTAAAGAAAGACGTAAATCTAGAGCATACTTTTCTGTGAAGGGCAAGCATAGTTCAGAATCTTAAAGATGCAACAATTCAGTAAAAAGAATGAGAGTACTAAATTGTGTTGGTTGCACGTACAAATCTGAAAATTATAAGTTACATTATTTGGAAGAAAATTGTTAAAGTTCACTTAAAACTTAAAAGACATAATTCAACGGCTATAAACAAATAATAATCAATTAGAGGCAATCGCATGTTTTAAGTTTTTATTTGCTAGGGAGGAAAATATGTAACATATAAGGTTCTGGCCAAGAAACATTTTCCCATAACTTTTCACAACCAAAATAGTTTTGGCCTCTTTTATAAAATTCCAATGATTTTTAATCTGCTATATCTACCATATCTTGTAACCATGTACTTTTAGCAATGCTATGGAGGCCACAAGAAATGGGTATCTAAAAGTGTTAGAATTTTGCATAAACAAGAATTCTACTTGGGACCTAATGCCTATGAGCTAATCACAAAATCAAGTGAATCGAATAATGATATTTAATATTCAATATAATGGAGCAAATTACAAAGAGTAACATAAAAATATATAGACCTCTTGGATGCATGAATCAAGGGAATGGCATATCCAAGAGGTATGAGTTTAACTTTCAATCACTCCCAAGCAAGTGGTGTGTTAAATCGACCTAACTGAAATAAAGGTGTCCTTAACAAAAGTGGCACCTAATTACCATCTTGAGGCACTAGTGGCACTTGTGTACCTCAAGTCAAGGTGAACATGTCATTATTGGCTACCTAGGTGAGAATAATTAAATATCCTTATTACCTAAATAAACTCAATAACTAGGTGCAATATTGCACTTACGATAACACTATCCTAGTTGAAGTGAAATATTTACACAACAACAAGGTTGCTTTTCTAAGAACCTTTACCCATACCTACATATTCAATGGAGACTAGATTTTGCAAGATAAACAAAAACCCTCGTATTACTGGATAGCATACCTAACATCATTGTGTAATGATAGAAATTGCCTACCCTTGCAATTTCCCATTATATTTTGGACTCACTGTGGTGTATATCTCTCCTAGTGTATTTTTTAGGTCCATTCAACCCTTGCCTTAACCTTTTCTACCCATGGTGCCAAGGCCTTGCTCCCCATGGTTCTTTTTGTCAAAATTGATGTTGCAGCTATCTTAGTCTTGTTTTTTTAGTGTTTGGCCATTTCTAGAGATAAAATTGTCCAAACACTACTACAACACATAGCATCCCACGACAATTCACGATTCAATGGTCATTTTGGATCATTTTGCCACCTGCTACCTACCTAGGTTAGTGATAACCACTATGGAGTGAATCCAAATGGTGTAGTTGATGTAGAATGTCTATTATTATGCTTCGTTAATATTGGTTAACCGACTATGTATTAATTGCTTGTCGGTTGTGGGTAGTTATAAGCATCGGTTGGTTGACAGTTGTGTTCTTCTTGGCAACTGTCGGGTAATTTAAATACATTATGTATCGTCAAGGAGAGTAGTATGATCTAGTCAGATCGACTCTGATCCTTAGCTGACCATCTTTGGTCTTCTTCTGTAATAATTTCATAAGCAAATAAAGATATATTTTACACGTGCATTGTCATCTCCATTATTAATTCATGTACTTAAATTATCAAACAAAGCAACAAACATTTGGCACCGTTGCCTTAAAGAAATCGGGTCAGATTTGAGAGATTCATGCCCTTAGACCCCAATAAAGGCAAGAAGAGACCATGTGGTCAAGAAGAAGGGATCAAGAGATCTTTAAGGATCATTGAATAGAGAGAACGAAGGAGACGACTAAGGGGTGAAGTTGAAGAAGGCGAAGGGTTTCCGAGGGAAATCCCAAGTCCAACCGAAAGTAGTGTTGAATGAACAAGACAACTGAGAGGGGGGTTGAATCAGTTGTATCTAATCAAAACATAAAAAACCCTCAACAGTAATCAGATCCACATGCATTCATTAAACCCTTATTCTATTATAATGATTAAACATGAAATGCAGATAACATAAACTAAAATAACAACATACACAAGAGAACACCAAATTTACATGGAAAACCCAACGAGGGAAAAACCACGGTGAGGATTAGCTCACAATATAAGTAATTGCAAAACCGGTACAAAAGGCCTCACAGCCAGAATAGGACACACTGTCCAAAAAGGCTCACAGCCAAGGCTCACTACCATAGAAAGAAATACAAGAAGATAGAAGAAAAATGTTACATAGAGAACACTTTCTCAATGCAACAAGGAATCCACCACAATGCTCCAACACTTTTGCAATCTAGCATTAAAGATTTTAGACACCTTCGGCTCACTACATTCAGGAATCCAATACTTTGAAGTTCGCACTGCTCTGCTCAAATTTGCATCACACACATCACTTGCATTGATCTCGCATCTATCTTGTTTCTCTCTTCATTCTTTCTTTTTCAACTCACAACAACTCCACTCTTATTTATATCAACCTCAACCTTAAACATCTTCTCCAAGGTCGGCATTCTATCCATTATATTTACAAATTCAAATTAGGTCGGCACCTAAACATTCCCGCGGTGGATAGGAATGAAAGGGGATCGAATCAACACTTAACCTAGACCCAAAATTAAGTCTCACATGCCACGCTACGCATCTATTAATACTTGAACATTTTTTAATGTAGTGTAGACACCAAGTCGGTCGTTACCCGTGAAAACACATTAAACATTAAGTACATGCTTCTAAAACTTCCGACACACCTAACCACGAATCCTCTTGACACAAAAAAGAGAACAACACCATTAACTCTCCTTCAAAACCACAAGTCTTTAAAAGCAACTGCGGAGAAATGTGGAGCAAATACATTTCTCCCCGACACCTCTGTACAACACTGCAAAACTAGTTCACATACTGGTGAACACAACATCCTTTCACCAATGATCCAGAACCCAAAATTCTTAATATATCAACCTCTGACAAGCTCGAACAACATACTAAATCCACATAGGCATAGCATCAACACAGAAGAAACGCGGAGCACCATCCGACACACATTGTAAACACTTGCACAACACTATTTTCTTTGTTTATCAATTTTTCTCAAAAGCACTTGCAAATCAAGTACCAAAGACATCATCTCAACTCATTACTTCATTCCAACTCATCTTCAAACACTGCAACAAAAGATAGCTCCTTGTACTCAACACTTCCTCAATATCTCAACTACACATGCACAACTTGCAACAACCTGTTTTCCTCTTTTCCACAATTTTCTCAATATCTTCGACATTTTCATCATGCAACAAATTCCTTAACACACAGTTGACATCAATGACAACACCAGTCAATAGACTTCCTGTTGACATCAATGACAACACCAGTCAATAGACTTCCTATTGACATCAATGACAACACCTTCATACTTGCAACAAGTAGAAATCAAAGCATAAGCAGAAGTCGTAGTTGGGAGAGAAAGAGAACTGTCAAGACAAGAGAACGTAGAAATCGAAGCATTCAACTACACTGATCTTGTCAACCGAAATAGAGAACCGCCCGTACCATCAACATTGGACGAAAAAAGAAAGTGAAGAAGGGAGAATTGCCAGAGACCATAAAGACCATCATCGCAAACGAAGAAGCATTGCCGCTAACAAACGAAGAAGCAACATCAATTGACGAAGAAGGTTTACAGTCGGGCGAAAGGGAAGGCGAGGAAGAAACTGCCAACCTTGCTAACAGAGAACCGTGCGTAGCATTAAGGTCAGCCGAAGGGGAAGGTGAGGAAGAACCTCCCGACGGTCTGACAAGACCATATGCAAGATTGAACACTGGACATTGTCGAAAGAAATGGACATTGGAAGATCGGAGTCGATAACACCAGGACAAAGGGAGCATTGGAAGGGCCCCAAAGGCAACCCAAGGGTGAAGAATATTGAAGAGGAACGAGTAGAGGATTGTAGCATGTCCAAGAGTGCAGGGAACGCACCAGAATGTACGAATCAAAACTCTCCAAACAGGTTATTGTCACAAAAGGTGCATCAGAGAGGTAAGATGGTGACTCCTCTAGAAAGTCCAAATGTGGAGTGGCAAAAACTCCCGAAGTTCACCAGAAATGGGTTGGAGGACCCTATACGACATTGTAAAACTTGCAAGACAATATGGGTAGCGAATGGTCAAGATGACATAGCATATTGGCTAAGAGCATTTCCAGCGACTCTCAGAGGCATAGCGATCAATTGGTATAAAGAATTGGACATATCACACAAAGCCACATGGGATGCATTAAAAAGAGCATTCCATGAAGAATTCAAACTTCTGAGAGACGATAATGAAATCGTAGCAAAGATATACAACAGGAAGCAAGGAAAACATGAAAATGTACAAGCCTATAATCGTAGGCTGAAGGAGTTATTGATGAAATTAGAAACCTAGCCAACTAATGGCCTAAAGAAAAGATGGTTCATCGAAGGATTGATTCCTTCACTGAGGAAGAAAATGAAAGTAGTGCCTCCGTCATTGTACACTGAAGCCTATAATTGGGCTATAGAAAGTGAAGATAAAATGTCCTCGCACAATAAAAGAAAAACAAAGGAAGATGGAAGTTTGGATGATAATAGCGACGATGAATCGAGAACGATACAAGAACTTCAAAGGGACACGCTCCAAATGATGAAAGAAAACCAACAAAGAAAACATGTTATGGTGTATTGAGTGCAAAATTGAGGGGCACACAAAAGGTAACTGTCCCAAAAAGATGTTTTGTGAGACTTTCCAAGTTATGGGTCATTCAATAAAGGAGTGCCATACAATTTGAAGATGAGGAGTACACAAGTACTTTTTACGCATGGAGAGTTCACTATACAAAATGCATCTTCAGGCGGTTATCCAAACCAAAGAGGAGGACGAAGCCAAATACAATATGACCCCAAAGGACGCCATATCATACAATGTCGAGAATGTAGCAAATGGGGACACTTTGCGAGAGACTACCAGAACAAACAAGATAAATTGCAATTACTGTGCAAATGGTGTGGACCTGGAAACCAAAAAGACATCGGATGTACGAAGCAAAAGGCTAGTATCAATATGATTGATGTAAGGCATAATGAAGTATTGGCCATTACTCATGCCCAAGCAAAGAAGGTTGTGTATTTGGACCTACATACAGAAAAAGAAAGGCTTCATGAAGCAAGGGCCAAAGTGGAGAATGCTATGGGCAATGAATGACGCCACTCAAATGCAAATGCAAGTATGGTAACAAACCAATTACAACCCGAGAAAAATATTGCATGACAAGTACTCCAAGCCATTGTACCAATTAAAGTAGTGGATTTATTACAGAGTATTCTTGAACTTCGAAATTCTATTGTATCGGGGGAGAATGAGATGATGCATGCTATGGCCTAATTGGAACCTAGTGAGAATGAAGAACCAATGTCTGAACCTTCGCTATCAGGCGACCAAGTGATTGATCCAATGTTATTGGCATTAACACAACAAAGCAACCAGCAATGGTGAATATGGAGATCCTTGGGAGAAATCTCACCAATACAATTCTTGATGGCATGTCGAGTGTGAATGTACTTCCAGAAGACACTTGGAGAAGTCTTGGCAAGCCCACCATTTGGCCGCCAACTTTTCACTTAGTGGGTGTAGATCAACAAGGTATTAAGGTACTTGGAGTTTTAAAGGGACAAAAAGTAATTATTGGAACACAAACATTTTTGTTGAACTTTGTGGTCATTTCATTAATGAAAAAAGCGTACGATGCATTGTTAGGTCGGGGTTGGTGGCAGCCAAAGCCAATCACAATTAGAAAAAGAATACAATCTCCATTGAGAATAAGGGTCGAAAGAATATAATTGATTTGAAAAACCAAGAAGTCAATAAGGAAGCAACCTCCTCGGATTCGTCAGATTCAAACTCGAGAGAAGAATGAACAGAGAGTCAAGGTCCAATGGAACCAAATGATTAAGGAATTTTGGAGTTACAATCATGTTCAGACGATGAAACAAATTCCCTTCGTGGCCTATTTCACTAGCAAATGGAGGACTATGAGGTATTTTTGTTAACTTGCAATTTTCTCGAAGCTACGACTCTCAATGAAGAGCAACCAATCAAAAATGATATTGAAAAGTTGGATAGTCTAGGTACATGGGATGCAGTCCATGGTTGGCAAAAGATGACAATTACAGCGGATGTATCCGACTTTGTAGAAGAATGCAAAATAATAGACAATATGTCTCAGAGCACGAAAAGAAAAATAATTAACATGGAATGCACAAATACTGGTCAATTCAAATCAACTTCACAAAAAAATTACAAAAAAAAGAAAAAGAAAATTAGAAAATAAAGAACAATGTAAAGGAAGAGGCGAAAATATTAGTCAGCAATTGAAGGAGAAAATATTAAAATGATTTCAACAACAATTATAAGACGGAAAAATAAAAGGTCAAAACCAGGAAAATTTAAAATATCACCAATGAAAAAATTTAAGGAAATTTAAAATTTTTAAAGTATGAAGGATTTCGTATGATTAAACTATAAAACACACTGTACGATCTAAAGACAGCAAGCTTGTACAACCATAGTACAACATATCCCACGCATGGTACAGAGTACGAACGAACGGCATAGTAAAACCTCGTATGAACAAGGCACACGGAAGGTCAAACAATCTAAGACCAACATAGTACAACAACAAACATACAGAGGGCAAGCAGTACAGAGAGGAGTCAAGTTGCACAGGGTTGAAAGCATACAACATAAAGAAACTATACAACATAAAAGAACTTAAACAGTACGGCGAGTGAATCCTTTGACAATACGGCGGGTGAGCATAGCACAATGGGTGAACTATTACACGGATCGATGGAGGATTTATTGCAGACATAACATAGTACGGCCAACATAATCCTAGTCTCCCACATGATGTGCATTCAGTAAATTGGTAAACCGAACAAGAATTAAACAAATCGTACGAATCAATTCCGAATTCAAAGGTGTACAACTGACAAAGATTAACTATACCATACCATTTATCGAGCCACGACAGATAAGAAGTGACGAAGGGTTTAGAAATTGGAGACTCAAACACACCGTATGGAGAAGGAGAAGGTCAGCACAATAGTTTTAGGACTCGGACTCGACTCGGCAGCCCAAAATTTTGACTCGGACTCAGGACTCAGCATAAAAAAGAACCTCATAATTACACACAAAAAAATAAATAAGTGCATTTAGAGAACATAAAAGTCTAATTTGACTATCAATTTGGCATAATTCAAACATTACACGTCATATGATCCTCAAACTCTCAAAATTTGAAATTTCAGCCACTATGTCTATTATGTTCAGATGCCAGAAGAGTTTGAACTCAAACTCGGGAGTTCAAGCCTAAGACTCTATAATAACACCTCTGAAGTTTAATTGTTTTAAATGTTTTTCTGATTTTAATTGGGGTTTGCCAGGCAATATAGGAAATGAAGATAATTGCAAAAATGCTAAAATACTAAGGGAAAACATGAACTGAATTGAACCTAGTAATTTTTATTGCATAAATAACATATTCAAATCATACCCATTTATTAAATTGCAAAGTTATAGGTCTGATATTCTGAACCAGCAATCTGATTTCTCAAACCCTAGGACGCCACAAGCCATATTTCCTCTTTCACACCTCAGATTTGTTGCAGACCTGATTGCAAGCTCAAAACACCTCAAGAATCTCAGTTTTCTGCCCTCAAATCTGTTAGTTTTAGGATCAGAAATTAAATAAGCAGATATAGAGCAAGTTTAAACAATTTGACACAGCATATACCCTGGGAAAACCCTCCAACTTGAGGGAGAAAAACCCAGCAACAATATATCACTTATATATTGAATAATAACCAGCAATGTGCTTTACAATAAGGCCAATCACAAGGCCGAATATCAACACCTCACTTGATTCAATACAAGATAATATTGATCTCCTTGTAGATGAAAAAATCTCAACCTACTTGAAGACTTCGATCTGCTGAAGATAATGCTCGATCTCTTTCTAAGGTGCGAACTTGAACAAGTAGCGAATGAATGAATGTGTAATGAAGGAAAGTGAACACCTATATATACAATATGAAGGTGGTTTCTCCCAAAAGATGCGTCTCTACTTCAAGAGGTCGGCCACCAATGAAAGGATATGTCTCACATGAAGAGTGGCGAATATCAAGAAGAATTCGGCCACAATAACAAATATTATTTAATATTTAAGTGAAGCGCTTCTTCACAAAAAGACGTCTCCAATAAATAAATAGCCGTAGGCTATATTTAATTTATTGCTTCATTAAAATCGTGGCTGGAAGTAAGAGGCCCGCGGCTACACATCAACAAAATCCAATCAACCTGCTTATGAGACTTTCATGCCCAGCTAAGAAGATGTACGGCCTGCCAAGAATGGTACGGCCTGCATAAATGGGGTTACACATACCAGCAAAGGTGTCCAATCTGTCTTAAATCTCATGGCCATCTTATGAAAGAACAGCAGCAATAATAAACAGCTAATCAACTTTTGACCCATCAATGAATACCCCTATAATTGCTGCAAATAAACTCCTACAAAACCAATGAAGCCCTAGTAATAACCTTTGTGTGAGATTATCTCTCTGAATGCCCTTGGGTGATCTTTCACACCTGTAGACACTGTTCTCTCTAAGGGTTTTCGTCCTCAAAAAGCTTGAATCTTCAAAACCAGCAAACCCTTGCTCAGTTTCTCCAATTTGCACAAGTTTCAAGAAAATAAACAATGATCAAAGATAATGAATTAAATACTCTCCAAAACCCCACTTGGCCAAATAATCATTAAATAAAATATTTTCTTTTGATGCTTTTACTACATTTGGCTTTTTAATATAATAAAACCCACAACCTAGATATATGCAACCAAGACGCCCTTAGCAGATGAAAACTCCCACGCGTGAAGGTGTACAATCCGCCATATAACTCACATGCTAGCTTATGATGAACAACAGCAATCATGATCAGTTAAACACTTTTTGATCTGTCAATGAAACCCTCAGTATTTGTTGCAAATGAACTTCTAGAATAATCAATGAAGCCTTATAATAACCTTTGTATGAGATTATCTCTTAAAATGCCCTTGGGTGATCTTCCACACTTGTAGACATTGTTCTCTCTAAGGGTTTTCATCCTCAAAAAACTTCAATCTTCAAAACTAGCAAACCCTTGCCCAGTTTCTCCAATTTGCACAAGTTTCAAGAGAATAAACAATGATCAAAGATAATGAAAAAGCAAATGCTTTTTGCTTTATATACTCTCCAAATCCTCACTTGGCCAAATAATCATTAAATAAAATATTTTTTTTTTATGCTTTTAATACATTTGGCTTTTTAATATAATAATTAATAAAGCATCATTAAATAATATAATTTATTAATTGCCATTTAACCCCTTATATCACATTATAATAAAGTCATCATTAAATAATAATATTATTAAAGTCAATTAACTTTAATAATATAATTAAATCATTAATTCCCCATTAATTAACCAACACCAACTCAAAGAGTGATCTAATCATATTTTCCGAATGAAGGCATGATGACGATTGATCCAAGTATGAATTACTATAAATAGTAAGTATAAGCAACATGACCAAGTGACTTACTATAAATAGTAAGTGTGGAAGAAATTGACCAAGATGACCTCCAGAAGGCCCAACACCAAAACACTGAGTCACTAAGCAAAAGAATACTAAGATAAACATCAAAAACTCACTAAGGAACCCCTAATTATCCTCAACAAGGTCCCCTAAACATCCCATTAGCCTATGGGAACCAGATAGTAGGCTAACCACTGCAAAGATATGGATCCCAAAAAAAGAAGACATTACAAACTCAGGAGTCTTGGAGCAAGACTTGGCCAAGTACTCTCCAAGACTTGGCCAAACTCGCCTCAAGAGTCTGGTCAACTCGACTTGGCTAGCTCAAAGACTCAGGAGTTTGGAGAGTCTTGCAGAGTACTCAGAGAGTCCTTAAACTATGATCAACACATACAACCCATATCAAAGAGCAAATACCGAACGAAGGGATCAATAGGTAAGGGATTGCACGGTACGATAGTGGGGTCAATCAATTCCTTGCATAGTACAGATGGTTCGAAGGGACAAAGATGTACTAAAGCAACGTATTGTACTGCGTGGCACAGGGAAGGAACAAAAGATTATTGATTCCACTATACAGTGATCTATTCCACATTATTACACCGTACGCAAAATAGCAACTGAGAATGCCAGAGTACAGGGAACTCACATGGTACGACAAAAACAGGAGTGTGCAATACAGTGGCAACAAACTTGCATAGTACGAAGAAGAGTACGGATTGGGATAGTACGGAGGAAGTTCCTCACAATACACATGATCATTGATTGCATGGTACAAAGCCCCAGAGGGTACATATCCATATGGCCTAGCAAGAGAGTAAAACAATTGAAAGTTTATGTACAGGTGGCAAGGGTGAATAATACCGTACCATTCATCCGATCTTTAAACAATGCAAAATCTCTATTTTTTGGCTCTATCAACATTCTTTTCTGCCTCGCCGGTATTGGCATGGTGTGATGGTTTATAGGTGGCATTGTTGTTCTTGCCACCAAGGTTCAAACCCCGTTGGGGTGTTATTGTTGAATGGTTGTATCCGGTTCATAGCTCCGGTCAAAAGCGTTTACCCCTTGAATAAAAAAAAAAAAACATTCTTTTCTGCCTCTTCAAAAATCATGAAAATGAAGTGCGTCATGAAGTTTTGTGTAGTTTCGAAGGTCTTAAAGGAGCGCACTAGGGGTGTTGCCCCCAAAACCCCATCACATTCATTTACATTGCCTAGTACACTCCAACTTCAAGTTTGCAAAATACACTCCCAACTTTGTCTATAGGTCCTTGTCTACACTCTCATCATCAGTTTGGCAAGTCTTCCCTAATGTTACTTGATGCTTACTTGTCGTCTAGAAGACAACTTTTTCTTTTGGGAGGGATGATGTAGTCGGTGTACAATGTCTATTATTATGCTTCGTTAATATTGGTTAACTGACTATGTATTAATTTGTTTGTATTAATTATTTGCCGGCTATGGGTAGTTATAAGCATCGGTTGGTTGACGGTTGTGTTCTTCTTGGCAACCATCGGATCCTTTAAATACATTATGTATTGTCAAGGAGAGTAGTATGATTTAGTTGGATCAACTCTGATCCTTGGCTGACCATCTCTAGTCTTCTTCTGTAATAATTTCATGAACGAATAAAGATATATTTTACGCATGCATTGTCATCTCCATTATTAATTCATGTGCTTAAATTATCAGAAAAAGAAGCAAACAAACGGCTACCCAACTCCCTTATCTCCCTCCTATTCCTCATTTTTTGTATCTATCTTGCAATCTAACACTCAAGCTTTCCCTCTCTTAGCATTCTATCATTCTTACCAGTATTTTTAGCAATCTATCATTTAAATCTTTAGAGTAAAATGCTTTTTTTGAGTTTCTTTTATACCTAGAAGTGTACTAGTTTTCTCCTTCATCTTGTGTGTAGTTAGAACTCAATTCTAAAATTTGAAGTGAGTTTTCTGGTGAGCTGATTCACAAAAGCCATGTAGATGAAAGGACACCACACTAACATCCACATCATGCAAACCAGACAACTCCATTGTCTGTCTACAAATTCTTTTCTAGTTGTTGTTCCCTATTCTAGTGCTAATTTTATGAAATTTTATCTCAGTTAGCAATTAACAGTAATTTTCCATTTCAACTTTGTTTCTTTAACTTCGTTAATTTCAATTTCTTAGTTTAAAGAAAATTCCTAGGTTAGTCTAAACATTTTCTCTTAAAACAGTAGCAAAACACTTCCAAATCATCTAATTTGGAGAGTCTAAAGACTTTCTAAGTTAGGTTGCATTTTTCCTCTATTACACATTGTTATAAGACTCATACACACGTTAGGAAATGTAGTAGATTCAACTTGCTTAGTTCAAACTTGATCAAACCTTGAAGTTTGGAAAATTCACAAGTGAATGTAGAAAGCAACTGTTATTTCTCATCGCCAAATGTAAGAAATCTGGTCTTGGCAAGTGAAGATATGAGAAGAATATCTGAACTAGAAAGTTCAACAGGAACAATTGCAAATGGATGCACTACAAGAATCTATTAGGTGCTCAAAACGATTGATATCTCTACATGATCCTATCTTCAAGCCCAAGAACTTTCAATGTAATTCCTTTTCTTTCTCCTATATTCCTACACTACTGTTGCTTTTAACCCCAATGCTCTAATGGCACTAGTATGAACTAGTGTTCCACGAGGACGCATTCCCCCCTAAATTTTAGCCATCCCCCCGTACCGGACGTTTCAGACAATTGGAGATGGCTGGGAGACATCCCTCCGCCGTCCCACCACCGCCGTCGGGACGTGAGAAATGCCAGTGAGACGCGGGGGACGCCTAGCCGCGCTGGGACGGTTTTTAAAGTGTTTTTTTTAAATTTCTTTTATTTTTATTGGTCTTTGTGCCTGGGGCCAAACCCTAAAGGCTTGTGGGACCCATCTAAAAGCCTCTAAATGAAATAAAACACTCTAATTGCTCATTTTTTTACTCACATGCATTTGATGTTTTGCAGCAGCTAGGTGAAGAAGAGGAAAACCAGTGAAAAGAGTGAGTGAAAAAGTGAGTTTGAGGTGCTGCAAGTGCAAGAGGGGTGAGAAGGAGAAAGAAGAAGAAGAGGAGGAGCATTCTACACCAATTTTGAATTATTTTTCAAGCACAAGGTAGGGTTTTATGACTGTTTTTTGAAGTTTTTTCAATTTTTATTATTTTTTGTTTTCCAAGTTTTTAGATTCATTTTGAAAATGTAGTTTGATGTTTGAAATGGGCATTGAAATGAAAATCAAAACATGAATATGCATTTGCAGCCATGTCTATGAAATTATGATTAAAATATTAATCATAATTTCATATACATGGCTGCAAATGCATATTCATATTTTGAATTTTCATGTCAATGCTCATTGTTTTTTTTTCATCTTTCCATCAAGATTCATCATGAAATTTTCAAATTTTATTTTCAAATTTGTGAAACTAGGCTGAAACTAGGCACTTATAGAATTTATTTGTTTACTGCAATGTCAGGATGAGCTCTCATGACATCAACATGAGTGAGGATGAGGTTCATTCACATAGTGATACAGATCCTGAATATGCACCTTGTTGGCGTTTAAATTCGCACCTCTGGAATGCGGATTTGAAAACGAACAGCTATGCACAGATGAACTGCTCTTCAAATTAGGAGGGGAAGCTCCCTCTTGCTGATGGTGTTCGAAAGAAAGTAAACTAAAACTAAGTTGCCTATCTTTTTGATCAGCTTAGAGCACAAGGTTTTTAAACACAAACGCCGCAGCTGAGATTTTCGAAGTTCAACTACGACTAACTTAAACTAAAACGTTCCTAACCTCTCAAAATAGCAGAGCAAGAGAAGTTAGAAATTAACAAGGTAGATTTTCTGACAAAAATACTTCAATAATCTCTTTCGAACACCTACACACTTCACTGCAAGCTGAAATAAAGATCATAAAAGTAGAACATAGATAACGGAAATCTGAGATTTTGGACCAAGGCAAAAGAGGCTCATGATTTTATTACTCAAATCTCTGAAACAAAGCTCACTTCTAACATGCCTTGAACAAGAAATTGCAGCTAAAGAGGCTTGCAAACTTATTCTTAACACAATAGAAAACAGCAATCACACTAACTCCTTGTTGGCTAAAGAGGCTCAACAATTTGCTTATCACAACACAAATGAACAATACTTGAGCAACAAATAGAAGGCACAATAGGCTCAGCGTTTTGTTCTCACTAGCACGGTTCCAACTAAGTGAACTGAAACTGAATAACAATTTGCTGCAATTCAGGCTCGCAATTTGCTATGACAATAACCGTTAAAGAAAACTAATGAGCAAAAGGCTCTTATTTATAGACAAGCAGAGGAGTAGGGAACCCTAAAATCTCCTTGCTTTCACAATCTAGGGCTTGCTCAGCAAGCAAGCTTTATTACTAATTCTAGAAAGATAAAACCCTAGAAAGCAGAAAAAGCGGGAAACACCAACTATTACATCTTATCTTCTTTCTATCCTCAAAGAATGGATAAAGATTATTCCAAGAATAGAAAGAAAGCAGGAAAGAAAGCTTCTAGAAGAAAGTTGCTTTAAAGCTCGATCACATCCGCTAGGAAGTTAGAGATTGTGTCCCGGTTCGGTGCATCTATACCTTCAATGGCAAAGCACCGTTTTTCAAGAATATCTTCAGCATCTGCGATAGATCTTAGGAAATCTTCGACCTCATTGGCCGCTTTCTCGAACTTTGCTGACATCATTGAAGTGTGACTTGGCAGAGTCTTATGTTTTTCTTTCATTCACTTCATTACAATCTTCTTGTTGTATTTTTCCTTATGCATCACCCATATTCTTTCACATTCACCCTTTGAGATAGTAACGCTTTCAGGCCATGGGGAAACAGAAAAACACTTCTCGATCATATCAGGCTTTAGACTACAAATCAATCTGCCATTTGCCAACTGGATCTCCCTCGTAGCCGGGTTGTAATGCTTGATGCAAGTGATTACGAACTCAAGACTCTGAACTGATATAGGAATTGACGTTGCTGCGAGGAGTCCAAAATGTCTCAGGTTCTTGATTGAAGTGTTGCCTGCTCTCTCCAAGGCATGTAGATTGAACACCGGCTTAACATGATGCAAGTCTGTCTCAGCTGTTTTGATATAATTGTGAAAGAGAACTGATTCGGACTTGAAAACATTAGGAGTGTACTCCATTTCGGAAAACTCGAAGAATGACTGTAAACTCGCCTTGGTTCAGACAAGTCTTGAACAATTTCTATTTTTAGAATGCTGATTTTTGTGCTCCAACGGACAAATTTTTTAGAAATTTTTCTGAGATATGGGTTTTGTTCAGAATATCGATACAAGACAACCCAGATCGTCCGTTTTTGAAAAAATTTAATTTTGCCTGAAAAAACAGCAAACCCTAATTTCTTCAATTTTCCCAAAAAAAACTGGCATCTGGGTTTTGTTCAGAACAAGATTAGAAATGAGCCCAGTTGATTGGATTTGTAAAACCCTGACGTTTGATCGAAAAAGCAGCCAACCGTAGATTTTGAACTTTCTTGAAAAAAGCTGCGATATGGGTTTTCTTCAAAAGACTGATTGGAAAGGACCCAGATGGATGAAATTTGAATGCCTGAGGTTTTCACTGACATGCAAAATAAAAGCACTTGCTGCAACTTGATGAAGTTCTTGAAAAATTCTTCAGAAGATTGAGGCAAAAAGACCCAGATGACTGAAAAATGGAAAGCCTTGGCCTTCTACTTGAAAAATTTGATCTTCTGGAACAAGAAGAATGAAAAAGCAAGGGTTTATGCTTGCTGGTCTGAAAAATCTGATGTAAAACCAGCAACTATGGATTCTTGAATCACAAAAATTCTTCAAACTTGCTGCTCCAACTTTCTCCTCTGGATGCTACCTGCAAAAATAATGAAAAATACATGAAAGAATGATGTTAAATAGACTTAGGGTTTCATTTAGGTTTTGCTTTTATTTTCAAAACCCTAAAACTGAGCTTTCTTGAACTTGGACGCCATTCTCCACTTGCACATTTTGAAAATTTTTTAAAATCTCAAAAATTCTCTAAGGCATGAACATTTAGGCGCCTTTCTTCACCTGGGGCGCCCACTTCTTCTAGTGTTAGCCAAAATTTTAACATTTTCAACTTTCCCTCATTTTGACGTGCTACTTCGCCTCTGATTTCCCGTTGACAGATTGATTCGACAGGCGAGCTGAAGGTTTCACGGCGGAGCCTGACTAAAACTGAGAAAGAAGTTCTGGAGGCATCTCTGGCGAACGACTTCATCTCGACCTCCGAATTCATGGGAGCCTTTTCCTTCCAGGGGCGCCCATTTCTCCTAGAGATAGCCATTTTTCTGATCTTCAAATTTCTTCATTAAATCCTCTCCTACAGACGATCTCGTCGGATATGGAGCTCCGGGCGTCGAATTGACTGGATGTTATACTCATCGCGAAGCTGACGAAGAATGAAGAGGGGTCTTCTGGAATGAACTTTGCCCGAAAGTGAGTTTAAGGCTTCCAAAAGTTTGGGCACCCTTCTTGACTGGGGGCGCCCACTTTCACCAGAGTTAGTTTTATTTTTTGATTTTCTATGTTTGCTTCTGAATTTCGGTTCTTAGCCTTTGTCAGACCCTACACAGCCTTTCGAGCGTCGGATTGACTGGATGTTATACTCATCGCGAAGCTGACGAAGAATGAAGAGGGGTCTTCTGGAATGAACTTTGCCCGAAAGTGAGTTTAAGGCTTCCAAAAGTTTGGGCGCCCTTCTTGACTGGGGGCGCCCACTTTCACCAGAGTTAGTTTTATTTTTTGATTTTCTATGTTTGCTTCTGAATTTCGGTTCTCAGCCTTTGTCGGACCCTACATTCAGCTCCTCACATCTGGTGACTACGAACTCCGGTTGACGTGTTGAATGCCTCACTAGAAAGCTGGATCAACCGAGATGAAAACACGTTAGAGCCTTATCTGCAAATTCATTCGTTTCACCTCCTGAAAGCTTGGGCGCCTTTCTTCAACAAGGGCGCCCATTTTCTCAACACTTAGTCAAATTTTCAACCTTTTCAACTTTCCTCGTTCTGACTCCAGTGCGGATCTCCCCTGTTCAGCTTTGGATTCCGGATGACTGAATCGCCTGATGACTGTGCTGCTGAATCCACTGCGAAGCTGACAGAAAAATGAGGAAGTTTGAGCTGGAGGATTTGAAACCTAATTTATGTCGATGCCCTAAAAGGTGGGCTGCTTTCTTCTTGAGCAAACTTGCAGTGTTAGAAAATTTCGCGACTTTCGAATTTTCTTCCCTCATTCTTGTTGCATATTCATCATTCACCTTCCTCAGCGAATACCTCGAGCGTTGGATCGGTACTAGCGGTAGGGTGACCTCAAGTGGTATCTCGGAGCTCGAATGTACGAAAAGCGGGAATAGACCGGTGGGGCCGTGATCATTTTTAGTTTTGGTACCCGACAGTATTGGGCGCATTTTGGGCCAATCAAAAGTGATTCGGACCACCATCGGACCCACTTTCTATTTTGAGGTACTATTTTTTAGAAAATTTTGCGCGATGTATCCGTTTGAAAGAAACCGGAAAACATTACTAATTTTAGAAAATTTCTAAAAATAGCAATTTTCCTAAATTTTAGGGATGAAAAACTGAGATCTGGGTTTTGTTGTTCAAGCCGCTCTAAGCAGACCCAGAACATTAGAGTTTAAAATTTTTGTGTTTTAACCTCTCATGCAAGACATGCACACCCAAATTTGACCCTTTTGGTGATTTGAGCAAGACTTTACTCATTTACATGTACGATATTTGTACTTCTCTAAATGAGCAAAACAACTAAGAAATATGAAAAACAAAATATCAAGGACACCTCAAGATTAGCCAAAAGAGAGATAGAATAAGAAAGGAAATGGATAAACAAAGTAGAAACAATATCACCTTTCTTGCTGTTGATTTCTCCTTGATTGGCCCTTGCTTAAGATAGGATGTGTGCTCCTTGATGGCTCTATTGAAAATCTTTGCTATGTGCTTGGATACAAATGCAAGTGGATGTGATTGAAAATTGGATGAGTGCACAAAATGGCAGCATGTAGTTGCAAATTGACTAAGTGTTGAGAAGGAAAATTGGCAGCATAAGGTTATGAAAATCAAAAGTGTTCTCCAAATGCCCTTGAGGAGGTATTTTAGAGAGGTCATGAATTACTAGAATTCAATGGTCAAGATGGATCCAATAAGGCCAAGATGAAGGGCTATAGTGGGTTGAGAACCCACAAGCCCTCACATCTTGACATGTGGAGGGTGAAGTGGACAAGGGGATATGAGATGGAGATGAGGTGTCAAGAGGGTACATGAGGTGGAAAAGGACATGCACCTTGGGGAGTGAGGAGATTTCCACAAAAAAAGATTTCTTGTCCCCAAGTGGGAGTGAAAGGGACTTTTGAAGAATTTTGGAATTCCTCAAAAATCTACATAGAAAAGGAAAGGTGGTTGGGGATATAAATGTGAATTAAAATTCACATTTATGGCGAATCAATCTGAAGGATAAGGTGGGCTCAGGTAGGACTTGGTCACATGTGGAATTGTGAAATAATGATCAGGGTCAAATCGCATGTGGAGATTGTGACAGAGTCCAAGGTTGAAGAATGGAATGTGAATTAAAAATTCACATATAAAAGAATCTAGGAAGAATAAAAGGAATTAAAAATTCCTTGGAGAATGAGTCATTGAGTGTCGATAATTAGAAGAGATAATTAGAAATTTGATGGGATTAAAATCAAGCTTGCAAAAGTTGGAGGATGTGTTTTGTCCAATCAAGGATTAGGCATGCATTAATGAAGAGATAGGAGATGGATTAGGATTAGATAGAAATGACATGCAGGAATTAAATAAATGTAATATTTATTTAATTTATTTGATGAAAAGAGAATTAAGGAGGGTAAAGTATTTAATTATTAATTAAATACCTTAGGGATTTGGCAGAATTAGAGATATTAATTAAATAATAGTAATATTACTTAATTAACTCGGATAAGAGGATGTTTAGACGAAAAGTGATAAATTTGAATAAATTAAGTGTCCAAATTTGGATGTCTACAATTTCTTCAAAATATCTAAGTGTAACAAAAATTTTAATTTTGGGGTTCAACACACCTGAGCCTAAGGGGGATGACCATGGGGCTGAGCATGAAGCCCAAACTAGTTCCATGGCAAGTGAAGCAAGTACTTTAGAGTGCCCTTCTGCAATATTGGCAAAGTATGCTAAGGGTCCTTTTGATCCCAAATCCCCTCTCAAACAATTTGCAACAAAAGATCTAAGCAAGCAAGGGGCAACATCTGGTGGCACAAGGAGGTGGAAGTGCAACTTTTGTGGTGAGGGGTGGTATGGGAGCATCACTAGAATGAATGCACACCTTTTCATTAAAGGAAAAGGTTTGGGGATATGTGAATTTTTGGCAAAACAAGAAAACACGAAATTCAAAATTGAAATAAATAATTTATGGGGTGTTCCTGATGATACTCTAGCTGCACCTGTGCCTACTACTTTGCTTCATAGGACACAACTTCAGCATAGCCAGCAACAAAGATCCAGCCATACTTTGCAGACGAGAGTAGGAGGGACGCAAGTTTCTTCTTCTAATGCCTATGCAGGAGAGGGGAGGGGGAAACGAAAATTGCAAAGTCAAACTCAAGGTTATCCCATAGCAGATTTGTTTAATGTGCAGCTCAAGGATGACATAGATGATGCCATTGGCAAGTTCTTCTTTTCCAATGGCATCACGTTTCATGTTGTCCGATCTCCTTATTATAAGGATATGATATCGATGGTGGCAAAGGGAGGACCATCATATGTGCCACTAGGTGAGATGAAATTGAGGACCACGATCTTGGATAAGAACTATTCCAAGATCAATTTGTTGATGGAGAAGATGGAGTGTTGGTTTAAGACAGGATGTAGCATAGTCATGGATGGTGGACAGACATTAGCCATCGTCCACTCATTAACATCATGGTTACATGTACTGAGGGCCCATATTTTCTTAAGGCAGTTGATTGTTCAGGGCATTGCAAAGATGATTTTCAGTTTGAGGTTCTCAGGGATGCTATTGAGGAGGTTGGGCCACAAAATGTGGTCCAAGTTGTGACAAATGTTGCACATGTGTGCAAAGCTGCAGGGAGACTTGTTGAGGCTACTTATAGGCATATTTGGTGGACCCCATGTTGTGTGCTTACCATGAACAATGCACTCAAGGACATGGGAAAGATTAATTGGATTAGAGCAATGGTTAATGTTGCGAGAGATGAGCAGATGTTTATCTGCAACCACCACACATCACATGCACTCTTCAGGACCTTCGCTAAGGAGTTCCTGAAACCTACTGATACGAGATATGCTTCCTATTTCATTCTCTTGAACAGAATGATTGAGTTGCAAGAGGCACTGCAACTCATGGTCATGACAGCACATTGGAGTAGGTGGGTCGAGTCTAAGACAGAGCAGGGGAGGAGGGTGAAGGATACGGTGAAGAGCGATGTGTTTTGGGCCGATGCAAAATATATTGTCGCCATCATTAAACCAGTTTTCCAGGTTATCAGGTATGGGGATGCGGATGCACCTAGCCTTGGAGAGGTGTATGAGTGCATCGATTCTATGCTTGATCAGATGAGGGTTGTTGTGCGAGAGAGGGACCCCACATTAGCATTCTACCACGAGCACATTCAACCAATCATTCACAGGAGATGGGAGAAGCTCAACACTCCCTTGCACATGGCAGCCTATGCACTTAATCCTAAGTGGTACTTGACTAGGCTTGGTAGAGTGACACCGATAGAGGATGCAGAGGTGAAGGCAGGGTTCTTTAGGTGCATTGGGAGGATGTATGATGATGTAGATGCCAGTGTGATTAGCACTTAGTGGACCAAATTTGCCACTCTAAGGGGTTATTTAGATGCAGCCAAGATGGATATGCGAACTATGGCGCAGGAGGACCCAATTTTGTGGTGGACTTGCCATGGATTGGGATCTTTGACTACCACTCTATCCATCCAATTGTTATCTTAGGTTTCTAGTTCTTCAACTGCTGAGAGGAACTGGTCTACATATAGCTTCATCCACTCTTTTAAGAGGAACAGACTTACCTCTAGGAGAGCAGAGAAGCTTGTGGCTGTACATTGTGCTTTGTGTCTCATTGACTGCAAAACACTTTTGTACAAAGAGAGTCCAGCAACATGGTGGGATGTAGAGCCAGAGGAGCCAAAATAGATTGATGAGGATGCTTCAGTTTCGACTTCAGGTGCAAGGCTGGTTGGTGTTAGTTTGGCAGAGCTTGATCGCAAGGATTCCAGTAGTTCAAGTGATGAAGAGTTTGGGGATGATTAGAGGCCTCCCTTCACTACATTTTTGCATTTTGTACTTATTTTGATTATGATATCAATGTATCATGCTACTCATTGTAATCATTTTTATGATATGATATTACGATGTGACATGTCATATTTTCGATATTCATATAATAGAAATCTCAAATTCGACAATTTCATTTGTCAAATTTTAATATTTTATTTGATTAATAATAGTAATCAAGTATTCAAAATGTTAGTATTTGCAATTTTACTAATTTTCCAAAGTTTAATCTGAAATGTTATTCTGAAACATCTTTTTATAACTAGTTATTCAAGTACCATATGTATATCAATGTCGCTCCCCCGCCGCCCCCCTACCGCCATCCCCCCACCATCCCCAAACTTAGACCCCTTGTACCCCCGTCCCCGAGACACGTCTCCAACAGGGGACGCGTCCCCTTTAGGAAACTCCGTGGAACATATCCATACGGCCTAGCAAGAGAGTAAAACAATTGAAAGTTTATGTACGGTTGGCAAGGGTGAATAATACCATACCATTCATCGGGTCTTTAAACAATGAAAAATCTCTATTTTTTGGCTCTATCAACATTCTTTTTTGCCTCTTCAAAAATCATGAAAATGAAGTGCGTCATGAAGTTTTGTGTGGCTTCAAAGGTCTTAAAGGAGCGCACTAGGGGCGTTGCCCCCGAACCCTACAAGGGGCGCTACCCCTCAACCCCAATGGGGGGCATTGCCCCCAAACCCCCGCTAAGGGCGTTGCCCCCAGAACCCCATCACATTCATTTACATTGCCTAGTACACTCCAACTTCAAGTTTGCAAAATACACTCCCAACTTTGTCTATAGGTCCTTGTCTACACTCTCATCATCAGTTTGGCAAGTCTTCCCTAATGTTACTTGATGCTTACTTGTCGTCTAGAAGACAACTTTTTCTTTTGGGGGGGATGATGTAGTCAGTGTACAATGTCTATTATTATGCTTCGTTAATATTGGTTAACTAACTATGTATTAATTGCTTGCTGGCTATGGGTAGTTATAAGCATCAGTTGGTTAATGGCTGTGTTCTTCTTGGCAACCATCGGGTCCTTTAAATAATATTATGTATCGTCAAGGAGAGTAGTATGATTTAGTTGGATCGACTTTGATCCTTGGCTGACCATCTCTAGTCTTCTTTTGTAATAATTTCATGAGCGAATAAAGATATATTTTACGCATGCATATTCACCTCCATTATTAATTCATGTGCTTAAATTATCAAACAGAGAAGCAAACAAACGGCTACCCAACTCCCTTATCTCCCTCCTATTCCTCATTTTTTGTATCTATCTTGCAATCTAACACTCAAGCTTTCCCTCTCTTAGCATTCTATCATTCTTACAGTATTTTTAGCAATCTATCATTTAAATCTTTAGAGTAAAATGCTTTTTTTTAAGTTTCTTTCATACCTAGAACTAGAAGTGTACTAGTTTTTCTCCTTCATCTTGTGTGTAGTTAGAACTCAATTCTAAAATTTGAAGTGAGTTTTCTGGTGAGCTGATTCACAAAAGCCATGTGGACGAAAGGACACCACACTAACATCCACATCATGCAAGTGTGCAAACCAGACAGCTCCATCGTCTGTCTACAGATTCTTTTCTAGTTGTTGTTCCCTGTTCTAGTGCTAATTTTATGAAATTTTATCTCAGTTAGCAATTAACAGTAATTTTCCATTTCAACTCTGTTTCTTTAACTTTGTTCATTTCAATTTCTTAGTTTAAAGCAAATTCCTAGGTTAGTCTAAACATTTGCTCTTAAAACAGTAGCAAAACACTTCCAAATCATCTAATTTGGAGAGTCTAGAGACTTTCTAAGTTAGGTTGCATTTTTCCTCTATACACATTGTTATAAGACTCATACACACGCTAGGAAATGTAGTAGATTCAACTTGCTTAGTTCAAACTTGATCAAACCTTGAAGTTTGGAAAATTCACAAGTGAATGTAGAAAGCAACTGTTATTTCTCATCGCCAAATGTAAGAAATCTGGTCTTGGCAAGTGAAGATATGAGAAGAATATCTGAACTAGAAAGTTCAGCAGGAACAATTGCAAATGGATGCACTACAAGAATCTATTAGGTGCTCAAAACCATTGATATCTCTACATGATCCTATCCTTTAAGCCCAAGAACTTTCAATGTAATTCATTTTGTTTCTCCTTTATTCCTACACTACTGTTGCTTTTAACCCCAATGCTCTAATGGCACTAGTATGAACACAAATGCTTAAATATTATTGTTAAGAACCCAAAATGGAAAAATGGCAAATATGTTTCAGTATAATATAAGCACTACCTGAGAATACCCAATCCAATAGCAAAACTATTTTAAAACACAATCTTATCGAGTTCTCCTATTTAGGACCTGTATTGCACAAATTCAGTTCTAACAGGAGTTCAAGTTCAAGATGGCCCTGGGTTTGCCCAAGGTCTAGCCCAAGCACCCTAGGTCCCCTGTGAGACCATCTTGAGCAAGCCCAGGCTGTACCCATGAAAAAAACCCAAAAATGCACCAAAAACATTTTTTTTAAATTTCTGTTCAAGGAGGCAAAAAAGCTCACAAACGAAAATTAACAATCTTCAAAGCGCATTGTTAAGGCTATTGAAATAAGGGCATAGGTGTTTGTCCTGTGCTCAATAGTCAGTTGAAATGCTCCCCCTCTTCCAAAGAAGCTTGAGATCACGGGAAGAAATCCGTTTTGCATAGGGTCCCATTGAGTGGAGGATATGCATTTACTGATGAAACGTAACTCACTTGTGGGGTCAAATTTCTTGATCAAGGTCTGCCTGATGGACTTGCTAATATTATATTTTAAGCGAGAAAATCAATTATACTATTCTCATTCATGTGAAGTGGAATTTGTGTTGTGAGAATTGCCTCTGTCTTGGCCTCAACTCTTATGTTCTCCAGAGCTATTATTATTTATAGATTACAGATTGTATTATAATTATATATTATATTAATGATATTATTTATATATTTATATATTTATATTAATATATTTTTAAAATAATTTTATATTATAAAATTGTATATTTATATATTATATAAAATATTATTATATTTATATATTTTTAATATTTTATGTATATATATGCCGGTATTGGCATGGTGTGATGGTTTAAAGGTGGCATTGTTGTTTGTGCCACCAAGGTTCAAACCCCATTGGGGTGGTATTGTTGAATGGTTGTAATCCGGTTCATAGCTCCGGTCAAAAGCGTTTACCCCTTGAATAAAAAAAAAATATTTTATGTATATATATGTATGGACATACTTGAACCTGAATCCAGAAAAAAAAATCCGCCATATTGCAAACGCAAACCTGAACCAGCAACTTCGTTAAAAGTAAAACAACAAAAAAACTGCAAAATAATCCAATATGAAAGATGAAAGAGTAAAGCTCCCATTGTAATTTGATCTTCAAGGTAGGGCTTGACCATACAACCATCCTTAAAAAAGGATAACTCTATTCTGGCTTAAATAGCCCTAGCTTAAATGCCAGGGTAGGCTCAAGTTGTAAATTCAATGTTGGCATGAGTGAGACTTTAACTCTTTATATAGATCCCCAAACATTAACCCATCTAACCCAATAAAAAATAAGAGATAAAAATATGAATAAGGGTAAATATCAATAAGGGTTACTGGTTCAACAAAAAGCTTCTCTCTGCCAGCTACTAATATTATTATTATATTATACACCATACCAAGGGGATATACACTAAATAGCATCATAATATTATAATTGGAGGTAAATAAAAACTGATTTGGAAGTTTTCTCTAGCTTATTGGAAATACATTTTGTTTTTATTTCTCTCCAGCAGAGAGTCACATGCGTCAGACAAATACACAGGAATATTCTCATAATATGTGTCAGAAAAAAGAAATAGCCAATTGGAACATTGATGTGAGGTAGGGCAGGAAAGTACTATATCATCCTCCCCATATAGAAAAGACTTCTTAACTCTCTGAATCAAACGGAGATTGAAATACTAAGACTATTCCTCTTATATTTCATCAAGTCCTTAACTTGGCTAAGTTTATCAGAATCTGGAATTCCTTACTAAATAAGACTTATATGGTGGCCAGTGCAACTAGCCATCGCCATTATGTCCACAATGCACTCAATTTCTTATCTTTATTTGGAGGCCGATCCTCACAATTCACCTCCATATTCTTAATTATCTATTTATTTGGCCCTACCTATGAAGCATGTAATTTTTTCCTCAAATACTCAAGCAGTTTGGCACACAACTTGAACTTTTCCTTACCTTGCTTATTAAATATGTTGCAAGTGATCAAATCGTTAAGCTGCATAAGATTTCATTTTCTTCATAACAAATTTCACCTTCCTTAGATCATTTGACACAGTATATGGAGTGGGTCAGGTAACAAGCAGTGCAGACCAGAGTTACACAGCAGGAACTTGAAAACAATTGAATTAAAATAAAACTCAGAATTTGTTAAAATCTTCAAATTTCAAATACAGAGCTAAGTTGAGATTGTGCCTCAACACAAAACAGTCTTAGTAACAATTTAGCCACAGAGGCAGTGACAGCAGTCACATTAAACTCCTAAACAAAACAAGCACCAAACTGGAAAGCAAATCTAGTGACCTTAGCTCACAATTCAGTCACATTGGCAGTGACTGCTGTCACAGTGAACAAAACAATTACCAAACTGGAAAGTAAATCCAGCGATCTTGGCTCACAACAGTACTCAGGTACTTCTGCTGATCAATTATGCAGCCAATCTAAAAGACCCCTGTTGCAAACACAGGAAAGCTGATCTTCAATTGCTAGTAGAAGAAGCTGTTCCCCAAATGTTGCACAGTTATCTTTTTCTATAGGCCATGTTTCCACCCCCTGGAACCTTCTTGAATTCAAGGAGGATAAAAACCAATCTGATTTGCTTTAACAGTCCTATCAGAATTTCATTTTTGACATCAGACACCCAATAAGTGTTTATTGCATTATCTGTTCAATAAGAAAATTCCAGGTTGGAATTTACTGCTCCTCATCAAACGATTACAGACTAAACAGAGAAGGCCCCAAAACAGAAATTTTTTCTTTTCTTTGATGCATATTGCCTTTGGACCTTAAGGTGCTCTTGTATCATCATTTGTATCTATGTGTCAACCACTAAGAAAAAATTCTTGGCACCTGAAACCAACCAATCTATGAATGCTTCGGGTTTAACCACTTCAAAAACTCCATAATTTTGGAGACTTCAATGAAGATCCTTGCTTTGGTGTTGTCTATCCTTAGGATCAAGTTCCAAGGTCTGGAAACGATTATGCCTCAGTCTCCTTGATGAGCACATGATTATACTGAGAAGGGGTGTGAATCAGTATGATACAATCTTTTACTTTTTCAACTTAACAATCACAATAACATCAATTGCACAATATCAATAACAAGAAAACACGATTTACGTGGAAACCCTTATGGGAGAAAACCATGGCAAAATAATTCTTATATAAAACTCTCTTAAAAATTTCATGGGCACCAACCTACTGGAGGCACCAATCCCCACAATTTGTAGGCATCAACCTACCGGAGGCACCAACCCCCACTGCTACGCACCAACTTAGTGAGAGACACCAATCTCTTCTTTAGGAAGCACCAA
Source organism: Sequoia sempervirens (assembly GCA_007258455.2). NCBI lineage: Eukaryota > Viridiplantae > Streptophyta > Pinopsida > Cupressales > Cupressaceae > Sequoia > Sequoia sempervirens. The sequence continues at coordinate 62,663,281 of VDFB02086081.1, read as the reverse complement.
CTTCCAAACAAAATTCCACCTTACGAATGTTGCTTCTACAATGGATGATGGACAACTGATTTGCCTTCATAAACTCTTCACAGAATCTGAATGTACATAATCTTTCTCTCAATGATGCAACCACTGTCATCCATTTTCCTTCTCAAATCTGAATGCACTGCCCTTCACAAATCTGCCATAAATCCGCCATCATACTCAGATATCCGCCTTTAATGATCTATTATATATTCATGTGCTCCTCTTTCAAATCTGCATGTACTCCTCTTTTACTTTTGCATATACTCCCCTTTTAAATCTGCATATATATCTTTGCTGGTATATATGACTTTTCTTTATCACTCAACATATTTATCTCTCTTTGAATGATCTCCTCTTATTTATCTTATATCTTCATTTGCTACACTTGATTCCTCACTTTCTTCTCTTTGAGTATTCTTTACATATATTCTCTTTTGTTCCATACTCACATATTTTCCTTCTTATAATTCTGTTCAATGTCTGCACAAAATCTGCTTTTATTCATATGATATTACATTGAAAACTCACTCTCTTTATGGCCCCACACATCTCCTATCAATACATGCTTGGCAACTCATTTAAAGACATAGCTTATCAAGAGGCACCTTTTCATAACATCGATTTGTCCTTAGTTTGGATGTGCTTCATTAAGGGATCAACCAAACATAGTTTAATTTATTTTAATTCCCAAAGTTGGGCGGCCAGTAAATATTTAATTTTAATCATCTTAATCTACTCAAAGGAGGCCACATCATTTGGAGAGTCGGCTTTGTCAGGGAAGGGGTCGACCTCTGAATCTTTATTTCAACCTGCCATTTGTTAACTATCTTCATCGCTATCTTTAATCACTGCCTTCAGATCGATGTATATTAGTTAGACATCCACACTTTAATTTGAGTGATAATATTTATTTATAATATATATATATATATATATATATATATATATATATATATATATCTTAGAATATATTCCAAAAGGTGGTTGGCCAATATAATTATGTAGGATGTGTCATGGAAAATATACCAAGGTTAGGTTGGCCAACATATGAAGGAATAAACTTAAACTTGTCTTTCATAAATACCAATACTTGGTTAATATATATATCAATCAGTGGCCTTTGGCCTTTGTCCTTCATTGACAATATGCTCTCCATATCTTTGACATCAATTACGATATTTCTGTTTACTTCACATGATGTATTTCAACGTACTATGGAAGTAAACTGAGTTATGCACAGAACATAGATACGTACAACATATTCTAGAACACGAGATGCATGAAATAAGGAATGTTTCTATTCATTTGTCCAACAGTAAAGTATCAACATTACAATAACATAGATGTCAACAGTACTATCATCATATATTCCCGACCACAAGGACTCTAGTACATATAGCCCTCGGCGGTGGTTGAGAAACCAACCGTCATGGCATTTCATAACAACCCATTGACCACTAATCGGGACTTAATTACCCAAGTACATATGACATACACTACATTAATTATTTGCATTACAACTATAGTTTTATTGAACATAGATAACTGGCCGACTACGGCCGACTACAACTAAGACAATGACTGCTTACAATTTCTACCAATCTTGGACAACAAATTCCTTCTTGACATCAATGACAACATTTGCAACAATCTCATATACGCCTTTGATATCAATGTCAACATTTCTAACACTCCTTTCTAAGACCTTTATTCTGCTATGAATACGACTCTTCAAATGACTCCAAACATCTGTCTTCCTTTTCTTCCTTATCCAAAACCAACTTTCTTCAAAGCCATACTCGTTGCTCAAATTAAAAATTAAAGCAGTAAATGGTAATTATTACTTGCAATCAAACTTGATCATATTACCCTTTGGTGAAACACTAAAGTGAAAAGATAATCTATAGATTCTATTTCTACCCCAAAATAATGGCAATGTCCAATTGCACATAGACATCTGAAAGAGGACTTCATTCGCTACTCACTACCATTGAAGTTCATAAATGCTCCTCTCCTGATGCACAAGCATGCTACAGTCCACTCATAGTCCAGAGGCAGCTAATTTAAAAGATATAATTAATAATATAGAAAAGCATGGAAAACTCATGCACAAATACTATTATGATGTTTATGACTGTTGCCTCACTTAGTCCAATTGAAGTGACATGCATAAAGCATAATAATTTGCATGATATGTAGTGGAAATTTACTAGAGAAAGACAGTGGTAGTAAGTAGAAATGCATGTACCTCTTATATATAAGAAGATGAACTGTAACTTTGCAAGCAACAGAAGTTGAAGTAATCTGGAGTTGAATAGAGGAAGAAATTAACGATAAATTTTGTCTCTTGAAATCTTTTTGTGGATGACTGTTATGTGAATGTTTCCTTGTTTGGTGGTCATTTTGGTATATTCATATTGTTTATGACCTTATTTAAGATCCTGCAAATGCCTTTCATCAAGTGGTATCAGAGCAGGAGTGAACTTCAGCAACAACAAAGATTATAATTCTTTTGCTAGAGATTTCTAGGGCTTAATCCAAACAATGATTCATTTGAAGTGTCAGATTGGTTATGCACGACATATGCTTGATTTTACATAGGGAATGATGGATAAAGTGTAAGCTAAGATTGAATGGAAGAGGATGCTCAAGTCGAACACAAAGAAGAAGTTGAACTTGTAAGTAAATGAGTCTGGTGGAGACAAATGCAAGAAAGCAAAGATGAGGAATATGTTTGTTTCCATGAAGATGACAGAGACTCATCATCTGAGTGACATAATGGATTACACAGATCTGATGCAAACAGCCACCACACCTTATGTGATGCAAGAAAAGAATAGATTCTTTGGAGCCGACAATAAATTGACCAATCAGATGATCATCAATTGAAGACTTTCCAATTTGTTAATTAGTTGGACCAATTTGCCAAAAAAATGCATTTAAAACCTGCAAAAAAAATACGAATAAAATCACGCTGATTTTCGCACGAAAAAAAACCATGAGTCTATAGCTTGTTGTTTACTATTATGCTTTGATAGATTTTTTCCAAGCATCCATAGCTTGTTCAAAAGCACTTGTTTTAGGCTTTTAGCCATAGCAGTAAGGCAGTGAACTGTTTGATAAAATGCTTTGGTAGACATGTATGAAAAATGTGGTAGCATAGACAAGGCAATGAACTGGTTGAAAAATTGCCTCAAAGAAATGTGGTTGCTATTGATTGTCATGGCATTCCATCACCATGAGACCATATTTCTTTGAGGCAATTTTTTATCCAAACAATGAGTGGATTGCTGGTGATGAATTTCTTGAAGCTGAGGATTTTGAGATCCTAGCAGAGTCCAACTTTGATACTCATTTGATTGAACGACTTAGGAAAGGCAAAGCCCCAGGAGCTTCATCATCAGGACCTGCATCCCTCTAGCATAGCTCTATTTATAGTAGCAACTAGCAAGAGTCACTGGCTACTTTTGATTTTTTGAAACTTTGTACTCAGTTTATAGGTTGACTTTGTACAAACTATATTGTAATTGAAATTTTGTCATCTATCGGTTATACATTGTGAACTAATGCTTTGAAAGATGTGGAATGCAATGTAATCAGCGATATGAATATAAACAACAAAATCTATTTTCTATGATTCATTTGTTAAACTCTCTATTTTATTTGCTCTCTATAACTCTATTGCTATGGAAATGCCTTTCAATTAAAAAAAAAACAGTTTTTACCTCTTATTCTACAATTTTTTACATTTTTAAATTTTTTTTAAAATCCAATTTTTTCAAAAAATCTTGAACTTTTGGTTTAAAGATTTTTGTTGCTATGATATGTAGTATTAATTTTACGGGATTCTTAAGTGTATGTCGCAAAGTTATCTCTTCGATGACTAATTCCAATTGAAGGAATGAAATTATCATTCACAAACCATTGAAAACATTGGTGATAATCGCAAGGCAGTGCAAGGGGACTCACAAAGCACATCAAGTACATCTAAGAAATGTTAGTGCCAGACAGAAGATGCTAACACATCCACCCAGGGGCTTCCACCTCAAAACCTGTTCCTGATTGAAAAAGCTTTTGGTGTATGTAATGCCTTATAAATCTCCTTTGTTACCCAGTTACACTCCATGTGAGATAATCACGTCCCATTTGACAAGACAATAGAGAAGTAGATTTCTTGTAAATACAATTTGACAGATGAAAGAAGAGGAAGAAAAGAGATTTATACTGTGTTGTCAATGGATGAAGATTAAAAAAAGAGATTTATATTGAGGATTGATGCAGGAGGCTCAAATTTAAACGAGAAGGTATTGATATGGGATCATGTAATATTTTACTTTAAGTCATTTAGTTGCTCTAGAAACTGTTGGAAGATTTTTGCTAGTAAGAAAGAAAGCCTGTGAAATCTACTTGGCCACATGCAAAAAGTGTAATAATGTGCATAACGTGTGTAGAGAAGATTTACTGGAGAGAGATTATAATGGTAATTATGCATGCAAGGTCTTCCACATAAGAATATGAGATATCCTTTTGCAAGCAAATATAAGTTGGGCTCTACCTTTGAATCAAATGTTGGAAGAAGCAATTGACACATTCTTGAAATATTTTTGTGGATGTTTTCTTATTTCAAGGTTAGTTTAGTTTATTGTTTATGAACTAATTAAGGTCCTGGGACTCCACGGCCAAGAGCTTCCACAGAAATTGGACCTTCTCCTCCTCTCATACTTCCTGCAGGGAAAGGGTGTTTAAAGCATTTTTTTTTCCCAATATTTTATTTGCAAATTAAAAGAGTTCTAAAATAGAAAAGCTTGGGAAATGTTCTAACAGTAGAAAGTTTATGAAAAAGATGAAATAATAAATAATAATATTGTAGTCTGTGGTATTACATCAATGAGGGTGCGGGAAGTTTATTAAATGAAAATCTCATCATATATTGCAGATGTTGTGTCTCTTCAATGGACAGGAGCACTTTGCATTTTAAATGTTATTTTTTGTTATTTGTAGGAGGAAAACACTAAATTTCCCCAGTATGCTTAACTTTTTTTTTCTCTTGATGTTAACTAATGCATCTAAGAGTGCAGAGAGGTTGTTGGCCTTGCTGAAGAAGCCAGGTGATGTTTTTGATAAGTTTGTCAAGGTTGCTAAAGAAGCCAAAGAGTATTTCTGTCTTATGCAACTGACAAGGTGGAAAAGCACTTAACTGGCTACAGGTTATGTGCTTGACCTTAGAGGCACCCCTTGAGTGGAACAGGGGAGAGCATTCAAACAATTACTTGAACAATATTGATTGAATCAGGACTTTATACGAAGGAGAATAGGTTCTATTGATGGAAGCTTCATTCACTGTTATTGGGGATTTGTACAAGCAAAGCTACTGAAGATTACCACAGGGCATACCCTAGTATGAGCACAAGGAAGTTTATCAAGAATATACTGAACCCTTCTCAAGTTTCCCATAAAAGAATTCTCTTATTTACTGACATTTCCTATAAGTCTCTACATTTGGATCTTGCAAGTACAATAACTAACTTTCCTGAAGAAATGGATACCAAACAATTGGGGCAGACAGTACCTTTCATGATTGTGGGGCCTCGCAGCCAAAGCTCTCCTCTATGATTTGGAGGCAGAGATATTGCAGAAACGGGATCTACCACTTTGGCCTCCACAACACCACTCAACAATCCCACACTACCATGATGCAAGTTTTCTTCATTACTGTTGGTGTACACCACTGCAGCTGTACTCTCAGTCATTCCATATCCCTGCCCAAATCAAATTCCATTCAATCTTTAATTTACTAAAAATTTCTTTTGGCATCACCAACAGATGTTGGATACGAGTAATCAGGATTAGGCCATCAGTTTGGATCAGGACACCAGAGCAGGAGTATATGAAGAGGGACAAGGACATTGTTTTGAATTAGGACACCAGAGAGGGGACGTGTGAACAGGGGCTAGGACACCATTCTGATTTAGGGCACTAGAGTGGAGGTATATGAACAGGGGGAAGGACATCATTCTGATTTAGAGCACCAGAGTGGGGGCATATGAACAGGGGCAAGGACATCATTTTGAATCGGGCACTAGAGTGGGGGCATATGAACAGGGACAACCGCATCATTTTGAAGCAGAATTAGGATAACGGGGAGAGTATGTGCAGACAATCATAATTCCCTATAAACAAAGCCAATCATTAGGAGCACATAAATAGCTCTAAACTATGCTACTACTAGCCTGACAATATGGTATCTAGACCTAGTCTTTTATGCTTACCCATGACTGGATAGTGTTGGGGCTATTCAAGCAATTTCAATGACTGGCTTTGTTAGTAGAGGATAGTGTTGCCATATGTGAATAAGACTTCACTAGTAGACAGGGGTACTGATGCAGGCATAAGGTTGGAAGATGTTGGTGCAATTCATGCATTCCCAATGACTGACTTGTTAGTAGGGGACAGTGTTGGCCTTATATAAATAAACCTTAGCCAGTAAAACAGGTACTGATAAAGGCATGAGGTCCCCATTCTGGAACCTGATATTCCTGGTGACTATTTATTCACAGCACAAAAATATAATTTACAAAAATGAGAGATATACCTCACCTGTCTGAGTTCAATTCCGGGGAACTTAGCAGAGAAGTCCTTCATGACGTTGTATCCCACAGGCGCCCCGCCAAGGCCAATCTGCTGCAGCGAGCTCAAATCATACTTACAGGCCTCGCTAGATTTGGCAAAAGCCGATAAAACAGAGGGAACAGTGGGCAACAGAGTCACCCTGTACTTCTCTATATTGTGCAGCATTTCATTCATATCAAATCTTGGCATAACCACGAGGGTCGCCCCGGCTGCCAGCGTGCAGAGCGTGAAGCGAAGACCATAGATATAATACATTGGTATGCTGCACAGGTAGATACCTTGCATTTCGTACCTTGCAAGGTTGGCTGCAATGATAGCAATATAATTCCTGTGGGTTAGAAGGACTCCCTTGCTCTTGCCCGTAGTTCCTGATGAATACAGAAGGGTGGCTGTGTCGTCCTGTGCAATGGCAGCTTCTCTCTCACTACCTCCTTCATCTATCCATTCACTACATAATAGCTTGCCACCTGACTGCAAAAGAGCAGAAAGGCTGGCGCCGCGGCATGATGTCCAGGAGCTGTTGGCCTCGGTTCCATCAATAAGAACTAATGGGGTTCTGATTGAGCTTAATTTCCCGAGGAGTTAGGAAACTGTGAAGATGATAACTGGTTTGGAATCTCTTACCTGATTTTGTATCTCCGCCTCGGTGTTGAGAGGATTGGCGGTTGTGAGAATTCCTCCAATTGACAGTACGGCGAGGTAAATGTAGGGAAGGTGTAGTGAATTTGGCGAGATGACGAGCACCACGTCGCGCTTTTGAATTCCCAGCCGCTGCAGACTGGCTACCAGGGCTTTCACATTATGTTGAAGCGTGGAATATGTGAGGCGAGTGTTCGAGGGAGCATCAATGACAGCATTGTCTGTGTGATGCCGGCGGGAGAAGATGTAGGTAGTGATGTCTAAGGGCTGATGAGGCGAGGGGAGAGTCACGGCCTCTCGTTTGCTGTGGTAGACTCCAGTCGATGCACAGAACCCGCTCTTGCCATCGATGTGGAAGCTTGTAGTTTTAATCTTTGAGCTGTTGGCCATGATCAGTGTGTCTGAATTCGGATTTCGGAACGTCCTAGAAAATGCCACATATGACTTTCCTCGTTCTATCCGGATATTTTACAGGCGCCAAACCTATCAGAACGACTCTTAAAAAAAAGTTTATTGGATCTTTATATGAATCTTTATCTTTATTTTCATATTAGATAGAGTTATATTGTAGGCTATTTTCATATGAACTGTTATTTAATCTCTACCTACCACCACCCAATTACAGAATAGATATGTTTTTCTTTCTCATTTTTTCTTGGGTACAGATCACCTACAAAACTTGCATCTAAGATGATGTGGTGGAGTTTTCAATTAAACGATTAATAACCTCATTTTCCTCTTAATAGGAGCTCTTATGTAGGCATTTTTGTCGTGTTATTGTTACCTATTTTTCACTACGAGTTCAAAGAGGTAGAGCTAAATTGAATCTATTGTTGAAAGGTACAGAAAATTTCAAATTTTGCTACTAAAGTATTCATTATCCATCATAAAAATCAGATTACATTTGATTTTCAGTTTTATTATACAAGTATTTGTAACAGAAAATTGGACATTTGCATAATAAATAATGAGTACAAGTGGGATGAAATACTATACTACTGAAGATAATGTAAACACAAAGGAGGGGAGCAATTCATCATTGCCTGTGATGATGAATTGTTTTACTCGTTGTCTTCAGTTGTTGTGTCTCCAAGCTACAGCAGTTTTGATTCCACGCTCCGTGAATCTACAAGATTGTGAAAGAATGGTGTTAGAGCAATGATAAATTACATCCTACTTTATGCCTACACTACCAACAGGAATGTAATATATATCCAATCATGCATTCACCAAATGATTGAAATACAAAGGCTGAGAATCAAGGAATACGAAGTTCAAATGGAAGCTTTCAGCTTCGATTATTTTTGTTAACTTGTTTGTTTAAATGTGTAGGAACAGGTTCATTATGTTCGTGATCATTTTCGTCAAATATGTGGAGCAAAACGGGCTCCCACAAGGGTTGAGCCCTACATATTAGGAAAACATCCTCTCATTCAACATTCATACATGAGAGACATCAAGTATTAAGAGAATAGTCCATATGACTATAAGACAGCATTATTACATCTTGAATTCAAGAGGCATCATTCACATATCAACTTTATAAGATATCATTATCTTTGTTTTCCTACAGAAGGACTGAAAAGGACCATGCTTTATACATATTTAAAAATAAGAATATCAGGAATCAGACTACTTCATATTGCATATGAATGATTTTATGATTGACAGACATAACAGAGTGATCCGTAACAGCAAATAAGGTGACAACCATGAATGAACAAATGCATATATACAAAGCATGAATCACTTTTGATGAGCAGTCAAGCCATTGACAATCATTTCGAAAGGAAGCGCAACCTTAATTTTTATGAGATTTAGAACTAAAAGACAGTCACTAAGGTTTGCAACAGTCATAAGAACTGGGAAAGCATCCTTGACTATAAACAGGGCAGCAGGGTTATGAAAATGTAAAATCATCTCATATCACACTGGTTCATACACAATGAGCAGTCAAGCCTTCAAGGAATAAGTCACATGATGACATCAATCTTTTCCTTATATATCAACTCTTACAAGAATATTTCACGAAGATTCAATAGCACTGCCTTATCAAGAGTTTTGTGCCAATAGGAAATTGCTATGCATTAAAAAATGCCCAAGAACAACGTACGGCAATAGATCACAATTAATTTTCTCATTGCCTTCATGTTATAATAAGAATATGAGAATCCAGTTAAGCACTTGAGATGTCACATAGCAAAATGCAATCACTGGTAATTGTCCTAGATGATATGTAAAGAAGTCACTTTTAAAAATAAAAATAAAAAGTATTCAGAGACAGAACTGCATGAATACAAAGAAGGTGACAGTTAATGAGCCCCATTTACCAGTGATGCAATATACACAGTGACAAGTCTTCTTCATGAAATTTTCAAAGGATACACTTCTACAGGAAAAGATTCAAGTTACAGATTTGTATATACAATCAAAGCATCAAGAAACAATTACAGGCATTCACGTTTTTATGGAAACAGCAAAGAGAGAAAGTCATTTCCTACTTTTCATCGTTCTCAAAGGGGTTTTAGAATGGCAGTTACAGGAAATGTAATATGTACTGAAAGAGAATACCCAGAATGCAAATATGAAGTCGCGACTTTCAATCAGGAATATGAGCAAAAATTCTTTGTGTTTCTCAAAACTAGCATCAGATATGGAGATATGTACAAATAGAAGCTTCTTATTATTTTTGAAAGTAAGATATATACAAAAATGTAGATGGGTTT
>VDFB02086081.1:62566410-62653168 GCA_007258455.2 Sequoia sempervirens | reverse complement strand
TATATGTCATTTTATATATCAGCACACAGGAATGTTCTTTTTTGGAGATATGGGACGTTTCAGGTATAATTCAATTTAATGATGGGTATTTTCAGTTTACACCTTCAATCCATACAATTTTAATAGATTAGTTTTTCATCATCCGTTTACACACCAATCCATACATCCTTTATGAGCGAGGAGGGACTTTGATCCCTACTTTGTAGTAATATTATTTTTCTGAAGTGACAAAATAACTTATTAACAGTCACTGGCACCCATGGCACGGGATGGGAATTTAAATATAAACTTCATTGAAGTTAACTAGGAAGATATTGTAAGTAGCTTGAGATAGTTTGTTGGGTACGACAGAACAATCTCAAGGCATTGGCTCATTGCTGCTGCTGTTATAGAAGGGGAAACCAAAGAAGTTGGCTGACATATTTAATCCTCAAGCTCCTCCCTATACTCAAGTAAAAGGAGAAGAGTTGTTCAACAACCACAACCAAGAGGAGATACTAATTAGGCAAGCCTCTTAACAATTAGAAGTATTCCTTTGACAACATTCATTTGAGCTTGTCGAGAGAAGATTCATTCGTGTGAAAGGTGTTGCAAATCCTTTCTTAAGGGAGTACAAATTCTAGGTTTCTTCAAAGAGAAGATGAATAGAGAAAGTTGCCAATGCATCTCAAGTCCAAAGAAACAGCACGTTACTTGAAAGAACAAACTTATTTGAGCCACTCTTACACTTGCAGGAACATATACTGCTGTCAAACTCTAATTCCAACATCGGCACATAACCCTTTTGTTGCTAGGGTAAATTGAAGCCAGCCTCTAATTGCTGGCCAACGTCATGATCTGCCATGCAATTCAAGAAACAACTTTACAAAATTCTCTGAAGATGGCACACAAAACCTTGATGAATACATTGCAGCCTTCATAATTGCATGAGTTATTCTGTGTCCAGCACAAGATGCGTGTCTATCAATTTGTTTCTGGAGTCTTAATTGGAGGAACTGCAGATTGGTTGTGACACCTGGATGATGGATGTATTACAGGTAGGAACACTATGAAAGGAAGATTTTTGGTAATGGTTTTGACAGGCTGAGGACTATCATGCTTTCGTAGCAACACTATCACAAATTAAAAAGGAGAGTCATGAGCTGATAAGGGAGGTTGTTCCAGATCCAACAAACACTTTAACAAAATGCCATTCAAATCCAAGCCTATAGTAGCAAGTCTGTTGTGCCTTTCTGTAAATGTTCAACCACATGAAATCAGATTTTATTTAATAAAGAAGATAAATACTATCGCTCATGGCCATATGCAAGCAACATAGAAATGGAAGATGATGAATGGTCATGGCTGACGATCAAAAGAAGGAATGCAAACATTACTGATGCTCCTTTAAAGAGAGTTATCAATGATGTTAACTTTTCTTAAGAACATGTCCCAGTATCAAGGTTCTCCATAACAAGGGGCCTTTTTCTCTCCATAACAAGGGGCACAAAAAAGGCCGTTTGTTCCATATAACAACATGACTTGTCTGCCTACCCTTGTGCAAAGACCAGCAATTGAATGTCCAACAGCTAAAATGTATTTATTGTTCATGGTATCACACAAATTAAGACAATGGGAGATTTTGTCCAAATTGGCAATGCACTTAAACAATTGTTCACCTTGTTTACTCACTAGGATAGATTTAACGTACTGTGAGAGTAAATGGTTTAAACTCACAAAACATAGAACATGTACATAAATCATTCACAAATACATAGTGCACAAAATAAGAAATTACATTTATTCATCAATTATCAGCAAGTACAATAGCAATGTCATCATCATAATAGCACAATGGTCTCCCAACTACAATGAACCACGTACATATAGTCGCTGGCGATGGTTGAGAAACCAACCGTTGCAACGCTTCGTTATAACTAATCCAACTAATTAGGACTTAGTTTCTAGAAACATGTAACATAAAGTGTGAAATATTTGCTATCTAGCTATAGTTTTATTTAATTACAACCGACTACAGACGACTATGGTCAACTATGACTGACTATGACCGACTATGGTTGACTACATCATTCCCCCCCACAAAATAACTCATCTTCTAGACGACATGACAACCAAAATTGGGGATTACAATAATCAAAATGAACAACTGAGAAGAAGGGGGTACAAATACGTCCCTAGGTGAACAAATGATGTTGAGGTGGACGTCAGGGATCGCAACTCTATGTCTTCGGACCTCCTCCGTAAGCAATTGGAGTTGATGGTTGGCCCCAATCTCACGCTCACTGGTTGCCTTCACCATGTGGGCTGCCTCCATTAGTTGGCGTTTAGCTTGGTCCACCTTTGTCCCCTTCGCTGCAAGTTGATCCTCCAAATCCATCAACCTTTGCTTAGCTTCCCTTGTCCTTTGCTTCGCCTTCCTCTCCACTTCCGTCACCTTGGCCTTTAAGGTCGATGCTCGAGCTTTTTTCGTACTGGTAAGTTGGGTTTGTTGGGCCAACTGTACTTGGAATTTCATGTGCTATGTCCCTTCTTCCTTTATCTTCTGCACGAGTTGAAGTGCCTCGCATTTTCCCTTCATCACTTCTTTCATGGATACTAACTGGCATTTCAATGTATAAAAGATATCTCAAAAAGTTGCCTCGATGCTGAATAAGGCTGACAGAACTCGACCATCCTTGCCTGCAATCATGGGTTGTAGTCCATGCCATGCCTTCAACATTGTTAAGAGTCTCTACTGTCGGCCATCCCCAGGTGGTAACAAGACATGCAAACTCCTATTCACATCCAGTCTGCACAAATGCCAAGATCCTCTGAACCTCTTGTGCTAACAATGAAGAGTGATTGAGTTGCTTGGAGATTTCACCCACCTGATGCATTACTGTTGCCATGCTCTGAAGGTCCTCAACATACCTTTGTACTATCCCTAAGGGATCAGATGCATTCGGCTCATACATCTTCAGTGTCAACCTTTCTAGCCAACTTGGCTTAGCCTCCTCCTCACCCAATGGGGTGGGCCGTGGTGACCCCTGGGCTACCATGGGAGACTCCCTTTCTAATGGTCCCCCACTCTCTTGTACAACTCCTGGTGGCCATGTCTGTGGCTCGACATCACCTATCGTCACTGGTGGAGCATCCCGTTGCATACCTTCGCCCTCCGTCAATATAGTAGTCAAACTTTGTTGCAGGTCCGTACGTACCATGGGTGTGCATCCTTGTTTTGGGCCCTCAACCAAGGTCTCCAAAGGGCTCGATTGTGGCAACTTTGGAACTTCAATCTCCAACTCAACTGAACCCAACCAATCATCAATCTGTGCTACTCTTGGTGCTCTTGGCGGTCCTGCCGATGGTGTTAGTAGTTCAACTGATGTAGTGGACAACCCTCTTGATGCTGATAATATACTTGGCACCGCTAGCGATGCTGTCACTGTGACTGCCTCTGATGGTGACTGTTGCCAATGTTGTGATTGTCCCCCATGGTGTCACTAACCAAGCTACTGTGTCTGTGATTGGTGCCAATGCTATGTTTGGCGCCAATGTTGTGATGGCTGGCACCAATGCTATGACGGTTGGCGCCGACACTGGCGTTGATACTGGCACTGGTGTACCTCCCATCGATGCTGTAAGTTCAAATGGCAGCGTACCTCCTACTGTCACTCCAACTGGCAGTGTTGGGAGGATGAATGTTGTTGGTCGTAGGGGTGGTACTGCTACTGCAATGACCTCGATGACCATTTCCCATGCATTCTCAGCCTCCTCTGCTAATGACACTTCCTCCTCTATCGGTGAATTAGTGGCTGATGTCGAGGAAGATAGGTAAATTGGCTCCTCATCCTCTTCCTCACTCTTGATCAATACTTCCTTTTCCATTGACTCTTCCCTTTGCTTCTTTTTTCTTCTTGGCTGTGAAGATTCTTCTCCCCCATGATTGATATTCAGTTTTGTCCAATAAAATGCAGTAGGCAACCCTGGGTTCAAGTGCGTCAATGGCAACAAAAGTGCTATTACGTTTGGTCCTATAGAGCGCCTTGTACGTCTACGCCAAGAACTCCTTGATCTTGTCTAAGAGTAGTTGTGATGAGTTGTGTTGATGGGTGTTTATGCACTTTCTCAACATAGGCAACACACAAGCATGCTACCTCTCTTGAAAGGTAATTTCTGCAACTAAGTTTTAGAAATCACCCCAAGGTCTCTCAGGTGTCAGGTCATGACTTGCAAAAACAACTTAGTTGTTGATGTGATTTGCTGGTAATCACAAAGGGCCTTTATGGTTCACTAAGCTTGAAGGAATGTAGGTCTGCAAATGGAGTTTTGTAAATTCTGGAAATGGATGAATAGTTGCTGCAAAGTTCATAATCAACAAGCTAAAACTCAATCTTTCTCATCAGATTTGGCTTTACAATGATGTTGGAACTTTGTTTTAACTTAAGATTGTAAAGAAAGGTCAAAAAAGGCAAAAGGGTTAGAAGTTTTCTAGGCCTGAAACTAATGTTGAACAGTAACAATGGAGGCTGCTACAATGGACAAACTTCTTAAAATTGAGTTCCACTTAACTAGGGACAACCCACAGTCTCATGAAACTAGTGCAATCTTTAAAGGTTCATTGCAGATTTTCAAACTGTTCATTCACCATTGAAGCATGAATAACAATTGAGCTTAAGTGCAACAATATAAATAGTGCTCAGACTAACTTTACACATCAGATTGCTATCAATAAACAACTAAAAGTATGAGCTTGGAAGACATCAAACACTATAACATATTTCACCATTAAAGCACAACATAAACTAACAACTTAAAGTAACTTAAAACTTGGAGCAACAAAGCTAAAATCTAATATTTGGAGATAGAATCATGCACACATGAGAGCAATACACAAGAAACCATCAAAACAATGCGTTTCTCATATATTTTGCAGCAACATGTCTTTACAACAATTCATCTCTCTTTGAAAATGAGAGGATGCCCCTATTTATAGCTTTCAAAAAGTGAAATGAATGGACAAGATTCATTTACAATGTGTGGCCAAGATTCATTTTCACTTAGGGTTTCACCTACCCCCCAATATATTACAATATAAAAATAGACTTCTTTGTCTTTTCCCTATTTTGTCCTGTAGTCTATTTCGTCTTATAGTGACTTCCAACCCTTTTAACCATATAGTCAAGTATTCATCATCAATGATGGGATTTCCAGCGTCTTTCTGTGTTGTCACATACTCAACGAACTTGCCGATCATAGCTATGAGTTTCTTATCCTTAGACAACTTGGATTTGAGGATCTGGAAGGCCATCTTTTTGAACCTTTCTGTGATTTGCTCCTAGTGTTTGGTGCACTTTGGAGTAGCCTTTATAATTTGTTTTGACTGAGTGAAAGCCCTTGCAGCAAAATCCATGAAATACGGCGACAACGTTTCTCCAGCCCCTTGTTCCATCTTCTTGTCAAATAATGGTTTGATTTTCTCTGGATCTACTTCCAAGGTGGGCATTTCATAGTTTGTCATCATCTTTAAGTAATCCTCGCGATCTGTCTGATGCTCCATGATCGATTCACGATCAAGTTCCAATTCATGTAAGGACTTCTCCGGGATTTCCTTCCTGTAGTCAAGATTTATCTGCCATGTCTCAACAAGCCAATGATCCTCCTTTGACAACTCTAGCTCCTTCTCCCATGTTTCTCGGGAGAGCTTAAGGATGCTCTTTAACTTTGGATAGGTGATCCAATATAGCTTGGAGAACTCCTAACAGGTGTTTATCATGTCCTCCGCATCCTTATGTAATATCTAGAATTTGTTACATACTCTGGCTGCATGGCGGATGCCCATATCACCGTTGTATAGTACTCTATTGAACCAGTCCACAGTGGAATTGGTCCAATTCTTCTTTTTTTCCATCTTACTGATCTCCTCCTTTGAGAGTATGGAAGGCGTTGATGATTCTGTCGGGGTCTCTTCTTCTATTGATGTCCACTGCTGGATATAGGTAGTGAGATCTACCACCCGTGCTTTCAATTCTTCCTTAGTGGATTGATGCTTATTCATTTGTTGTATTATGGTGGAGACAAACCCTTGAAGGTCATCCATCTTCTGTTCGCGGGTTATCGGGCCCAGATTGATTGTGGATATCTGGTAATCTTGCCCCTGAATGGTTTTGGCATCCTTATCTGCTGTTGGAGTGGCTACATGCAATGTCTTGGGCCCAGAAGCATCGACCGTGATGTGTGATTGAATCTTTGTCTTCTCCTTATGGGTTCTCGTTTGAGCCCTAGCCAATATTGCTTCTAATCTCACCTTCTGATCAACGACCACTAGAGCTTTCTTCTTCAATTATTGTTCCAGCGATGCAAGAACCTCTGTTTAACCCTTGGGTGATTCATGATCACTATCCTTTTCCATTTCCTTTTGGTGCTTATCCTCCTCATCACTAGGAGCTTCTTCATTATGTTTTTCTTCCTCATTTAGCTCCTCTACTTGTACAATTTTCCCTTTGTTAAGGTCAGTGATTTCTACATTCTCCTCAACGATGTTCTTTTCTAATTGTGCCCCTCTAATTGCTTCAGGTTGATCCTCAATACTCCTCTCCGAGGACTTGGTGTCTTTCCCTTTATCTTCTTCTTGTTCAATTTCAATGTTCTACTCGGGCTCAAAGCTCTTTTCCTGTGCATCTTTCTCTCCTTTTTAAGTTTTCTCTTCCTCCCTTTCTAGAGGTACTTCTTTCTACATCAGGCCGTCATCTTGACCAATCTATGGAGGTTGCTTAATTATCTCTACATCCGGATTCGTGTCCACTTTCCCTTCCTCGGAGCGACGCTCCTCTAGGCGTGCCTCTTATTTTGGCACTTGATCCGATGTTTCCACCACATAGTGCTCATCAAGCTTTTCATCCTCAAAAGTTTGCGGTCATCCATCAAAAGCCACCTTGTCCAAGTTTATACTCAATCCGCCTTCTGGATGCTCAAAGTAATCATCTTTATCAGAATCCTCAAGTTCATCAACTATGTCTTGTGTGGTTTCTCTGTGTTGCCTTGCTTTAAGTCTTTCCATTTCCTTCGAGATTTGCATTGTGGCCTCAATTTTTGGTGGTTTGGTAGGTGGAAGGGGAAGAGGCAAAGCAACAACAAGTTGAGCCATTAATGCTTGGACCTTGAGGTCAAGGACCACCCTGGAGAGCTCAGGTGACACATTTTGCATATAGGCCACAAAGGCCTGTGACAAAGTAAGAGGCGCCATGGTAGTTGCTGACAATGTGGGTGGTAAAGTAGAGAAGGTCGGTAGTGGAGAGGAAGCGAGGAGGAAGATAGTGGGGAGGTAGTAGAAGAGGAAGAGTCAAGCATTATTATCTAAGCATTTGGCGAGGCGGAGGTAAGGTGGACCGAGATGTCAACAGCAGGCGGAGATGAGAAGGGCAAAGCCTTGGAAGTGGAAGGTGGAGGGGTGGTCGCTGTAGCAGTAGCAGTGGGAGCGGAATTGGTAGGCGGTGAGCGTGGCTGCTCAGTTTCTTCTTCCTCTTCATGTTGAGGCCCTTCCTCCCGAATGGTAGGCATTTCAAACACAAATGTCCCCGTTCTCTTTGTCCTTTTTGATGGCTAGCCTTCTGTCGCCTTCCTGGAATACACCTTATGTTTAGGCTTATGCTTGGGTGCATCCTTCCTTTTCTTGGATCTCGTAACTAGCGGGGACTTGGGATCTTCACCAAATGATCTCGCGACAACATTGTTGTCAGTTTCACTTTCAAGCTCGTCTTCAAGCTCCCCATATGTTAGTTCTGCACCCTACTCCTTTAGTTGGGCTATTTGTCCATCCACCCATTGTCTTGTTCTGTGTTCAATGGGCCAGGTAAGAATGTTGAGGTCAGTGACCTCTTCCTCATTCCAATTGATGATTGACAAGGGCATATTTGCCAAGGTATGGTATCTATAATCCACAATGTTGTCTTCCTCAACAATCTGATTAGGCATGGGAAATAGGTTGATGGACTTCACAAACTGAGCGGTCATCCTCATATAGTGCCGCATCCGCATGTCTTTTTCGTCATTGTAGTTGGCCCAAAAGTCCTCAATGTGAGGTCGGTGGGCATACTGTCTCCCAACCCACTTCTTCTATTTGTGATGAGGGTCCACTCTCCCTCTGTCTGTGTGAAGGTCCAAGTTATACTCTACCAATTCCTTTTCAGAGTACTCAACACATTGGGCAGTGGGGCATGAGTACATTCCTTGCCCAAATGTTAGAGGATATGGCACTCCAGCTTAGTGCTTGTCACTCAGCAATGTATGGGTCGTCTGCAACTGTCGAGATACCTCCAACAAGATGATCCGGTCATTAGGGTAGCGCAGTAGCCGGTAGGGTTTTCTCAAGAACCCTTCTGCTCTGATATAAGTGAACTTTAGGAACTGGATGAACAAATATCCAAATCCCTTTATAAAGGCCTTGGTGCTTTGTGATACCCTTATCTCAAAATCTCCTCCTAAGAGTTTGATTATATGCCCGATGAAGGCATCATTCACTCTTCTGTATTCTCCTTTGAAGTTCCTGTACTGCAACTGTTAAGAATTGTGACTCAAATTACTAGCTTGATCGTCTTCTTGGAACAATTCTATCTTCCTCCATCATCGGCCTGAGTTAAGTCGTTGGTTTTCAAGTTTTTATAACTAAAGTCACAGGGTTCTAAAGTTTCTTAACCTCCCAACTTAGCGACTGTGAAGGGAAAGTTACTTCCTTTGTTGTCAGCATGTTGCGGGTTTTAAGAAATTCATAACCTCTAATACAGGTTTTGAAGTTTTGTTTTCAAGCGACGGAGCGCTCCCTTTGTCAGCGTGTCGTGGGATTCGGGAAGTTCGTAACCTCTGACATGAGGTTCTGAATTTCAGGTTTTGAGCAACAGGGCGATCCCTTTATCAGCGGGTCGCAGGTTCTGAGAACTTCACAACCTTCGTCATGAGGTTTTGAAGTTCAGTCTTCCAGCGATAGAGCGAATTGGATGCCGATGGATGTGGGGAGCACTTGGACCCAATAAGGTTGGTGGATCGTGACGAAGGCCAACAGGTGGCAATGATGTGGAGGATAGATGACATGTGGGCCCATGTGCTCGATGGTTGACTTGGTGACTCATGGAGAACCCTAACTTCAATGTTGGAGATTTATTTGACTACTTATCCGATGACCAACATTGGAGATGGTGTGTGGCTTGAGGTGAAACCCTAAAAGGGTGCAGTAGTTGAACGGTTTGTTGGCGATAGAGAAAGGGGATTCTCTCGACACCTTGGAATCTCTTGGAGGGGCCAAATGGTTGTTACTTGGAGAATCTGAGCTTCAAGCCGAAAGGCCGGATGCGGCGAAGGCTGAGAGATGACTCTCTCAGAGCTTGGAGCAGAGTGTGGCGGTGACGGTGAGTGGTAGTAACTAGAAGGAGCAGAGGCCGAGCTGCAGGCCATGAGGTTGGATGCAACGAACGCCAAGTGACAAGCTGAAAGGCTGGGTGTTGGCTAAGGTTACCAGGCGGAGGCCAAGAGGCTACGTGGAGGATGAAAGGATGCATAGAGGAAGAGAGGCTACATGGAGGCTGAAAGGCAGAGAGACCGTGTGGTGTTGGGTGCCGACCTAACGAAGAGGCTGAGGTGTTGCTGAACTGGCCGTGAGGTTGAGAAGCCGAGAGAGAGGATGGCAATCTCAATGCTGAGAGACGGATCTCACAGAAGGTGAAGGCCAAGCGACTGTTCGACAAAGAGGCCAAGAGGATGGTGGTCGAGTCGTGTAGCTGTGTAGCCGTGAGATGTCTCCTGCTAAGAGAGATGGTTGCATTGGGTTATGCTGTCAGATTCTCTCTAGAATGGAACAAGATGTAAACTCATGTAAAGGCTATGAGCCTGAAATTGTATTGTAACTATTTTTGTTGCTGAATAATACAATGGCGATTTGAGATTTTGGAGTATGGGGTTTTTTACCTAAAAGGGTTTTCCCCACGTATATCTGTGTGTTCATGTCTTCTGTTTCATCTTTCATGGTTGTCTATGTTGTTGAATTTGGTTATTTTTGCATGTGCTTTTCTCAGAAGGGTTAATGTGGGAAATAAACTATGTTTGCTTCTGCTTTGTGGTATAGTAGTAGTGTATTTGAAGGAATTAAATTCCTCGATTGCACTGTTGTTCTTAGATGTTTCTATTTGAGATGACCCTCGTTTTCCCAACAAGTGGTATCAAAGCCTTCTTCTGGGATGTGTTTCTTCCTGGTGTGTTGTTGGTTCTGGGTATTCCTTCTGTGAAGATTTCTTAGTGTGTCAGGCTTGACAAAATTTGGAGGAATCGGCTAATGTTTGATCCTTTGGTGAGTAAAATTCCTTGCTCTTTTGTGACAACATGCATCGTGAAAGATATTGAAGATGGAGAAATTGGAGTTGATCATATTGTAATGATGTGGTCTGAGGCTCCTAGTTGGTAGCGAATGATCCTGATGCAAGGGGTGTGAGTTTATGCTTATGGTTGTGTTACAACAGAGTGTGGTTCATACTAGGTGTCTATGTGAGAGGCTCATTGATGGTATGGAGATGCTTGGGTGGTTTGTATTGGTATTGGAAGACACAATTTTTCTAGTACCCCAATTGCATGAAGGCTATGGAGTTGGCCATTGGATGATCTGGAAGCTTTTGTAATAGCCTGTCTCTTAGATGCATGTGCATGTGGGTGGTTTTGGAGTTGGCTTGAAATGGACTTGGAGTTCTTGAATTGCTGTCTGTACTTGCATTGTTTTGTGGTTTTGTAGGTTTTACATGGTCAAGCAAAAAAACTTGTGGTTATGTGGAGTTGCTGTTAAGCTATTTTCTAGACCCTGGCTTTTGGGTGTGACTAGATGAGATAGTTGCAATTTGGCATGGTTTGAGGAGGTGTGATGTATTCTCTATATGGGAGTGTTGGTATGTGATTTGTCACTCAACATTCTTGTGGCGGTTCTTGTGGGTTCTTTGACTATGGTGCTTGAGTTGTGAACGTGATTGGCGAATCAGATCTGGGCTTGATCTGGTGTTTGAGTCAAGTTGTCTACATTGTTGTTCTCTTTGAGATCTTTCTTTTGCAATTTCCAATGCTATGATGGTTTTTCATGTTTATGTTTTGAATGGATCTACGGGTTGTGCAATGTTGTGGGTTGTCTTTACCTACATGTTTGTTGTGGGACAACTTGGAAGTGGACTGTCTATATCCACGAGGTTGATTCATTGTTGGTGCAAACTTGTTAGCCGGCCTTGTCTGTGGTCACTTGTGCATTGGTGAGGTTGTTTTGAGATGAGAGAATGGATGATGTTGAGTGCCTAAATAGTCAGTTATGGGGACCTGTAGCACATGTATCATGATGTCATGGATAGATTGGATACACTACCTTGTGTAAGATTTTGACAGTGATGGATTTGTCTGCTTGGTTTGGAGATCGTGGTGTTGCTTGGCATTGTTGTTAGATGGACATGTTGTTGTGGACCTGGAGGATTTTCAGTTTAGCAGATGTTTTGGTCATGATGCTTGGAAGAGCTCGGTGTCACGGTTCAGTGGGAGCTTTAGTAGTGTTTGTGGATTCATCACTTGGTGGTGAATGGTCTTCTTTAGTTGTTCAAATGTTACTAGGAGGGACTCTTAGATCTTGTTGCTGTAGAAGGGTTCTTTCACATTTGCATGGACACTATTCAAAGATGTGTAACATCTTGGAGCCATGAAGGACTCTTGGAGTCTTTGGTTGAGATGTTGGCGGTGCTTGATAGGTGATGTTGGTTTAAAGTTTGTTTTGATTCATGTCATGGTATACTCTTGATTGCGCATTAGAGTTTTGGCATGATGCATTGCTCTTGAGACCATGTTATGTTCACCTGGAGCATGGGATCTCCTAAGGGGGATGTGTAGATCATGATGTCATGATAAGTTCCTGGTTCAAATGATTGGGGCTTTGAAAATGGTTTGGTGATTCTTTGTGTATTGGGTGCATTGGTCATATGCTTGAGAACTTCAAGATGGTGCAATTATGCATTTGGAGTTTAGCATAAGATGATTAGTTGCAGGTGCTCATGGATACATGGAGAATAGGGTGGCACAGTAGGCATTTAGAGGTATATGTAGGAGGATTTTCTATAGTTACATAATGTGCATATCATTGTGGATGGTTCCTTGTAACTACATGTTTACACTCTCTATGTGATGTTGTTGGTAGACTCGTTATTCCTTGATCTTTTTAGTTTTGGCATTACCCGTGCAGTGGGAGTTCCTGGTTGTGTTGTGTCTTCTTTGATTGGTTGGCACATGGAGCTTTCTTTTGCAGGTGATGGGTCGGATATGAAGTTGGCATGAGTTTACTAATGAGGATTCCTCAAAGGTATGTGTGATTGGATGGATTAGCACTTGCTATGTGTGCCATTTTCAGTTGCGTGGTTGATCAGTTGGATGGAGCAGTTAGTTTTCTAGTTGTTCTAGTTGATGTTCTATCTTGTTTTTGGAGAGTGACTTCACGATAGTGTTCATGATTGTGGGCTTTAAATTTGACGTTGTGTTGCTTCTGTATAGCTTGTGAGCATAGTGGAGTGGTGGCAGTCTTGGTGCCCTTGCCATCTGTAGGATCTGATGCTTGTGTTTTTGAGACTAGTGCATATACGCTTTGGCTCGTTCCTTTTCCTATGGTGGATGTTTGGAACTATTTCCTGAGTTGGTGGACATCTTGGATGTCATTGCAGGTGTCTTGGTTGGAGCGTGGAAGCATTGTTTAAGATTCTTGTGTTTGCTTTAGAAGGAGCCAACAAGTTCTTCGTCAAGTGGGAGAATGTTGAGAATTGTGACTCAAATTACTGGCTCGATCATTTTCCTGGAGCAATTCTATCTTCCTCCATCATCGGTCTGAGTTAATTCGTTGGTTTTCAAGTTTTCATAACTGAAGTCGCGGGGTTCTGAAGTTTCTTAACCACCCGACTTAGCGACTGTGAAGGGAAGGTTACTTCCTTTGTTGTCAGCATGTCGCAGGTTTTGAGAAATTCATAACCTTTGATAGAGGTTTTGAAGTTTGGTTTTCGAGCGACGAAGCGATCCCTTTGTCGGCATGTCGCGAGATTCAGGAACTTCATAACCTTTGACATGAGGTTTTGAAGTTCGGGTTTTGAGCGATAAGGAAATCCCTTTATCAGCGAGTTGTAGGTTTTGGGAACTTCACAACCTCAGTCATGAGGTTTTGAAGTTCCGTCTTCCAGTGATAGAGTGACTTGGATGCCGATGGATGTGGGGACCACTTGGACCCGATAAGGTTGGTGGATCATGACAAAGGTCAATATGTAGCAATGACGTGGAGGATAGATGGCATGTGGGCCCATGTGCTTGATGGTTGACTCAGTGACTCATGGACAACCCTAACTTCGACGTTGGAGATTCGTTTCCTTGCTTATCTAATGACTAGCATTGGAGATGGCATGTGGCTCGAGGTAAAACCCTAAAAGGGTGTGGTAGTTGAACAGTTTGTTGGCAATAGAGAAAGGGGATTCTCTCGACACCCTAGAATCTCTTGGAGGGGTCGAATGGCTGTTACCTAGAGAAGTTGAGTTGCAGGACAAAAGTCCAGATGCGAAAAAGGCTAAGAGATGACTCTCTTAGAGCTCAGAGCAGAGTGTGGCAGCGATGGTGAGCGGCAGTAACCAGAAGGAGCAGAGGCCGAGTTGTAGGCCATGAGGTTGGATGCAGCGAACGTCGAGCAACAAGCCAAAAGGCTAGGTGCTAGTTGAGGTTACCAGGCAGAGGTCGAGAGGCTGTGTGGAGGCCAAAAGGATGTGTGGGCCGAGAGGTTGTGTGGAGGCTGAAAGGTAGAGAGACCGCGTGGTGCTGGGTGCCGACTTGGCGGAGAGGCCGAGGTGTTTCTGAACTGGTTGTGAGGCTAAGAAGCTGAGAGAGAGGATGGAAATCTCGATGCTAAGAGACGGATCTCGTAGAAGGTGAAGGCTGAGCGACTGTGCAACAAAGAGGCCGGTGGTCGAGTCATGTAGTTGTGTAGCCGTGAGATGTCTCCCACTGAGAGAGATGATCATGTTGGGTTATGCTATCAAATTCTCTCCAAAATGGAACAAGATGTAAACTCTTGTAAAGGCTATGAGTTTGAAAATGTATTGTAACTATTTTTGTTGCTGAATAATACAATGGTGATATGGGATTTTGGAGTGTGGGGTTTTTTACCCAAAAGGGTTTTCCCCACGTATATCTATGTGTTCATGTCTTCTGTTTCATCTTTCAAGGTTGTCTATGCTGGTGTTGAATCTGGTTATTTTTGCATGTGCTTTTCTCAGAAGGGTTAATGTGGGAAATCAACTATGCCTTCTTCCACTTTGTGGTATAATAGTAGTGTATTTGAAGGAATTAAATTCCTTGATGGCACTATTGTTCTTAGATGTTTCTATCTAAGATGACCCCCGATTTCCCAACAACAACTGGGGATAGCAGTCATAGACTTTGAATTATCCCCTCCTTGTCCCCAATGTTCCTACACAAAAGAGTCATTTGTATGGGAATTTCTCTGCTAGGAGGTAGACTAGATATGAAGTCATGTAGAACTAGGAGGTATTCTTCACTGCTAGGAGCTGGTTGTGTAGGTTGTCACTTATCATCTCATCCCAATGGAATTTAGCCTCACCTCAGATGATTTCTTCTATGAAGTAGAACATCCACTCCTCGAAGAATGAAGCATTCAGCAAGCCAATTAATCTGCTCAGAAGGGTGACCAAATCGTGGTATTCCTCAAAGAAATCACTTCAAAATAAATTATGAGGCACCTTGTTGGTGTTGCCCCTCTTGTCCTTTAACCAATGCTAGTTGATCATTCTTTTGCATCTTAGAGGGTCTTGTTGCCAAACCTTTTGAGAAAACTCCTTTTCTACCTCCTCCATCTTATTTATTGTTGGGATGCCAAATTTTTTGCCAATAGACTTGGCAGAGAAGTCTACCAATACTCTTACATCTTTATCAATGATTTTCCTATTGGAGCGGTAACACTCTCGGCAGGCCATGACCAATTCTGGAGCAACCAATGCAGGAGGGAAGTCAACTGCCTTTGCAAGGCCACTTTCTTTGATCTTTCGAGCATCTTCTGTAGTGGGGTTGATCGTCACTCTTTGTTTGAACTCATCTATATTTACGTGTCTGAGGTTTGTATCTGAGACTGTCCTAGGTGGAAGAGAGCTTGAAGGTGCACTCCACCTCGTGGAACTGGTACTTCATTTTTTCATTTTCTTCTTTTCCCCTTGGTGTTCTTGCAGGGTTCTTTCCTTTGTCAATCTTTATTGCAGGTTTCTTTGATGATCCCTCAGTAGGTTCCATAAATATTAGACACAAAAGTTTTAGTAAGTGTTTTTACATGCAAATGTAGTAAACGTTAGTTAAATCCTACAAATCCATGGTTAGATCCATTCATATATCTTTTAAAAGATCATAAAATTATCATGGTTCACTTTTTGGAGCTCATTTGGGTTATTTGTGCAAATGTAGATTCAAGGGTGTGGGTTTCCCCTAGGTGGAAGCTGTCAAAAGCAAGCCGTAGTAGAACAACGCTGGGGTCGCGAAATCCCACCTACAGTCACCCGCATACAAATTTTTGCATGATTGGTTTGATGAGAAAATATCTCATAAAATGATTAGGCATGTGTAGAAATAGGCCATGAGGTACTTGGAGCTATTAGGTTAAGCTTTGGTCCCTTGTGGGTGTGAAGAATGTAGGCGTTGTGGGGTGGGAAGCCTTCAAAGTCTAGTCATTAAGTTGTGGCATTCAATAGATGGCGATTTGCATACAAAGTTCTGCATGGCAGAACCCGCTGACGCTTTTGACTTTATGAATTATGTCTTGAGATCAATCTTTGAAGTCGGTCTTGGCAATGTGAGTCAACTACTAGGCCATCGTTAGATACTTGCTGTTGAGGAACGACCATATAGGGATGATGAGCCACAGACAACAGTCCTCATAGGTAGGCCCGCAGTGACTATTCTAATTAAGGTTTTATATTGGGAAACTTCAGAGCCCAGCAAGGGGAAAAACATCTCGTGAAACCTGCATGGCGAGAGGACGCGTGTGCTTGGCCTTTAGATAGCAATGCTTGGGGGGCGGATCTCTGATGACAGCCACCCGCATGGATGGGCCCACATGTGTATTTTAGACTTGGTGCTCTGCCTGAAGACTTTGAAGTTGTGATAGGAAATAGCAGGTGTGGAGTCCACAATGTGGAACATCATGGGAACTCTGTCGTTAAACAACAGAGACAGGATGGTGGCAAGCTACATGCGATGACTCGCAAGACGCTTTGGACCTAGCCAATTTCTTAGTGTATTGGGTTTGGTTCATTGACGGTGAACACGCAGACGAAGCCCATGATGTGGGACGACGTTAAGGTTTGTCCGCTAATGGAGCGGCGATGAGACAAGGGCCACCCATAGGTGGAGTCCTGAATAGGGACTCTTGCAAAGCATTGTTAACTTAGCCATTTTGTTAAATTGGTCTCAAGCGTTGATAAAGGTGAGGACAACAGGGCACACGGGGCTAGCTGCACCAATGCCTTTGCCGTGCAATGAACGGCCATGGCAGAACGAGATTCCACATAGGCGCAATCACGCGATTTCAATCTATGCTAAGGGGTTTTGAATGCTGAGGCGAATCACAAGCATAGGGCCGAAGATACAGAGGTTTGAAGGGATTATCGAGGAAGATTAGGATATGATCCTAAAGACTTTAAACACTTGTGAAACCCCAACTTGTAATTTTTTTTTTTAAAGTTTAAACACCTAGCTAAGAAAACAAGGCGAACTAACCTAGAAATCATGCAAAAAATCTAGCTTGAATCCAACTAGGAGCTTTGAGCGGGCAGGATCTCTATTTTCTCCTCTCAAATTTGAATGTTTTGAGTGAAAATGATGGGTGAGAAGTAGTGTATTTATAGGAAAATCACCATTAATGGTGCACATTAATTGTAGTTACAACAGGCAGTGGGGTTGGTGAGTTGTGGAAACCTATGTTAGGTTGGGCGCTAAGTGGAGATGCTAACGACGAAGCGAGGTGCAGAGCCCACAATGCGGGAAGGTGCTGAAGGCTGGCCGTTACCTAGCGGTGAAGAGATAGTTAGGGTCTTCATAAGGAGACCCGCAAATGCGGGTCCGCGATGCCTGATGGATGCGACGGTAAAAGGCCAAAGGAAACTGACAGCTAAAATCCCGCAAAGGCAAGAGACTTAGCAAATTTTGGGTAGGTTATTTTGGCTAGGCAAAATTTGATGACTTTAATGCATGTGACCAATTTAAGCTCAGAAATAGGGGAACACAAAATGAGCCAAAAGTGAGAATGACTCAATGAAAATAAGAACGAAAAGAGGAGGGGTCCCCGATCTGAACGGTGCATGTGTGCTCTAGGCACAACAAACAGAGACTCCACTGGGAGAATGATCTCGAGTGTTCTAAGGGTAAGGATTCATCTGAAACCTAGAATCTCTGGTTTCACAGACCAGAAGCCAATTTCCCCAAATGAACTAAAACTTAAAAGAGGATGGAATCCTTTGTTGAATCAAACCACGAAACATCTCAAAAGTGTGTGTAGTGAGTTTATTCTCCTCTTTTAGAGACCACACATGACAACAACCAATCAGCCGAGGCAAGCTACATAGATTATCTAACCCCAAAAGTAACTTTGGCATTGCTCCACTGCCAGCCAGGTGTCCATAGACCCAACAGAGTTGTTGCGGTGACCCCATGAACATTTCTCTATTGTCAGCTAAGCGTCCATAGCCTCGATAGAGTTGCTTGCACCCCCACACAGTTGCCTGCTTTTCAATATTTAAGCTTTTTCACTTGCCTAAGCCTCATGATGACTATCGTATAGCTCATTGAGAGTATTTAAGATGTATATTATGTGTAATCTAAGATAGATGTGAAGGGATTGAAATAAGGGTTCTATCCTATGTCAAGTTAGAGTTCAAGGAAACCCACCTCATGTTAGCGGACAAAAACTCATGGTAATTGATGAAGACTTATCCAAGAAACAAAAGGAGCGTGCAACGAAGTGGGTCCTCTGACGAGGCCAAGCACAACCACCGCATCAAGATCGAATGAAACCCTCAACAAAACAAGAGCCAGGAAAGCAAGCAAAAGCGGAAAAAAAGAAAAACAACAAACCAAAAGACCTACCATAACTCTATACAACTTTATACAAAGGAGTGAGCTTGGAAAGCTGAGGCAAGGAAATAATTCTTGAGGTACTTCTTGTTGATAAGAAACAAGACATCCTCTTTGGTGAAAGTTTTGAGGCGAAAGGAATTATCTCCTAAAAAATCAAAAATCTAAAAGGGACCAAGCCAGAGCTTGTCGAATTTTTCATGTCCCCCTTTCTTCTCATGGGCCTTGTCCCAACGTAGAACCAAATCTGTAATTCTAAAGGCCTTTACTTTGGCTCTACGATCGAACCATCTCTTCACTACGCCATGATGTTTGGTGAAGTTTTCTATTGCTTGGGTGCGAACTTCTTCTAAATGAAGGAGCTCAGCTAAGGAAGCTTCATTGTGTTCTCCCTTCTCATAGTAGGTATTGATGAATTGAAGTGTAGGGATCTTGAGGTCGACTAGAAAAATGGGCTCCAACCTGTAGATGAGGCGGAATGGTCAATTTCCTAGGGCTACCTTATGATGAGTGTGATTTGCCCATAGATTAAAACATAGTTGAATATGCCAATCTTTTGGGTTCTTATCAAAAAAAATTCAGATGATAGTCAACAAGTTTTTGTTTGTGGATTTAGCTAGGCCATTCCCTTGGGGATAATAGTTGGATGAACATTTGAGGACAATCCCATAGTCAAATTCCCAACTAGTGAATTTGAGGGTGGAAAACACAGGGTCATTATCGCAAACGAGGGGAAATGGTCAACCGAAATGGTTCAAGATAAAACTTTCAAGAAAATTGATAACTTCTTCAGATGTGCATTGTCTACAAGCAATCGCTTCAGTCCATCTAGTGCAATAATCAAAAGTAGTTAGAATGTACCTGTAGACATGCAAACAATCCTAGCACAGTGCATCTAATTCTTATCAATTATCATCAAATTCTTCTATTAATCAAATAAAGTGGTTTATTAGATTAATTCACTAATGTCCATCATGTTTAATTAAATAAATCATTTTTTTTAATTAAATCCCCAAAGTCCTCTTATTTGATTAAATAAATCAAATGATTTAAATCAAATATCATAAATTCACTAACCCAATCAAAGTTAATTAAATTCTAAATTAATTAACTTTAATCACCTTCTAATCATGATTAACAAATTCTCTAGCTTTTAACTCCCCAAGAGTTAAATCAACCTTTGATTAACTAACCCACTTGCACATGAAAATAGTTTCTTTTAATTAACTAATTACCTCATTCTAGGGAATACTCCTTCATTGACTCCCTTATTTGACTTTCTTACCCAAACAATTTCCCTCCAAAACATCTCATCCACATGCATTTAGTGCCTCCACCACATGCATTTAGTACCTCTTACATCCCAACCACATGCAAAATGTGCTCAATCCTCATCCATTAGCATTGAGACAAGTGTCCCAATCTCATTGGCTTTCTTTTAGTCCCACATTCCCCCCATCTCTCCATTTTTCAATCCTTCAACCTATAAATAGAAGCCACTTCTACTTGAAATCCATCCACAATCTTAACATTCTCACTATAGGCACATTCATCTTGCACTTCATCACTCATCATCTTTGTTTGTTCATCATATCATTGGAAGCTTATCAAAGGGGTGGGAAAGGGCATCCCTTTCACATCAAAGGAGTACCACCCCCACTATGGGATAGGTTTTGCACATGCTTTTTTGTATACTCTCAATTAGTTTCTTTGATCTTTTATTGTTTTTTTTACATTATGAAGTATGTTTGAAAATCTCATAGAAAGACTTTTATTTCATTGGTTTAATATTGACTAACAATGCTAATATCTGTCAATGTTTGAGCCATTTGCAGGAAAAAAGTCTTTACATTTTGGCGCCCACCGTGGGGCTCTCTATTCCTATCTGTTTATGTTAAATGCATTGCACATGAATACAAAGTCTTTATTTTTTTCCTTAATCAGTTTGAATGTATTAAAACATAATAGAAAGTCTTTATTTATGCTCATAATCGATTTGCAGAATACCTTTTTTAATATCAATCCATACCATAGATAGGAAAGCACAATCTTTATTTCTGTCCATTATCAATTAATGCCATTGCTCGAAAGTTTCTAAGGTCTCTTCCCTAAATATGTCAAATATAGCATTCGCTAAGACTGCATTTAGGCGTCATGATAAACAATTCACGTGTTTAGTCAATGCTTTTACATTTTTTGCGTCAATGCGTTTATATGCCTTCTTCATTATTGCTTTGGTGGATGTCCACACCCTATTCCAAAGCTCTCATTTTTGTAGGCACACAAGGAGAATGCTAGTCAAAGGTTGTGGAATTCGGTTTTACACCTGCCAATTGCATTAGCTTGAAAGTTTATAAAAGTCATGCGTTGGCTTTAAAGGAATTCGTCAATTTCTAGTATGCTACGATTTTCATTTAGTTCCTTGGCTTGGCATCGACTATGGTTTCCTTCTCATATTCCATGATGCCCGCCCTCTACACTATTGCGATCCCTTTTCCCCCACCATCTTCAGAATTTCTATGCGCATTTTAAATTAAGAATTCCTTTATAAAGAAGGGCACGACCCTTTGGTCTCCTCTTATGGTGTGCATCCTTTTAAACTGCCCCAGAATCAACCTATTACATCCTTTTAAACTGGTACACTATTGCTGATTTTTCGCCAGACAATCGATCTCTTTCCACTGGTGCCCTCTTTACATGTAGCTGATTTATTTGATTTATTTATAGGTAGTAAAGATACACCATTCACTTAATTCAAAGAATTCAAACATTCCCTGTGGGCCATTCTAGAGGAAGCAGCATGTGCATTTCCCACTCCTAGGTCTGCACATTTATCTCACACGCGTATATTGCTTGTGTAATCTTGTGGATTTTTCTTGTGATACAAGCTGTCTCTACTTTATTCATTAAAAATATAAAACCAAGGAGATAGCATACCCAATTTTTTTGAGGCATATCTTGTGAATTTGAATACGTGGGTAGGATTCGATACTTGCTGAAGATGTGAATCTATTAGGTAGGATTCTATTTGTTTTCAAAATATATATTTGTCTCACAAGAATTTTTTATGTGACAAGTAGGAGCAACATTTATGAAGAGAGTAATCTATATTTTTTGAGTTTAGTGGTGAATCATAAATCAAGCTTAAATATGATTTGAATAATTATATTTGCAGGTTGAAAGTGGGTTTAGGAGGAAAATGTTTAACAAGTTATTTTTGCAATAACTATTGAACTAAATTTTTATCTCTCAAACACTTGTTTCCAAGGATTGTTTTCTCGTTTTGACAAGTTTAGAAATTCATTATGTTTGAAACTGTATGCATTATGTTAATTTATCATTAATTCCTTGAAATATCATACTTATTTGTGATAACTTTGTACTTTTTACAGGTTGGCATTGGAATTAAGCAAAAGCAAGTAGATTTGAATTGGAAAATTGAACTTGAACTTAACAAAATCATTTTTAAATGCTTATTGTAATAGCTTGAAGCATCCATTTCCCACTTCCATTTTCTATTTTAGGACAACTCACTTCATCTTTTGGGCTTAAAATTAATAATCAATTCAAGCTTTGTCAAAGTTGGGCTAAAATTGAACATTAGAAACTCACTAGACTTTGATTTTGGGCTAAAATTGAACAAGACAAACTCACATTTAGTTTGGTGCTTTAAAATGAACTCATATTTACTTTAGGTTTAAAAAGAGCTTGTGTCCTCATTTGCCTTGTGATTTTTTGCAGCTTGTGTCATTTCAATGCGTATGCACTTCTCTTGTGCCTCCCAACGATCCTGAGAATCAAAAGCATTCTAGTGGCGTTGGTTTCTAAAATTACCCACACATTTCAAATTTGGATCTAAAATTGAACAATCATGTGAGTGTGGAGGAAAGGCATTGTTTATGTTCCCTCCTAAGTGCTTTAGGTGATCGAACTACAAATGTACTTCACTTTTGTTTATCTTTAGAGGTCTTGCCTTGGTGGGAAAAAGTACTCACCCCAAAGGAACAACCCAAGCGGTAACGAGCTAACGCCAAACTCTTCCGAACAACTATATAAATTTGTAATTGTAAGGAAAGTTTGCAATTGACGAGAACTGGTACATGATAGCTCTCCCTCAATATATTTATGATGTGTAGAGCCCTTGTTCTAAGGGTTGGGAGACCTCTTGAAGAAGTTTATCATTGTACCCCTGAACCAGATGTCCTTATTACAACCCTTTGTTTAGAAGGCCAAAAATCCTTAAATATTTGTTGGTGCAAGAATGGTCATTCTGAAGCTACTTCACATATGTACTATTCAATAGTAGAAACAAAAAAATCCTTAAGGTCTCCGGATATTTAGGGTTTTGAGATTTGTTGGTCCCGAGAAGTGTGTCATGGAGGGGAGCCAGTGTTGCCAAATCTCTAACTAGTCGCTTTGTCTAGTGTTTGGAGAAATCTGAGTGGAGGCTCAACAAATATAGCCATTTCTATCCTAGGATTGTACAATCTGTGAGTCAGTTAAACACATTGCTTGGATCTAAAACTTTGAAACAAACATTCAACCAGTCATCAAAATTTCAAACCCTTTGGAAGAACAAATATCCTTGAAGAGTCAAAATGTTACTGCTTGTCCCTAGGGATTTTATCCTTAGAGGCTTCTAAATATTTGGGCCCATATCTCAATTTGATCTCTCCAAAGTCTACCTAGGAAACTATGCCTTTGACTCTTTGATTTTCACATAATGGACCTTGTGGAATGAAAAGGAATTGAAACATAGACATTCAATTTGAAAACTAAGCAAGAAGTGTTGATGTGGTAAAAAGAATCCATTTAATCCAGATAAAAGACAATTGAACCCCACATATGTGTTTGATTTCATGATTTCGTACAAAGTCAAAATCCCAAAACCAAGGTTTGTCAATCGTCATAAGCTTCTTAGTCCAAAGGCTCTCAAGAAACACCTTTCAACACTTTACAAAACTAGAGATAGATTGGTATACAACTTTTACAAACATGCTTCAAAGGATAATCCAAACTTGTATTCATTCTATTATTGTCAAAATCCTAGTCTTTTCCAACGGTTTGAGTTTCTCACATAGGGTTGAAAGTTTTAGAGGTATAGCATGTTCTTCAATACCTTGGTCTTGTAAACAAAATCTCTCTAGGTTCATTTAGGATCAAGATCGCCCCTTTCATTTGTCACCATCACCAATCAAATCCCATCTCACAAACAATTTTTAGAACCTTGGAAAAATCATTCATGCTAGACTTATGGTAAATATTTTAATCAAAATCACCTTGTTTGGCTAAGTGTGTGTGGATGAATCCTTCCTCATACATTTATTTAAATTATCACCCTTGTGGACAAGTTTATTTCAAGATAACATCTAGCATCTTGGGATCTATAAATCCATTATCCAAATCAAACCAAATCTAAATCAAAATCCAAAAAAATCCTAAAGTCTAGTATTCCTCCAAAGTTCTTAAAAGTCCAAACATCCATATCATTCATCCTTCATTTGTCACATCATCCTTGTTTGATTCTTAATCTCCTATATTTTCTTTTTTGTACCTAAATTTTAGACCAACCTAAGGAGTTAGAGGTTTACCTCCCATATTCCTAAAAGTTGATCCCAATTTTATGGTCCAAACAAGACCACAGCACAAGAATATCATGGAGAAAAACAAGGAAACATCCACTTCAAGCAATTTGATCCAAACTGCATCATAATTCAACCCTATGGAATCTATCATCCCTTCACTCAACCCCCTCCATCAATCACAAGATCTTCAAGAGAGGGGTTGTCAAGTGGAGGATGTCACCAACAACTTCCAAGGGATGACCCAAGATGAAATTGAACTTGTCCAAAATCCTGAAACACACAAGATTGTCAACATGGTCATGAGGCTTAATCCCACACAATACGTGTTGGCATTAGCAAAAGAAGGGGCTAAAATTCCTTTCGATTTTGATGTGAGCACTATTGTTGAATAATCTCTTGGGAATATGCCACCCACATCATTCACACCAATGTCATTCCCAAGCATTATCCAACCCATCATACAAACAAAATTTTCTCATGCTCCAAGTCAACCCATGATTACCAAGGGGAGTTCATTACTCCAAGCTCTTCAAACACATCCACTTGTAAACACTCAAAATCTAGAGGCTAACACAATCTTGGGTATTCCCAACATTGTCCCACAAGATCCAAAACATCCATATGTACCACTCATCTTCCATGATACCAACAATCCCTCCACCTTTTCCATGATACCAACATACTTTCTTGACACACAAGTCTCTCTCCCTATGATATCACAAGGACAAGTAGATTCATTTGGACAAGTGAGGAATTTTAACGCATCATCTTCACTTTTGCAAGGGAACACACCACCAATCTTCCCATCATTCCCTCTTTTAACATCAACATCCGCACCAATCCAAGGTTTAGGGAAACCCCCTTTACCCAACATACCAATCCAAAACCAATCAAGTCAAATCAATCCTCCAGTCACAAATCAAATCAACATGTCAATCATACCAAATCCTCAAAGCATTCCACTGATATCGCAACACCAAGCGGAACCTATCCAAACATCTCAATCAATCATTACACCATCTACAACACCCCAAATATCTCAAAAAATGGTCTCCCAAGGGCGAAGCACATCAACCATACCATCTACCACACAACCCCTTGTCATCACTCAACAAGCACCTCCACACCACCCAACAAGCTCTCATCACACCATCTCACACCATACCACTAAATCCTCCACCTCCACCACTAAATCCAAACATATCAAATCAATACAACATCACATTGCAAGCATCCCAACAAGCGTATCAAAAGAAGCTTCAACAATTCCAAGCTCAACAAGCCGCACAAGCTGCACAACAAGCCACACAAAAAGAACAGGCACAACAAGCTGCACAACAAGCACAACAGGCTGCCCAAGCACAAGTGCAAGCTTTAATGCAACAACAACAAGCCGCACAAGATCCATAAGCTATACAAGCTGAATAAGCTGCTCAACAAGCTCAAACTCAAGCACAAGCTCAATACCAAGTGCAACAAGCCCAAGCACAAGCCTTGTTACAACAAAAATATTATCATCAAGCCTTACAACAACACACACAACAACAAGCACTGATAGCTCAACAACAAAAAGACCAACAACAAGCGTTATTGGCACAACAACAACTACATGCATACCAACAAGTGTTGCTTACACAACAAAGCTTACAACAACCTCTCATGAACACATCCAAATACTCAAGTCATCCCACCCATCACCCAAGCAACCATACCACGCCAAAACACATACATTCCACCACCTGATCCACAAAATGACTTATCCGTACAAGTTAAATTTCTCTTGAAACAAGTGCTAGACATACAATCAGGAAAGACAATGAAATCACAAGGGAATTTGTGCCCCTATCCATTTGACAGAAGCATTGTGATGGTTCCATTCCTACAAGGATTTGAGATACCAAAATTTGACAAATATCGTGGGATTGACAATCTTGAAGATCACATCATGGAATTCCATGCACACTGTATGGAAGTTGCATATGATGATTCCTATCTAATGCAACTCTTCCCTCGAAGTTTGGAAGTTCCAACAATGGAATGGTTCTCCCACCTTCCCCCTAGAATTAAAAAGTTTCAAGAAATTGTGGACTTATTCATACAAAATTATTCATTTAACACAGGCGTGGAAGTGAGCTTGGAATAATTATCCAGCCTAAAACAAAACAAAGCATAGGCTAATAAGAGCAAATGGCCTATGCCTGAAGAACAACAAATTGGGACTATCATCTCCAACCTTGAAGGGACCTTGTCCTTTCACTTGAAAATGCAATGCATAACAACCTATGACCAATTGATTCCCAAAACACTCAACATTGAAAGAGCCCTTATAGCATAAGGGGGTACACCTACATATCAAGACAATCGACCATCAACAAGTTACAATGACAAACCTCGCACATGGGAAAAGAACAAAATGTCACCAACGTTGGTGTCATTGACGCCAAGGTTGTTATCAATGCCCCAAGGCAGAATGCACAACAAAAAATGTACCAACAACCACAAATCAATACCCAAAACAACCCACAAATCAACCCATTATCTCAACAACAACCCAACAATCAAATTGTCAAAAACCTAAATGATCAAGGGGGACCATCCCCAAAGAACAAATATCTCCCTAAACAAAAAATATACACCACTTGGGGAACCAATTGAATCTGTCATGCAACAGTTGGTATAAGCAAATCTAATAAAATCCCAGTCTACGAAAATTATCAAGAGCCTCAGGTTAAACCATGGTATAACGAGAAGTACCTTTGATATTTTCCCAAAATAAAGGGACACATGACAACCAATTGTATGAGACTCAAGAATCCAATCCAAGATCTCATTATGATAAGACCATAACCATTGAACAACCAACTGGGAATCAAGACCTTAAGATATACACGAATCCAATGCAAGATCACAATAAAGGAAACAACAATGGTAAAGGCAAGTATAAAAATGTGAACCATATCTATGGCCATGTTGTTGCATCCTTGGATGAATGGGTCACAATTGTCAATATCAAAGGATCTAGAGTCGAGTGTGGAGTCACCACATGTAGCAGAAAAATTTCCATTCCAGGACCTTCACTACAACCCAAAGCACCCACCGCTAATCCGAAATCAATCCTTGATGGTTATAATGTCTTGGATCAACTAAAAAAGACCCCCGTCGAGATCTCCATCATGGAGTTGCTAAAAATATCACTCGCACATAGGGACATCCTAGAGAAGGAATTAGTTGCATCTTCCATCCCCATAGATCTTGATACTAACCAATTCCAAGCTATGGTTAGACATATCAGTACACCGCATCTCCTCACATTTTTTGAGCACGATCTCCTGACCCAACCATCTCATAATGGTGCAGTCCACCTTGAAGTCCTGGTCCACAAGAACAAAGTCAAATGAGTCTTGGTGGATGGAGGTGCAGGTTTGAATATTTGTACTCTACAACTAATAAAGAATCTAGGATTCTCAGAAGATGTCATCGAAAAAAGAAAAGGTATCACTATCAGGGATTATGATGATCAAGAACGGGTGTCTCAAGGCACTAGTCAACTCCCTATCCAAGTAGGGCTAGCAATCATGTAAACCACTTTCCAGGTCCTTGACATTGAACTACCATACAATATCCTCCTAGGGCACCCATGGATCCATGGGATGCAAGTTGTCGCATCCACTGTCCACCAATGTGTTAAATTCCCTCATCAAAACCAAGAAGTCACAATCCATGGTAATCCCAAACAGTTCTATTATTGCAAAAATTTGGAGGCCAATTATTATAAGATCTCAAAAGTCCCAAAGAATGATGAGGGACGCACATCTCCTTATATAGAACCATCCACTCTAGCCTCCACTTCTGAGACAAAGAAATCCTCCATTCTGGACATCCCTGATGTTAAGATTATTATCCAAGATCATGGATGTGGAGACTATAAAATGAAAAAGTGTGCCTTTATGATAGGAGAGTTACCTCAATCTTCTCAATCTCATGGGAAGCCACAACTAATCGACACAACATCTCAAACCTTCAAAGCATAACCTACCACCTTCAAAAAATGGGGAGAACTAAGAAAAGAGGCGGTAGATGAGAAAGGTGTATCAAGATAAAATACTTGTACCTGATCTTCCCATGGAAGATGATAACAAAGGACTACAGTTAATGTGTGGATAGGGGTACAACAAAAATAAGAAGCTTGAGCAAAATGACAATGAACTGTTAGATCCTATTATTTCTAAGAAGCACATAAAGAATCTTGTCCTTGGATGTACCCCTATAAAGCTAACCATTCTTGGAAAAGGTACCCTTGTTAAAAAAGTCAAAGCCCCTTAGTTACCGATATCCATAGGTCTACCTCTAGATAACTATATCTTCAATATAACTAACTTGTATGAAGAGGAATCCATCTCTGATTTACCCATGTTATTTGAGGATTCCTCCCTTCTTATGATCACTACGATGTCTTTTGACCTGAGTATCCAAACCACTAAACTAAAGCTTGTGTACCCCCAATTGATAGACTGTGACCAACGAGGACCACCGATCTTAGACACATTAAAAAATGATGAGTCTCTCTCAGAATTCATGGGACTAAGGGATACTCTACCATATGGAGACCACAAAGCAGGGTTTGATATTGAGCTAGACACACATTCCTACTATGGGGAAATAATTGAATCTCTTTGTTGCAAAATAGAAAATCTAAGAGTAACGTCTAGGTCTCTAAGTGAAAACCACACTGTGGAACTTTTTGACCCAAAAATAGTAAAAATAAAGGATGTATCCAATGGTGAAAACCTCTCTTAGGCGCCAAAGGATGAGGGATTCAATCTTCCCCTTAGTGCCATCCATTAGAAAAAATTAGCAATATTGGCAGAAAAATGCAACCTAGTCAATCTAGGAACTGAAGAAACACCACACATCACTTTTTATGTAGAGTCACTTTTGATCAAGGAACAAGAAATACTAGTTGCATTTCTAAAAGAAAGGAAAGTAAATTTTGCATGGACCTACGCTGATATGCCAGGCCTTGATCTAGAGGTAGTAGTCCATCATCTAGTAGTTTATCTTGAGGAAAAACCAGTAAAACATAAATTAAGAAAGATGCATCGGCAGATCGCATTGTTGGTAAAACTTGATTTGTAGAAACTTCTTGACACCGACTTCATAAGACCTATTGATTATCCTAAGTGGGTTTCCAACCTTGTACCTATTTCTAAGCCCACTAGGGGCATATGAATCTACACTGACTTCAGGGACCTAAACAAAGCATGCCCTAAGGATGATTTCTCTCTTCAAAACATAGACATGATTGTAGATCTAACTGCAAGGCACAAGATGCTATCATTGATGGACAGGTTTTCAAGATACAATTAGATTATGATAGCAAAGGATGATCAACATAAGACAACCTTCACCTGTCCATGGGGCACTTACTGTTGGAACATGATGTCATTTGGGTTAAAGAATGTTTGAGCTACATACCAAAGGGCTATGAATCTAATTTTTCTTGACGTGATCCACAAATCTGTAGAGGATTATGTGGGCGACATATTAACCAAATGAAGGAAGCATCAGGACTGCATAGCAGCACTAGGCTCTGTTTTTGATAGACTGGAAGAATATAAGGTATGAATCAATCCTAAGATATGTGTCTTTGGTGTGCAATTAGGAAAACTTCTAGGGTATATTGTATCAATGCGGGGAATCGAGATAGACCTTGCAAAATTCAAAGTAATCCTTGAAATGGAAGTGCCACAGACATTGAAGTAGTCAAGGGGTTTGCAGGGAAGGCTCCAATCTATTTGAAGATTCATAGCACAGTTAGCAGATAAAACCATCCCATATTCTCATCTACTCCACAAGGGGGTAGCATATAAATGGGATGCGAAATATTACCAAGCATTCAATCAAATCAAGGAATAATTGCTAACACTGCCAATCCTCATGCCACTAATCCAAAAAAAACCATTAATTATGTACATATCAGCGACAACGACAACCCTTGGCGCTCTTCTAGCGCAACATGATGAAACAGGGAAAGAAAGAGCCATTTACTATATCACGAGAACTTTGGTGGGACACGAGCTAAACTACAAATTCATTGAAAAAGATTTCCTCATAGTAGTGTTTTCCGCACAAAAAATTAGGCACTGCATGCTTGCTCATCACCAAAATAGACCCCCTCAAGTATCTACTTTCTAAAGCAACACTCACAGGGCGAATGGCTAAGTGGGTCATGATATTGAAAAAATACGACATTGAGTATGTAGAACGAAAAGTTATGAAAGGACAGGTAATCGCAGATCAATTGGAGGAAGCACCTATATATTCAGAGAACCCCCTAGAATTAGAGTTTCCAGGCGAGTCCATTTTCAATCTTAGTGTAGCAAATCATTGGAAGGTTACTTCGACGGGTCATATACTCAGCATGGGTCAGGAGCACGATTCTTCTTCATCACAACACAAGGTGATTGCATCCTAAAGTCATATAAGCATCTTTTTCATGCACCAATAATATTGCAAAGTATGAGGTTCTAGTCATAGGACTCCAAATTGTAGTACAGTGGAAAATCATGGTACTTAAGGTTTATGGAGACTCAATTAATTATCAACTAGGTTAATGATGAATACCAAACAAAGGATGACAAGCTTACCCTATTCAAGAAAATGGTAGAGGATCTCAAGGAGTTCTTCATTGACATAACATTTGAGCAAATACCAAGGGTAAACAACAAAGCAACAGACACCATGGCAACAATCGGATCATTTTTGGATATCCCACACAACGTCCCTGAACATGAATTCCTACTTGAGCAACTTCTCGTACCAGCTTTTGAGGTACTAGAATCTAAGTTCATGTGTGAAATAGTTGGTCTTGGTGATCCTTGGTACCATAACATATTCACCTACTTGAAAGATAGGAGTCCTCCCTACCAATATCACCCCAAACCTCAAGAGTAACTTTATAAAAAATTCATCCCGTTTTGTCATCTTAGGTGATACCCTCTACTATAGAAGTATCAAATGAACCCTCTTGTAATGCCTTAACTCTGAGGAAGCTTTGACTGCTTTAACAAAGGTACATGATGGCATTTGTGATTCACATTCTAGTGGTATGAGCTTGGCCAAGAAACTGTTGAAGACTGGTACTACTAGCCTACCATGGAGAGGGAAGCTCATGAATATGTTTGAAAATGTTTGCAATGTCAACAACATGGGGACCTCATCCATGCACTAGCTCAAGAGCTCCAACCGATTATAATACCTTGGCCCTTTCACAATGGGGGCTCGATCTCATTAGCAAAATCTCACCCACCTCATCTAATGGACACAAGTTCATTATCACTACTATCAAATACTTCACAAAGTGGGTAGAAGCCATCCCCATGACCTATATCACAGGGACACAAATCTCAAAATTCATCCTAAGCTACGTCATTTGTTGTTATG
Source organism: Sequoia sempervirens (assembly GCA_007258455.2). Lineage (NCBI taxonomy): Eukaryota > Viridiplantae > Streptophyta > Pinopsida > Cupressales > Cupressaceae > Sequoia > Sequoia sempervirens. The sequence goes on along the minus strand of VDFB02086081.1, from coordinate 62,621,999 downwards.
GTGTTCCTCAATCCCTTAACTTAGATAATGGAACACCTTTAAAAAACTAGGACATTTGTGAGCTATGCCAAAAATTCAATATATAACATTGCTTCTCCACCCCATATTACCCCTAAGGTAATGGCCAAGTTGAGGCTACGAATAAAACCATCTTGAAAATCCTAAAGAAAATAGTCAATGAAGTTGGTCACGACTGACACCTACAATTGAATCCCGCCTTATGGGCCTACCGAACAAGTATCCACACACCTACAGGTGCAACCCATTTCTCCCTAGTCTATAGATTAGAAGCCATCCTTCCCATTGAGATTGAGGTCCCATCCTTAAGAATGTCATTGCATAATCTCATTACTGATGAAGAATATCAGGTGTCACGGTTGAACGAGCTAGAACTACTGGATGAATGACACATGGATGCTTTGAACCACCTACAGGTCTATCAGAACTATCTCAAAAGGAGATATAATAAGAAGATCAAGAGTTAGTCATTCCAAGTCAGAGAGCTCATGTTGAAAGAAATCAAAAGCATGTACCAAATCTAGACAACAAGGAAAAATTTGAACCCAACTAGTTGGGACCCTTCATCATCATGACAACCATAAATCCAAAAAAATTATGCCTAAACTTGCAAGGTATAAATCCAAAAAATCCAAAAAATAAAAATACAAAAAAAAATCCAAAAAAAGAAAAAGAAAAAAGGATTGAAAACAGTAAAGAAAAAATTGTCCTCTAGTGAAAACCACTTCAATGGCTCTTTGTGCAAGTACCTTGGTGAAAACTTGGCAATCAACTGCCTTGTGTAAATAAAGCACTTTCCATCCACCATGGATTCTTTGACTTGTTCTGCATCGCCTTCCATATTTCTTCCATCACCCATTTGCGTCAGCATCATAACTTGATCATGTGTTGGTATCATGTTCCATCCTAGAACTACTTGGCACATTCCTAAGGTTAGTTTGTTCAACTTATATCAAAGTAGTCTATCACATCACATTGGGGGCATGCTCTTATGCCTGCATCGGATCAGATTCGTGTATATTCTTGAAATCTTCCTTAAAATCATAAAATCCAAAAACATTCAAAAAATTAGAAAACCCAAAAACATCCAAAACATATAAAAATCCCTAAAATAGGTCGTAAATAGAAAAATTCAAAAATGGATTCATCATGTCAAACTACGAGGCTTCTATGTGTATAATGTAGGCAAGGTTGATCCTCAATCAGCCACTGAGGCCCCTAGGTTAGGTCCTTTAGGTGTCCATCATAATAAACTAACAATCCATTTGTTCATATCTCATCAATAAATGAGTTTGTGTCATTCGAACTACGTGGTCTTTGCATGTATAACTTAGGCAAGGCTAATCTTTGATCAACCCTTGAGGCCCCTAGGATAGGTCTTTAGGTTAGGTTCTTGGTCAAAATCTTAGAAAACACAAAAAAAAGAAAAAAATGAAACATTTGTAAAACATCTCAAAAAATCCCAAAACAACCTCAAAAAATTTCAAAATATCAAACATTCAAAAAACTAAAAATCATCCATCCCGTTTCACATTCACCCGCAATAAACATCCACTCACAATAAACGGTCGTTATCTTCAACCTTTGGTAAAACAATCAGAAAAAAGTATAGCAAATTGAAAGTGTGAACTCAAACGTCAGGGTCTTAAGTCTAGGTCAATAGGTAAACAAGTTAGTCAACTCTTGGTATCAACATCCCATCATCCTATTATTCTCAAAATCATCTAATAACATCATGTCCTAGGATGCATCCTTCCTACAATGGACATCAACATCAGGAGCTTGATTTGTCTTTGCTAACTTGAATAATTCTCTTGTGTGTTGATCATGTTGGCATGAGGTTATTAGAAAAACTGAGGCCCTAGATATTTTGAAGTCTTGCAAACTCAGGTAAAATGGGTCCACTAAGAAGATTGAAAGACATATCCAACAAAGCAAGATTTCCAAGAAGAAAAAGTTGCTGAGGAACATGACTGGTAAGTAGGTTTCCCTATAAGATAACTCAACCATTACAATGCAATCTCCAATCTGCTTAGGAATACTTCCAACCAAAGAATTCCATGAAAGATCTAACACCCCATAATGCTATAAATACATAGAATCAGGAAAAGCTTTTTTCTTGAATCCACCACAAATTTCACTTGGAATGGTGCCACCAAGCTTATTGTTTGAAAGGACAAGGTTATTCAACATTCCCAAAATAGAGCACTGAGTCATTATATCTGAACTACGTCATTTTGAGCTTAAATGTAGGCAAGGCCATCATTGATGAGCCCCCAAGATACAAAAACATTTAAATAACCTGAAAATTCAAAAAATAGCCTCATAACATTTCAAAAACATCCAAATATTTGAAAAAATCCATTCGTCTCATTTCGCTTCACTCATGATAATCAATCATCCATAATAGATCAATCATCACCTTCATCCTTTGGCAATACAAATAGAAAAAACCACAACAATCAGCAAAAACAAACTTCAAATGCAAAATCAAAATCAAAATAGCAAAATTTTAAAATACAAAATCAAACTCTTGATTTTTTGAGCAAAAATGTCAATCAACCTTATATCAACGGTCTTTTCAAACAACCTATCAACTTTCCACCATCCACTAACATGTTCTAGGATGCATCCTTCCTAGAATGGGCATTATCTATTGGCAAAACACTTTGGATACTTATCCTAAGAAAAACACATCCCTTTGGCTATAAGTATGAAGAACATTGGCTTGTTTGTTTTCTTGATCTTTTCTTTTTATTTATCTTATTGCACTCATTCCAATGACCTCTCGATGATGTCTAATCAAAATGATTTAAAGAGAAAGGAATGGTGCATTGATCATTATCTTTTGTTTTCTATGCTTGTTGGGCATTCTTGTAATATAACTTGGCAATACTTTCTTTGGTAGGTGTGTATGGAGGGAGTTTTGGATAGCTTGTTGACTATTTCATTGATAGGTTATGCCTTTCTATGTTTTGGTCCAAGATGTTTGAAACTTCTGAAATACATCCTAGCAAGATGTCGTATGTCTAGTGGGAACAAGAATACTCCTATCTATTTTTCGAGTCAAAGTCCATCACACTAGATACCATACCATCCTTGTTATCTATACCTTGATGCATCGTATCTATGTGTGTTATCAAACATAAGGAAAGTTATGCTCTATACATCCCCAATCCCTAGATAAGCAATACATCATCATCATATCTAATAAATTCTTGACGACTCATAGACTTGTTTGACTTTTGCATCTTCTCTGAATCAAGGGTTGATCCCTCTCATTCTTCTATCCTCTTTCACGCTAACATGATATCATGACATGCATCCATCTTGCATTCATAAAATGTCAGCATACCCATCCTACATACTCATACATATCATCATAATAGGACACATCATTCATCTCACATGCATTGCATCATCATTTAAGACGTTTAGGATAATATAGATTTGTTATTTTTAGCATCTTAATTCATCTCATTTGCATCATCATTATCATATAGATCTGTTAGTCTAACCATCCATACATCCATCTTGAACCTCTTTGTCATGAGATCGACCGTAAAATCAAACTTTCGCCTGATCTCTTGAGGGGGCAGTGTACCGGTGTACTTCTTTCCACTGGGGCATCCGAAAAATCAGAATTTTTTTGAACTTTGATCTCAGCAAGGTTATTCTTTGAACCAACACAGTAGGTACATTACTTCAAAAAGGGGAAAAATTTAGACATGCAAATAATACTAACTAACATAGTGCATCTAATTCTGATCAATTATCATCAAATTCTTCTATTAATCAAATAAAGCGGTTTATTAGATTGATTCACTAATGTCCATCATGGTTAATTAAATAAATCAATCTGTTTAATTAAATCCCCAAAGTACTCTTATGTTATTTAATAAATCAAATGATTTAAATCAAATATCAGAAATTCACTAACCCACTCAAAGTTAATTAAATTCTAAATTAATTAACCTTAATCACCTTCTAATCATCATTAACAAATTTTATAGCTTTTAACTCCCCAAGAGTTAAATCAACCCCTGATTAACTAACCCACTTGCACTTGAAAAAAATTTCTTTTAATTAACTAATTACCTCATTCGAGGGAATATTCCTTCATTAACTCCCTTTATTTCTTTATTTGACTTTCTCACCCAAACAATTTCCCTCCAAAACATCTCAACCACATGCATTTAATGCCTCTTACATCTCAACCACATGCAAAATGTGCTCAATCCTCACTCATTAGCATTGAGACAAGTGTCCCAATCTCATCTCATTAGCTCTCTTTTAGTCCCACATTCCTCCCATCTCTCCATTCTTCAATCCTTCAACCTATAAATAGAAGCCACTTCTACTTGAAATCCATCCACAATCTTAACATTCTCACTATAGGCACATTCATCTTGCACTTCATCACTCATAATCTTTGCTTGTTCATCATATCATTGGAAGCTTATCAAGGGGGTGGGAAAGGGTATCCTTTTCACATCAAAGGAGCACCACTCCCACTTTGGGATAGGTTTTACACATGCTTTTTTGCATGCTCTCAATTAGTTTCTTTGATATTTTATTGTTTTGTTTGCATTATGAAGTATGTTTGAAAATATCATAGAAAGGATTTTATTTCATTGGTTTAATATTGACTAACAATGCTAATATCTGTCAATGTTTGAGTCATTTACAAGAAAAAAGTCTTTACAGTACCTGTGGCCTACAAAGGATGGTGGGTTTATTGGACCAGTGAAGTCAAGATCCCATTGAGAAAAATGCCTTACCTCAACAACCGGTTGCAGCGGGACAACGACATCCCTTTCCTTAATAGCAGCACTCTGGAAAATGTGACAAGACCTAACGTGGTAGTGAGCATCCTTGAATAGGATCGACCAATAGTACTCAGCTCGTAAGATCTGATGGGCTATCAAAGGGCTAGATCCATGACCAATTCCAAACTTATCATGAAACTCTTTCAATACTTGGGCTACGTCTGTCTTTCCTAGACATCTAAGATAGACTCCCTCGTGGTTCTTCTTGTATAGTATGGATCCTTGTAGCATGTAGCTATTGATTTTTAGTCTCAGGGCATGATTTTGGACTCCTTAAAGTCAGGACAAACACTTGTTATTCAACAAGTAGTAGATGATGTCGTCGTACCATTCGTTAGGCGAAACATCCTCCAACTGATATTTTTGCACTGTTAGCTCAAGTTCAGTTTTCGCCATCGTACGAGTGAGGGTTGTCCTCAGACCAGCTTCATGGGTTGAATTTCCATGTCATATTCTTGTAGCAACATGACCCATTTTTCTCTTCTTTCCCCTAGTTCATTTTGCATCAATAGGGTTTTTATTGTGGGATCTAGAACAATGGTGAACACTTTGTTCCTTAGTATGTAATGTCTAAATTTATTTACCCCATGCACCAAAGCATATGCTTGCTTTTTGACATTGTGATAACATAGCTCAACATCCTTTAATGGAGCACTCATGAAGGCAAGAGGGTGCTCATTCCCCTCATCATCCTTTTGCGTCAACATACTAGCACACAAGTGGTGAAAAGCAAAAGAGTAAATGTAGAAAGGCTTCAAATAGTTGGGGCTAACTAGCACTAGAGTGTCTGCAATGGCTCTTTTAATTTCCTCAAAATCCTATTTAGCTTCCTATGTCCACTCTACTTTGGTATCCTACTTGAGCATGGCATTTAGTGGCTTGACTATTTCTGCAAAACCCATGATGAACTTCCTAACGAAGTTAATCTTTCCAAAAAAGGACTTCATTTCCTTTTTACTACCCAGGGGTTGAATTTTCAATATATCCTGTATGTTCTTTGGATTGATTGACATTCCTTTTTCTAAAATTAAGTTCCCTAACAATTTCCCTTCAATCACTCCAAAAATGCATTTCTTTGGATTCAATGTGTTGCACTCTCTACATTTCTGAAAAACCTTGCATAAGTTAGAGATGTGGTCTCCTCTTTTCTTTGAGAACATGGTGAGATCATCCATGTATATGATGATACATTTGTCGATGAGGTCTTTGAAGGCTATGTCCATAGCGCGCTAAAATGTCGCACCTACGTTGATCAATCCAAACGACATCCTTCAGTAGGAAAACATCCCCCACTTTATGGTGAATGTTGTTTTGTGCCTATCCTTGTACTACACCATCACCTGATTATATCCTGAGTAACCATCAAGAAATGACATCATTTGAGACCCATTTAAGACTTGTAGTACCTCATCCAATGAAGGCACTGGGTAATTATCCTTTTTCGAGGCCCTATTTAAATTTGGGAAATCCATGCATAATCTGATTTCTCCATTTTTGTTCTTGACTAGGACCAAGTTGGCCACCCATGTGGAGTGTTGAACAAGAAAGATAATTCTGGCTGAAAGCAACTTCTGCACTTCCTTGAAGATAATGGGTTCCAACAAAGCAATAATTGGGCATTGATGTTGTCAGAAGGGTCTCACATTTGGCTTAAGGGGAATGGTATGAGTAATAATTGACGTGTCACATGTTTTGAGGTCTTCATACCCCCAAGCAATCACATCATGATAAGTGCGCAAGGCATCAACAATTCCTTTCCTTTCTTCTAGAGTACACACTTTGCCAATGAAAACATTTTTAACCTCTTCCAGAGTACCCATGTTATGAGCATCACATTGATTATCTATAGAATCCTTATTAGTCTGCTGGTCTTGATCTTTGATGCGATCTAAATCAAATATCCTTTCCAACTAAACCATGTCTTGTGGTATTGTGTTAGTCTTTAGAATGATTACTCCCTCAATATCAAGCTCAGCTTCGTCCGGCTTTGCTTCATCAATGATTTGGGATGCAAATACGTCGAAATTGGTGATGAAGTCTAGAATGTGCTTATCATCATTGAAAACTTGAAAGTGACATTGTTGGGCACTGAAGGGGTAGAGGTGAGTTCCATAGTGAATTTATTTAAACCAGTCAAGGATAAGGGTTGGACAGTACTAGCTGCTTGGGCTAATGCATCAACCGTCTGGTTCTTGCTGCGAGGGATGAGTTGAATATTGAATGCATCTAACCCTTCTATGAGATCCCACTATTGATGCAAAAATACTGGTATAGATTGAATTACGCTTGATCCATGAAAAATCGAAGCATAACGAAGCCACCAATACTTGAATCTCAACAAGATTGATCAAACAAGATTAAAACTAAACATTTCATCAAAACTTAACATACTAAATTGTGAAATCTATCAAGACATCTATTCTAATCCATTCAAAATTTATCTTGTTATGGAATTGGTGTCGTGTTGACGTAGAATGATGACCCTTTCCAAATCCTGTGATAAGTGAGCTTGTTTCAATCGATTCTATGGAAGAGAATCAATGAAACCATGGTGTTTGATGTATGAAAACCTAATTATATAAAAATGAGCATGATGCAAGCTAAGTTACCATGATTTTATGCTACAAATGATCTAATTATACAATTTCTAAGCTATTTTAAGATAATCTAAGCTAAAATTATGCTAAAAGATGAAAACCCTAATTTATTTACAAACTAAGATGAATTCATGGAAGCCATTAATGGATGCTCTAAGCTATTATGCAATGAAAATGAACTAAAACAAGCTAAATAGTGAGTAAAAGATAAGTGAGTATGTGAGTAAATTCAACAACATAAGTTTGCAATAAAAGATGGATCCATTTGTCTCCAAATAGTGATCTATTTATAGGGCAACATATGAGGAATGGATGGTTGAGATCAAAAAGCTTAATCAACAATTCAAGATGAAGGGGATGAGAGATATGGATCATGGATTCTCATCAACAGATGAGAATGCATGATGAAAGTTAATCAAAGGCTCACACTTGCCTCAAACAAACACACTTTTGACTTGCTCACACAAGTTAAAGGTAACTTGCCAAAGAGGTTAAAGGGTTTAGCTTGTTGAAGAAGCCAAGTGAGTTGATTGGAGGAGAGGGAATATTCATTAGAATATTCCTTTAGGGTGAGGAAAAAGGGATTTAACAAATTAAAACAAAGTTTTAATTGTGCAAAAAGGATAAAGAATATTCCATGGGAATATTCTCTTTGATTAGAGGAAAATTAGTTTAATTGCTAATTAAACAAGGTTTAATAAAAATTATGTAATTAGGGAATTAGAAGAATTAAAAGACATTTATTAAATTAGATGATTTAATAAATAGGGGAGGGGTGATGAAATGATATTTAATTAAATAACTTAGGGTTATTTAATTAAATAAGATGATCTAGGAGATTAAATTAAATATTTTGATTTATTTAATTTAATTAGATGAAGTGTTAGTACAAAAAGAGATGAATTAACCCAATTTAATTAATTAGGCCAATAGATGAAAATGATGCAATTAATTAATTAGCTAGGCTAATTAAATTTATTAAGCGATAAGAGGATGGATTAAGGAGGAAATGATGTTCGTAAATCTGATTTAAATATATGACATCGATTAGGACATTTTTCCCCTCTTTGAAGCGAGGTACCTATTGCTTTAGTTCAGAGAATAACACATTTCGGATGAAAAATGCTACTTTAATGATTTTTTTTTTCTTCTGATTTTTTAGATACCCCAATAGAAGGATAAAGCTGATTCTCTGCCCCCTCGAGAAATTGGGCAAATTTTTTGAATTTTGGGTTGATTTCTCGATAAAGGTTCAAAAGCTGCCCCAAGGGTCCATAAAGGTTATGGGATGTAAGAATAATGCCAAAAACACAAAAAATGATGCAAAATTAGGTCCAGATTGGAAAATTTGGTGAAGATGATAATAAACCCCATTATTAAGGTTAAATTAGGGAAAAAACCCTAATTTTCTAGCTTAAATATTCCAAGAGGGGTCATTTTCAATTCATTTGTGCATTCACACTTAAGGAATTCTTGCGATTTGAGCTTTGGCCCTTCAAAAAAATGGCACGTCGTGAGCTTCCTCGACACATATCTAATTGAGTTCGAGAGTTCTAGTGGCTTCCAGGAGTAGGACCACCGGTATGTGATTCAAAACCTGATTTGAAATTTAAAATTTTGATGCATTTATTAAGTGTTAGAATTTAGATTTTGGTAGCGTCGCTATATAGTGACGCTCGAACTTTAATCGACAATGTCCAAATGATATATAGCGACACACATGTATATGGCGACGCTTCTTCTGATTTGAAATTAGGGTTTTGAATTTTAAATGGCGACGCGGTCTTATCCAACAACACACTTGTCAATTTAAGAGTTAGGGTTAGATCATGCCAAAGTCTAAATCGTGACGCCATCTTGTATGGTGACGCTTTTTACAATTTGAAATTTGAAATGCATAAGGCTTCACTATTTGAATTTTGAATATAGTGATGCCATTGTATATAGTGACGCTTTTGTGATTTTCGAGCCAGAAATTCCAAATAACTTCAAATTTTGATGATTTTATGATGTTGTGCACTTTGTAGGTGTAGGAGGTCTTCCCACCATTGATGTCGAGGGAACACAGGCCGATAGTACATGAGAGATTGGGTGATCTCTCAAAGTTGTGCTAGGAGCACCTGGGAGAGATCAAATTATGGTATATTGCATACACAGTTGTTGTTAGGATGCATGCCGCTATGATGACGATTCTGTGTGAGAGATAGCATAGCGAGACCTCATCCTTTCACCTTTTGATGGGGGACGCGATAGTTACATTAGAGGACATGTGGTGGATATTACGGTTGCCTATCCATGGTGATCGTGTGATCTACGACCCTGATGTCGAATTTGATGCATGCCTCGAAGTGATGGAGATGGACTATATTGCATTGGTCACATCACATATAGATTTAGAGACATACAAAGGTCACATGCTGACCTTCAAATTGATCGTTGCGGTCATCATTTCAGGTTTGGTGGCTCTAGACAGACGAGGCCAATTTTTCAATTCAGGATGGGGTTTGGCTTGGCAATGGATGTTGTACAAGAGGACTCTTTTAGCGTGGGGGCCTGTGATGCTAGCCTCCTTATATCATGATTTGCGTGATTTTGTTTACTGCAATGGGAGAACCCTTGGTGCAGGTGTTACTCTTCTTCACATTCGGGCATGGGAACACATTGTCGTTCTTCAGTCGGTTGTACAAATAGAAAAGGTGGAGCCAGATGATCTCATCGTATGGAGATATCGAGGTGCCATTACACTCAAGAAAACTGGACAAATTGGGTTCCCGTACTAGAGATGGGTGATAGATGATATGACTATTTTCTGCTGGCACCCATGGTTGTAGATGCCACCATGGTTTAATGATGTATAGCAACTTTACTTCGCCAGATAGACCCGTTACATGCAGGGTTGAGAGTACACCATGATTGAGCAATACCTTCCTGACAAGGTAGCCAGACAGTTTGGCGATGTACAGGATAGGCTCAATGATGCTTATAGAGCCATTTTTGCCAGATTAGCTAGAGAGGCTTTGACATGGGGACCGATGATTCCAGCCCCAGAAGTGGTTGACAGTTTCAGACAGTTGGTTGCCCAGCCTTGGGCATATGATCAGGGTTATCCCATAGCATAGACCACTCCAAATTATGATGCATGGTTCATCCCTCCGAGGTGACTTACAGATCGAGCAGGTGCTCCTCCCAAGGGGAGATTGTGAGGCAGAGGTGTTATGGGAAGGGGAAAGGGCGGCTAGAATGGCCATGATGTATGGGTTCTAGGGGCTCCCCTAGTGGGACAAAAACCTCCTCAATAGCCTCCAGTAGTGCAGTAATAGTCAGTTCCACCACCACCACTAGATGCATGAGATGCTCAGATATGGCATCTATAGCAGTAGGTGCAAGTTTTGATGGGTGAGCAAGACCAGGCATGCCAACAGGTTTTGGTTGTGATTACTGAGCAAGACCAGGCTTGGTAGTATATGGTCATGGTGACAACCGAGAGAGATGTGACACTTCAAAGAGTTCAGGCTGTCACCATGGAGAGAGATCAGGTGGTGGCTAGGGAGCAACAGATCGAGGTTATGGTGGTAGCCACCCACAATTGGACCATTTCAATACTGTTGTATAGAGAGGTTGTCATAGAGGTTGTGTATTATAGACAACACTATCATAGGGATGTTCCAGTGGCTCTTTGTTAGCCACATTTTTCACAACGCAGTGATGCGCATCGCCATGTAGAGGATTAGCCTGAGCGGCAGGCTGGAGAGGGTAGTAGCCACTAGGGCTAGCTTTTGATGCACAAACACTTTTTGATTTTGCCCCATTCTTTATACTGATATACATTCATGGGATCCTTTTTGATAGCCTCGTGGATATTGTACTTATCATAAATGTACATACACTGATCTAGATTTTTGTACCATGACACATTTTTTGATATATATATATATATATGATACAGATACAAATGATTCATGCTATAATGTGTTGAATTTATTTCATGTATGGATGATGTATGGATGCTTATATATGATCATGTATGGATGCATTCTATTTATTCCTATGTGCTATGCAATGATTATGAGTATGGATGGATGCAATGTTATATTGTTTTCCATTATCTTTTCACAATATGATATGGATGGATGATTTATGATATGCAAATGTTATGGATGCAATTATTTTTGTATATTTTCCATGCATGTATTAATGATGATGATGTATGCATATGGATGTATGGATGCAAATGTTTATGATATGCAATGATTTAAGATGCTTAGAATAACAAATATATATTATTCATCACAACTCAAATGATAATGCAAAATGTATGATGTGATATGCAATGATTATGCTGATGGATGTTTTATGATTATGATATGATTATGAGATGCATGCATGCTAATGGTTTGTGGATGCAAGGTGGATGCATTGATGATGTTTTTGTTGACTGTCATGATACCAGGTTAGTGTGGAGAAAAGATAAAAGAATAAAGAATGAATAACCGTTGCTGATGATGATTGCTTTAAAAGATTTATCAAGTCCATCAAGACTTTATTAGAGATGGTGACGAGACAATGAAAAATGTAGGATGGGATGCTCACACTTTAGGATTGGGATTTTTCGTCATTCCTTATTGTTTGATATAACACATAGATACGATACATTAAGGTATTGATAACTAGGACGACGTTGTATCTAATGTAATGGACTTTGACTCGACAAAAAAATAGGCTAGTTCTTGTTCGCATCTTGACATACAAAAATGTCGTTGGAATGCAAGTTAAAAATTTAGAATATAGTGGACCAAAGCATATGCAATAGTCAACAACATACCTCAAAAAACCTTCCTACATACAACTAAGCAAGTATGCACCAAGATTATTTTACAAGAGTATCCAAAAGAACATCAAACTAAAGATAATGCTCGATGCCCATTCTTTCCTCTCTAAATCATTTTTTTAGACATCATCGAGAGGTCGTCAGAATGGGTCATTAAGATAAATCATAAGAAAAGACTAAAGACAAATAGTCAGTGTTATTTATAGCTCTTTCCTTGTTTAAGTTTAGCTGAGGTGATATCTGATACTAATGTCCATTGCAGGAAGGATACATCCTAGGACATGTTGATCAGAGGGTTGTTTGATGTTAGGATAATGATGCTAAGATGAGTTGTTGCTATAAACTTCATTGACACATTTACCTATGATTTAGACTTTAGATTTTGACTTTTGGGTTCGCACTTTACAACTTGCTATGTTTTCTTTCTACTTGTTTCACCAAAGGGTGAAGGTGACGATCATTTTATTATGGGTGAAAGCAAGATGTGATGGATGTGTTTTGGATTTTCTAGAAGATTTGAATGTTTTTGGTATTCTGAAAAATGTTTTGAAGTTGTTTTTGGTCTTTTAGATTGTTTATGTGGATGTTTTTGTTTTTGAATTTTCTGAGGCTATTTAGGGTTTTCTAGCTAGTTGGATGTTTTGGGATTTTTGAAATATTTGGATGTTTTTGGATGAACATACAAGAGTCGATAGCTAATTAAAATGGACCGCTAAAGGATTGGCCTAGGGTGTCTTGGGGGCACATCAATGATGGTCTTTCCTACATTCAAGCTTAGAGACAATGTAGTTCAACTAACTTGACCCGTTTACAAGACAAGATATGAACAGACGAGAGATGACAACTAATTACAATGGACCACTAAAGGAATGACCTAGGGTGTCTCAAGGGCACATCAATGATGCCCTTGCCTACGTTCAAGCTCAGAGACAACGTAGTTCGACTAACTCAACCCATTTACAAGACAAGATATGAACAAACAAGAGACGACAAATAATTACAATGGACCGCTAAAGGACTAACCTAGGGTGTCTCGGGGGCATATCAATGATGGCCTTTCCTATGTTCAAGCTCACAGACAATGTAGTTTGACAAAGAGACATTGTTTTTTGGATTTTTGATGTTTGACCTTTTTAGGGATTTTGATGTTTTCAGGATGTTTTGGATTTTTCCTTTACAATTTTCTAAATGTTTTTGGATTTTTGTTGTATAGGATTTTGCAAATGTTTTTGGATTTTCTGGATAAGATTTTATGAATGTTTTTGGTGTTTTTTGATAATATGTCCCATGACCTCAAGATATACAAGAATCTAATTATGATGTATAAAAAAATTCCCCTAGTGTGATATGTTAGACTACTTTGATAAAGGCAGGACAAATTGACCTTTGGAATATTCCAAGTGGTGCTAAAGAGTTCATGATACCTTACAATGACAAGCTATGATAAGGATGCAGATAAGGGATGAATGTCGATACAAAGAATGATAGGCCAAAAGAGTCAAAGAATAGATGAAGATGATTTATTTACCAAGGCCCCTATTTTCCAGGTTTTCAACAAGGTACTTGCCCAAAGCACCACCAAAGTGGTTTTCACTAGAGGATGATTTTTTTCTTTACTTTTTTCAATCCTTTTTCTCATTTTTTTTGGATTTTGATCATTTTTTGATTTTTTTGTATTTTATGATTTACACCCTTCATGTTTAGGCATAATTTTTTTTGAGATGCAAGCTGTTGATTGGATCATGTAAGGGTTGACCTTCAGGGGTTGAAACTTGATATGCTCCTGATTTGTACCTTACTGTGATGACAAAGGGACCCAACCAGTTAGGCTCAAAATTTCCTTTGTTGTATTGATTTGGAAGGTTCTTCTAATTTTTCTGTAAGACAAGGTTGTCTACCTGGAATGACCGACATTTGATTTTATTGTTATAGGTTCATTTCATTCAGTTTTGATACACTTGCAAGTGATTAAGGTCATCAAGATGATGTCCGTCCAAGAATTCTAGCTCATTCAGTCAAGACACTTTGTATTCTTCCTTAGTTATCAGATTCTTCAGTGACACTCACAATGATGGGAGCTCAACCTCAATAGGCAAGAAGGCTTCTGATCCATAGACCAGGGAGAAAGGGGTTGCACCTATAGGTGTGCGGATACTGGTTCAATAAGCCCAAAGAGTGGGATTCAGCTACAGATTCTAGTCACTGCCAACTTCATTAACTATTTTCTTTATGATTTTTAGGATAGTTTTGTTTGTTGCTTCTACTTGGCTATTGCCTTAGGGGTAGTATGTGGTAGAGAATTGGTGTTGGATATTGAATCTTTTGCACAACTCTTTCAGATCCCGATTCTTGAATGGGGCTCCATTGTCGGAGATGAGGGTTTGTGGTACACCATAACGAAAAATTAGGTAATTTAGGATAAAATTGGCTATCTGCTTCCCCATTATGTAGGTCATAGGAATGGCTTCAACCCACTTAGTAAATTACTTAGTGGAGGTTATGATAAAATTATGGCCATTGGATGAGGTTGGAGTGATTTTTCCTATGAGGTCAAGTCCCCACTGTGAAAAATTCCATGGTGTAATCATTGGTTATAATTCTTGAGTTGGAGCATGAATCAGATCCCTATGTTGTTGACACTAGATGCATTTCCGTACATACTGATGAGATTCTTTTTCCATGGTTGGCCAATAGTACCCCATCCTCAATAGTTTCTTAGCTAAGGTCATACTACTAGAATGAGACCCACATATGCCATTGTGTACATCTGTTAAGGAAGTTAAGGCTTCCTCTTGGTTAAGACATTGTAGTAATGTCCCTTTGATGCTTCGACGATAAAGGGTATCACCTAGGATCACGAATCAAGATGCCTTTTTGACAAAGGTCTTTTTATGGTTTGGAGTGATGTCTGATGGAAAGGTTCCTTTGTTAAGATAGGTAAATATGTCCTGGTAACACAAGGATCCATGACCAACAATGACACACATGAATTCAGATTCAGGGATTTCAAAAGTTGGTACGAGAAGCTGTTCTACCAAGAATTCACATTGAAGGACATTATTTGACATGTCTAGTAATGATTTGATTGTCGTCATGCCATTTTTTGCTCTATTGTTCATGCAAGGAATCTACTCAAAGGTTATGTCTATAAAAATATCTTTGAGATTGTCTACCATCTTCTTATAAGGAGTGAGCTTGTCATCCTTAGTTTGATAGTCATCATTGACTTGGTTGATAACCAACTGTGAATCTCCATAGACTTTCATCTCTTGTATCTACCACTGAACTGCTATCCTGAGATCTCTGATCAAGGCTTTGTACTCAACAATGTTATTGGTACATGGGAATGATAGCCTATAAGACTTTGGGATTCAATCCCCTTAGAGGGTTATAAAAAGAATGCCTACTCCTGATCCATGTTGGGTGAACGATCCATCAAAGTACATCTTTCATTGAGCTGTGAGATTAATAAGGAATACTAATTCATCAAGAAACTCAAATATTAAAGGGTTCTCATCATAGATGGGTGCTTCTGCTAGCTGGTATGTGATCACTTGTCCTTTGATTGCTTTGTGCTCCACATACTCTATGGAAAACTCCGTCAAGATCATTACCCATTTAGCCATTCATCCTATGAGGGTTTCTTTAGATAACAAATATTTTAATAGATCAATCTTTGCGATGAGCTTGATTTGGTGTGACAACTTGATATGTTGGAAAGCCTTATCACATTTGTCATCCCATTTGTAGGTTATCCCTTTATGGAGAAGATGTGAAAAGGGATGAATCTTATCTGATAGTTGGGCTATGAACCTTTTGATGGACTGCAATCTTCCTTGTAATCCTCTCATCTATTTCAATGTTTGTGGCGGTTCCATGTCTAGGATGGCTTTTACCTTTGTTGGATCCATTTCTAACCCTCTTTGTGAAATGATGAAGCCTAGAAGTTTCCCTGATGTGACCTCGAACACACACTTTTTTGGATCTAGTCGTACCTTATATTCTTCAAGCCTGTCAAAGATAGGTCCTAGGACTTGTATGTGCCCATTTCTCTTCTTTTATTTTTCCAAAATATCATCCACATAATCTTCAACTATTTTGTGGATCATATCATGAAAGATGAGGGTCATGGCTCTTTGATAGGTAGCTCCTACATTCTTCAACCCAAATGGCATCACATTCCAATAGTAGGTTCCTCATGGAAAAGTAAAGGCAATTTTATGTTGGTATTCTTTGGTGATTATGATTTGATTGTAGCCTGAAAAGTCATCCATGAGCGACAAAATTTCATGCTGAACTGTTAAATCCACAATGAGATCGATGTTGGGAAGAGGGAAATCATCCTTCAGACATGCCTTGTTCAGATCTCTAAAATTAGTGCATATTCTGATGCCCCCAATGGGTTTTGACACTGTTACTAGGTTTGAAACCCACTTAGGATAATCTATCCGTCTAATTAATCCAACGCCAAGAAGCTTTTGTAGTTCTAGTTTAACCAAGAGTGCTATCTAAGGGTGCATCTTCCTTAATTTCTGTTTGACTGGTTTGGCATTGGAATAAATTGTTAAGTGGTGTACAACCACTTCTAGATCAAGGCCTAGCATATTTGTGTATGACCATGCAAAGTTAGCTCTTCTCTCTTTAAGGAATGCTACAAGGTTCTTTTGTTCTTCGTCTAACAAGGATTTAGCATAAAAGTGATCTTAGGTGATTCTTCTGTTCCCACATTGAGTGGAGTAGCTTTTTTTTCTAGTACCATTGACTTTTTTGGATGCATGGAACTAAGGGGGAGATTAAATCCTTCAACCTTGGGAGCCTTAGGGAGGTTTTTGCCGTCAGATGCATCTATTGTTTTTACTATTTTGGGACCAGAGAGTGCCACTAGGTGGTTTTCACTCAAGGATCTGCATGTTAATTGCATTTCATTTATTTTGCGACTCAAGGATTCACTTGTCTGCCCATAGTATTCTCCTGTATCGAGTTCTATGTCAAAGCCTACTTTGTGATCTTCCCATGATAAGTTATCTTAGAGTCCCATGAATTTTGAGATCACTTCATCATTTTCGAATAAATCTAGAATATGCGGTCCTTGTTGGTCCATGTCAATGAGTTGTGGATATACTAGGCATATTTCAATTGGTTGGTTATTTGAGATAAAAGATTCTATGGATATCATGAAGAGGGTCTTCTCAAATAGGCCAGCGACATCAAAAGGAAAGTCATCCAAGGTAGTATCACTCAATGTAGGTGAACAAGAGGAAGCCTCAACTCATTTAGCATCAATACCTCTTCCAATAAGCATGACCTTACTAGTAGTACAACCTAAGCCAAGATTTTTTAGTCGTTTCTCAAGAATGATGGGTTCTAGTAAACCATTGTCATTTTGTCCTAGCTTCTCATTCTTGTTATATTCCCAATTCTGCATTAGCTATAGACCTTTGTTGTCATATTCCATGGGAAGAACAGAAACATGTTGTTCATCTTGATAGAGGAGTTTAGAGATATCTTTCTTGTGCATCTCTTCTTGATTCAGGTCTCCCCACTTGGTGAAGGTAGTAGCTACCATCTTGATTGTTTTTGGTTCTTTGGTGCTAGATGTTGGTTTCCCATGAGTTTGAGGAGAAATAGGTAACTCTCCTAAGACAAAGGTTTCTTTCAATATTTTTTAGCTTCCACAACCGTCATCTTGGATTACTACTTTGAAATTGAGTATTCTTTTCACAAGAGGTACATTTGATGCTGAGGTAGAGGCTAGAGATGATGGGTCAACAAATGAGTTTGATGGTGTAGGTCCTTTATCATTTTTTGGTATTTGTGGGATCTTGTAAAACTTGGCTTCAAGACTTACAGTAGTAGAAAGGCTCAGGATCTCCATGGATAGTGATTTCTCTCCCTTCAAAGGGAAACTTCACACACTGATGATAGGTTGAGGCTACAACTTTCAAAGCATGGATCCAAGGTTGGCCAAGTAGTATGTTATATGGAAGATCAAGATCAAGTACTTGGCATGTAGTTTCTACAATAAGAGGTCCCACTTTGATTGGAAGTGCAATGATTCCTTTTGATACCTGTTCTTGGTTGTCATATGCTCTAATGGTGGTACTCTTTGACTTCTCAATAGTATCTTCTTAGCCTAGATGCTTGATCAACTATAGGGTACAAATGTTTAGCCCAACACCTCCATCTACCAAGACTCTTTTGACCTTGTTTTTATGAATGACAACCTTAAGGTGTAAAGAAAAATTATGAGATGGTTGTGATGGTAAATCTTGCTTGGAGAAGGTGAGAAGATGGTTGGTGATATGCCCTACCATAGCTTGAAATTGATCGGTATCAATGTTCTTGGGAATGGATGACTTCGACAAGGATTTTTCTAGTATTTCCTTGTGTGCAGGAGATAATCTCAAGAGTTCCAAGATTGATATCTGAGCAGAGGCCTATTTAAGCTGATCTACAAGATTGCACTTGTTAGGATTAGATGCAGGAAAAGTAGGTTGTGTCCTAGATTGAGCTAGGACAAATCCTTGAATGGTTATTTTGCCACATCATGTGGTGACTCCACATTCCGTACTAGCTCATTTGATGGTGACAATAGTGATAACACTATCATGGGAGGCAACTACATTGGAATAAGTATGCTAAATATTGGTGTAGTCCTTAGCTTTACCATTGTTGTTTTCTTTGTTATGATTAGGAATAGGGGTCTTGTATATCTTGAGATCCTGGTTTCTAGCTAGTACCTCAACAAATATGGTGTCATTCTCTATGAGATCTTTGATGATATTCTTGAGTTTCATGCAGTTTGCTATTTTATGTCCTTTGATTTTATGAAAGTCACAGAGATCATGCTCATTGTACCAGGATGGCTTCTCTTGTGGTTTTTGGTAGTTTTCAAAGTTAGGAAGTGTTATCAAATTTGAATCTACCGGTTTCTTCATGATTGTCTCGATGGGTTCTGATAACTGTGTGTACTTGCATTTGGGATAGTTGTTCCTCTTACCGATTTTCCTTGGTTGCATGTTGGTGTTATTGATCTGATTGTTTTGAGGTGGTACCATTTATTACACAGTTGGTTGGATGTTAGTAACTTGATTGTTGTTGGGTCTAGGAGCACTTAGCATGACCTTAGAATCTACCACATCGTCGTTTGTTACGTTTTTGTTCTTAGCCCATACACGAGGTTTCTCATTTGAACTAGCTGAAGGACAGTTGTCTTTATAATCTTGAGTATTTCCTTGTGAGATTAGGGCTCTTTCCATGTTAAGGGCTCTTGGAACAAGCTTGTCATATGATGTGATGCATTGCATTTTCAAGTGGAATTATAGATTTGGATCGAGGTTGGCTATAATGATTCCCACTTGTTGTTTGTCAGGAAGAGGCCACTTGCTTTTGCTAGCTCTTTGTCTCCATTGTTGTAAGAAATTAGTGAAGGTTCTCTTGGATTTTGTTTGAGAGTGTACAACTCTTCTAGACTAACATCCATGTCAAGATTGAAGGAAAGTGATCTATGAATTTGTCAGTGATTTCTTTAAAATTTTTGATACCAGGAGGCAAATGAGAGAACCAATCCATAGCAATACCTATTAAACTTTGAGGGAAGAGGCACATTAGATATGAATCATTGTAAGCCACTTCCATGCACATAATGTTGAATTCTTTGATATGGTCAACAAGACTTCCTCTCCCTCTATATTTTTCAAAATTGGGGATTTCAAAACTAGGAGGGAATGGTATCATTGCTATGTTTCGATCAAATGGGTAAGGACACAAGTTATATGTATGAGGCTTCTTTGTCTTGCGCATGCGAAGGTCTTGCATTTATTGTGATAGTGATTTCAATTGTGATGTTAGATCGTCTTGTGGATTGGGTGGAGGAACATATGGTGGGATGAGAGATGAGTTATATGGGGTGTAGAAGGTGTGAGATTTTGTGAAAGTGATGAATATGTTCCTGATGTGTTTGGATTGATGATGTTCATATAAGGAAAATAGGAACCTTGTTGTTGTTGTTGGGCGTATTGTTTGGCTACTAAGGCTTGTTGTTGTTGTTGTGCTAATAAAGCTACTTGTTGTGCTTGTTGTACTGCTAAGGCTGCTTGCTGAGCTTGGTGGGAAATGGCCACTTGCTTTTGTTGTTGTTGTTGTGCTAAGGTTGCTTGTTGAGCTTGATGTTGTTGTTGTTGAGCTAATGCTGCTTTTTAAGCTTGATGTTGTTGTTGTGCTAAGGATACTTGTTGAGCTTGATATTGTTGTTGTGTTAAGGCTGCTTGTTGAGCTTCTTGTTGTTGTTGTGCTAAAGCTGCTTGTTGTTGTTGCTATTGTTGTACAACTTGTTGATAAGTTTGTTGGGCTTGCTGTAAAGCTAAGGCATGTGCTTGCAATGTGGGATTAGTTGGTTATTGAGACATCTGTGAAGGAATAGGGACATTGATGTTTTGAGTGGTTAGTGAATTGCTAGCAAAAGGTGGAGGATTCCCTTGGTTTAACATTTCTCGTAGTATGGTAGAATGAGGTGGAGGAATGTATGTCTGAGGTCCTGATTGATTTGGCATAGAAAAAGGGAGCTATTGGAAAAGATGATGTCGTTAAATTTTACAATGGAAATAACACACTAGGACCTTGAGTCCATTGATTGAAAAGATTCCCTTGTCCTATGTTTTGAGGATTGCCTTGTGCAAAAGGTGTAAACAAAGGGTTTGTGATCAAGGTACTCCCAGGATTGATAGAACTTGTAACCAGGGATTGTTTTGAGGTGGATTGATAGGGGATGATGTGGTAATGGTAGATGGAATGGATGAACCCACCAAAGGGTTGGATAAATATGTCCCTATTTGCATTGAGGGTTGATTTTGTGATACGATATTGACATGCCCTAGTGTGTTTTTTTGAGATTTCTGGTCTATAAGGTATAGCGTGATGGTAGGAATACTTGTGGTACTCATGGGTGTGGTTGAAGAAGGGTTTCCCCGAAATGTCGAAGTGGTGGCACAAAATAGTGAAGTTCAAGTGGAGTGTGTAGCTGTTTTGGATCTTCGGGAACATGAGGAGCACCAAAGGTAGGTTTCCAAATGGTGGTGGGAGGTGGAGGATTAGTTTCAAGAGTACCCACAAGTGTACTACTTTCAAATGGTAAGGTGTGACCAAAATATTTAGCAAGGATGGTTGCAAGACTAGGTATGTACATTTGACTTAGCCCTTGTGATGGAGTTGTGAAATTGTGTATTAAAATTTGTGCTACAATTGTCGGGGAGATAGGAGCTACACTTTCAAAATGTTGATGTTCTAAAAGTTCTTCTCTAGTGAGCTCAAATGGGTTATTCATGATGTATTCAATTTTGAATGGTCTTGAAGGAGATTATTGTTGTTGTTATGGTGTAACATGACTTCTAGGATCAAATTCTAAAGGATTTGGATCACTTGAGGTAAATGTAACTTTTTCTTTCTCCATGATTCTCTTGTGTTGTGATCTCGTCTTTACCATAAATTTGGTGTCAGTTGTGGGAGAGTTGTGTTGAGTTTTGTAATGTTTTAACTCTCTAGTTGACTCAAACCTAGGTAAAAGGGATGCTCTAAGTATTTTGGGAGCAATGATGATAATGTGGGATGAAAAGATGGGTGATGTGGGAAGTGATCTTTGCAAGCATTTTGGGACTACACTTTTGACTTAAGTTTGATGTTTTGATGTTGGAATAAAGGATGCTAATGAACTTAGAAATCTTTAGGGTAGATTTCTGACCTTCAAGATAAACTAGTTCAAAGATGATAACTATCTCAACTAAGTGCATGGAAAAGGATACATTTCACATACAAAGTAGCTAAGGTAGCAAGTTGGTTTGATGTTTAAGTCCCAAAGTGTTGGTGTTTTCAAAATTTTGCAAAGATAGATGAGGTGAAGGATGAAATTTGATGAAGGAGTGAGTGAAATGTTGGACACAATGTTGACCTAAAGTGAACCTTTTGTTTTGACAAGATCAAGGTAGTGAGAATGATTCTAGACCTATAAAGTGTTCAAATACTAGAAAATGAGAGGATGGATGGGAATGTTCAAACTTGTTCAAGCTCTCCTAGCTCGGGCATAAAAGTTTCTCAACAAAGTGTAACGGTTGCAATAAAATATGGAAGCCCTCTTTTGACTATACTTTGTTTGATGATTCCTATGTCTGAAATGGAGTGCTGGAGACTTCCCCCTATGGATTTTGACTGTTTGATGAATCATTTAGAGGAGTTGAGTATCATGAAAAAGACCAGGATTTTGACTCCAAAAGAATGCAAACAATTTTGGACTATACCTTGAAGTGTGTCTATAAAAGTTTGCTACCAATTTTTTTTTGTTTTTGTGAACTACTCGAAGGTGTTTCTTAAGAGCTTTTGGAGTGAGATGCCTAAGTATAAAATGAGGACCTGTAGACTTTGGATTAGGAATCCTAATTTTCTATGAGATCATGTGGAAACTATTTAAGTTTATGGAAGAAAGGAAGATATTTATTGCCATGCAGGTGGTGGTAATAGGGGCCTTCCGGCCTCAATATTAGCATGTTCCTCTTCTTTGTCTAGAATGGTTGTTGCGTTTCTCCACTGTGTGTTTGTTTCCTTGTTTTTAAAAGTGAAGGTACTCAAACTGCTAATGAGATCTGTTTGTTCACCATTTATGAGTTCAAAGTTTGGTTGAATTATAGCACCTGGAAAATCAAGTTGTTCAACGGGAGCAATCGGTCTCCAAATAGTCATGTGGGGGTCAATTTATCTTTGCTTAAATGAATTGATTTTACCACAAACACTTGTCTTTGATTATGTTTCCAAACTAGATGTTTATGTGAAAAACATCATAAATTTCACAATGTCCATTTTGTGAAAATAACGAGGTTAAAGCCATAATTTCCAATGTTGTCTTGGTAAATATGGGTTTGAGATTAATGTCAAGATATTTAGAAATCGCTAAGGATAAATCCTTAGGACAAGCAGTAATATCAAGGCTAACTCAAGAAGTCCATATTTGAGCCAAAGTGTTTGAAATTTGGATAGTGAATGTTTGTTTTTGGATCATTTTGAAATCAAGCAAAGTGCTAAACTGACTCACAAGCATAACAACCCTAGGATAGAAATGGCTATATTTGTTGTATTCCCACTTGGATTTCTCTAGCTACGCTTATTCAGAGCAGATGATTAGAAGCTTGACCAAACTGGCTCCCCTCCACGACACTCACTTCTATAGGTCAGCCAAGCTTTGAGTTCTCATGAATCTCCCATGAAAAAATCTTCATCTCTACTATGAACTACAAATATGTGGGATGACTTCGAAGGTTCAACCTCCTGACATCAACAAATATTAGGGATTTTTGGCTACTACACAAAGGTTCATAATAAGGGCATCCAGTTTAGGGGGTGAAATGATAAAATCTTTGTGAGAGGTCTCCCAACCCTTAGAACAAGGTATTTACACATCATAAAGATATTGGGGGAGAGATATCATGTACCGCTTCCCATTGATTATAATTTTCATCGTAACCACAAATTTATATAGCGGTTTGGAAGAGCTTGGCTTATGCTTGTTACAGCTTGGGTCATTCCCTTAGGGTGAGTACTTTTTCCCACCATGGCAGACCCTCTAAAGGTGAAAAATAGAGAGTAAGTACATCCATAGTTTGATCATCTTTCCTTGCATGCACAAAGAGAGAACAAACACTATGCCTTTTCTCACACTAGTATGGTTGTTCAATTTTAAACCCAAATTGAAAGATAGAGGTGACTTTGCAAAGCATTAGAGAATGTTTTTGTTTCTCAAGATTGCCAAAAGGTGTGAGAGAATTGCATACACATTCACTAGCAAAGTTGAAAGCCACAAAACAAAACAAATAGTTGTCAATTTTATCCTTCAAAGTAATAATGAGTTAATTTTAAGCACCAATTGAAAGATGAGTTTGCCTTGTTCAATTTTAAGCCCAATTGAAAGATGTGATGTAAGGGTTCAATTTTATCCAACTTTGAACACTCATTTTAAACCTAATTGAAAACTAGTGAGTTGACCAAAAATGAAAGTAAAAAAGCATGAAATTGGGTTATAATTGCCCCAAAACATTAAACACTTGTCACAATTATAGAATGTTAAGATAGAAGAGAAGTTATTCAATTTTGCTCCATGCCTTTAAACCCTGCAAAACCCTGTTAGTCTAACAATGAAAACATAGTCAGACATCCATTAGTGATCAGATAATCCAAGAAATTAAGTCACATGTCAAAAAAAACTAACATAAAGTTTCTTACCTTGGCTAAGCGTCACTGAACACAATAGCGTCGTAGTTTATGATTTGGGTGTCACTCTAGTGAAAATGGGTGTCTCTCTACAACAAGTCTAGTGAGCATGATTGCATCACTATTTTGATGGGTGTCACTGCTACCAAATGCGTCACTATTTGAAATTTGAACAGGTCAGTTTGGTGAGTTTCAGCGGCGCAGTTTTCGTTTCACTGTATCTTTGAATTAAATACGTATCACTATATTTAAATCAATGTCGACCAATTAAATACACATCATTGTTTCAAACTGCTTGGGCATTGCTATATGTCGAAGCTATTGAAATAGTATCATTTTTTATGGTTTGAGCGTCACTGCAACCTGCAAAACAACATGAACATTGAATTTGAGCTAAAATATGGTTAAATGATTGGTTTCCCCTCCCTCTAGCACTAGAATGTCAGTGCAAAAATACTGGTATGGGTTGAATTACACTTGATCCATGAATAATCGAAGCGTAACAGAGCCACCAATACTTGAATCTCAACAAGATCGATCAAACAAGATTAAAACTAAACATTTCATCAAAACCTAACATACTAAATTATGAAATCTATCAAAAAATCTATTCTAATCCATTCAAAATTTATCTTGTTGTGGAATTGGTGTCATGTTGATGTGGAATGATGACCCTTTTCCAATCCCATGATAAGTGAGCTTGTTTGAAAAAATTCTATGGAAGAGAATAGATGAAACCATGGTGTTTGATTTATGAAAACCTAATTATATAAAAATGAACATGATGCAAGCTAAGTTACCATGATTTTATGCTACAAATGATCTAATTATGCAATCATGTTTATTCTCAAGCCAGTACTATGGATAAAAAGATGAAAAACCCTAATTTATTTCACATAAACTAAGATGGATGCAGCCAAAATATTGAATGGATGCCTGCTTATTATGCAAAATGAAACAACTAAAAACAGCTTCAACAGGTGAGTAAAGATAAGTGGAGTATGTGAGCAAATTCAATAGCATAAGTTTGTAAATAAAGATGGATCAATTCTATCTCCAAAATTGCATATATTTATAGGAGAGCAAATGAGGAATGAAACAAAGCCGGAGGATCAAAAAAAGCTTTGTTCAACGTCTAAGATGGAAGGATGAGGCATTGATCATGGATCTCATCACCGCATGAGTACGCATGGATGAAAGTTAATCAAAGGCTCACACTTGCCTTAAACAAAACACATACACTTTTGACTTGCTCACATAGGTCAAAGGTAACTTGCCAAAGAGGTTAAAGGGTTTATCTTTTTGAAGAAGCCAAGTGAGTTGATTGGAGGAGAGGGAATATTCCTTACACTAGTAGAATTTGGAAAATAAATGACTATGTGACTAAAACTTTTAGTTACGAAAACTAAAAATGACTAAATTCTACTCATTTTTTGCAACACAGCTATAAATGACTAGTTTTTTGCATCAAACTTTGTTTTAGGCTTTAGCTTCCAACTATGCATACACACACACACATATGCCTAACAAAAATCAAACGATATAAGACCACCATTTTCCCATGGTTTTTAACTACTGCTTAGAAAAAATAGTCTAGGAAAACAAACAAAGGATGAAGGATTTTGAATATGGAGATATTTGTTGGATGTTGTTGATATGTGGTTTTCATTGATGTCAAAACTATTGGCATTAATTTATTCAAGGTTGTATATGTTGAGGATATTGAGAATATTGTAATGAAATAAGTTGCAGGTTGATAATGATGAAGTGAAGTTCAGTATGTTTCCAAGCTCAGTACGTTGATGATCAGAGGTTGTGGATTAAAGGGTTTGTTGTTGAGTATATCTAGTTTATCCACGTTAAGTTTTAGAGATCTGCATAAAGATTTGATCAAGTTATGAGCAGTTGTTTTCTGACAGTTTTTTTGTTGCTTCAGTTGGTGTTCCTAAATGAAGATGATGTGATTATAGTAAGTTCAGTTGTTGTAGATGCTTATCGAGTGTTTCATGATGTTTTTGGATGTTTCTATATCATGCTCTATCTATGTTGCACATCCGCATTGATCGTTGTGCTCGCGATTGGTGATTTTCTCTTGTGTGTTCATGTTTTTCAAATCCATGGCCAACAGGGTAATTGTAGCGTGTTGTGGATCTTCGTGGAATAATTTTTGAAGGTGTCTCACGTTCAAGGATTTTATTTTGGGTTTTCATTATTTTGTGGCCAACATTGGTTGATTCACATTGAAAATTATTTATTGTTTTGGGCCGACAGTTTGCATATGTTTTATTATTTTGTTGAAGTCGACATGTAGCGATGTAATCTATTGTTGTAGATATATATAAGCGTTTGTTTATTTCATTTGAAAGCATGCATGTGTATGAGATGTGTGAATAATGTCCTAATCATTCAAAGGAAGAAGCAAAGTGTGAAGAAGAGTAAGCAGAGTGTGAAGAAGTGTTCATGTGCTTAACTGAAACTGTAATTAGGCATTAGCAGATGTTATTTTCTCAGTTCAAAATCCTGTGGATGTAATATGAATGTTTTTGTAAGATGGTGTGTCTTCCTTTGGGAAGTAAGCCTTTTTTTTATTGAGCAGTGAGCTCTAGGCAATGTGCTTGAATGCATGTGCATTCCCCATTTCATTTTTTATACTTTTAATAGGGTATAATCTTGTGGACTGACCTCCACCGTGGTTTTTCCCCTAACAGGGTTTCCACATAAAAAATCTTGGTGTTATGTGTGTCTTTGATGTGTTGATGGTTCATGCTTTCATGTTTATTTATCATATCTAAGAATAAGGTTAATAAGTTTAATAAGTTTAAATTTCTACGACAATTGATTCACCCCCCTCTGAGTTGTCTACCCGTGTGTTGCCAACAATATTGATTAGGAATTGAAGGGATTTCCCAGTGGAGGAATCTCCTACCAGTAGTGCTTCAAGGTATGGGTCTAGAATGTGGCCAAATCTATCCTTCTATCAGACAGCTCCCCACCTGGAAGTATGTCTTGAGGATTTTGAGCTTTATGTTGTGGATCGTCTTAGAGGTAAGCAAATCATTCTTAATTTTTTTTAGGGTATTTAAAAAATTTGATGTTGGGTGTTTTCATGAAGTACTATTTGGCTATTTGAATTTTATGATGTTGGTTGTTTTGTTATTGGATATTTGGGTATGTTTAAAAATTGATGCAAGGTATTTTTTTATTGGCTATTTGGGTATTTCAATGTTAGGTTTTCACTTGAAATGGGTATTTAAAAAAATGGTATTGGATATTTTTTGCTATCGACATAATGTTTTTTTTGAGAAAAAATGAATTCTTAACCTTTTTTGGTATCGACTTTTATTTTGTTATCATTTTTCTCGAGCATTAAAAAAATTTGATGTTTGGTGAACCCTTTGTTTTTTACTATCTTGATATTTAAAAAAAGGACATTGGGCGTTTTCTTTATATCGGTATTAAAAAAAACTAGTATTAGGTTTTTTTTTTGTTGTCGAGTTATGGTTTACATTTCTACGGAGGCCTAGGGTTCGTACCCTAGTTATGCTCTTACCAATGCTTCTATTGGTATTTAAAAAAAACCTTAAATCTTGGGTCAGAAAATTAGTTGCCTTAACAGGGTGTGGTATGATCTTGGATTGTATCTTAGAGTGCGTGGGAAGCTTGTGTTTAATCATTAAGGTATGCAAACCAAATAAGGGAAATGTATCCTATATAGCATGTGTCTTGCTTTAATACTTCCCATAATTGTTATTAGCAAATCACATTATTATAGTTTGTGGTAACCCAAGATTGCAGTCATGTATGTAACAAACTTGGTCTATAGTTTAAGCTATACACTTTTAAGTAACACTCATAAGGTTTAGAAAATATCGATCACTCTCTAGAATAGCCCATTAAACATGGGTTGTGCTTGAATGCACTACATAATTAAAGAATGTTCCTTTAGGGTGAGGAAAAGGGGATTTTACAAATTAAAACAAATTTTTAATTGTGCAAAAAGGATAAAGAATATTCCATGGGAATATTCCCTTTGATTAGAGGAAAATTAGTTTAATTTCTAATTAAAAAAGGTTTAATTTATGCAATTAGGGAATTAGAAGAATTAAAAGAAATTTATTAAATTAGATGATTTAATAAATAGGGGAGGGGTGATGAAATGATATTTAATTAAATAACTTAGGGCTATTTAATTAAATAAGATGACCTGGGAGATTAAATTAAATATTTTGATTTATTTAATTTAATTAGATGAAGTGTTAGTGTGAAAAGACATGAATTAACCCAATTTAATTAATTAGGCCAATAGATGAAAATGATGCAATTAATTAATTACCTAGGCTAATTAAATTAATTAAGCGAAAAGAGGATGGATTAAAGAAGAAATGATGTTAGTAAATATGATTTAAATATATGACATCGATTAGGATATTTTTCAGTGTCTACACCCACACTCTGTGTCTATAGCTTGCTAGCCTTCTATCATGACAAGAGTATAGTTTCCTAACTTGTTTGACAACCAATTAAGAGTCACCAAAGACTTGGAGCATTTTGACTTTCTTTCTCAGTGCCATTAGTAATCCATGAACTAGTGCTTCGTACTCTACTACATTATTAGTTTAATAAAAGTGTAGTCTATGGGAAACAATGTCTTACCCATAGGACTGATGAGCTCGAAGCCCGCTCCCGCTCCTTGATTGGACCTAGATCCATCAAATCGTAACGTCCAAAACTTGGAGGGACTCTTTCCTTTGAAGCTAGTGGAGCAGAAATATTCTCTTGGTTGCACTTCCGTCTCTATACTTCTAGGTGGTTGTTTGTATTCAAGTTGACTTTGGTCTAGCTATCTTTCCATTCCCTTTCTAGGAGTGATTTTCCCTTTGATGCGTTCGACTGCTGTCTAGAACTAGCAACACTCAAATTTAGAATGAGCTACATTGTGCACTCTGCACCAACTCTTCAAAATCCATCCTGGATCCTAGACTGAGGTGGTCTTGCACAAACTTTTGCATGAATTCCTAGAGACCCTCAAGCAGTCCAAGATTCTCTTCTTCATGGAGTTCTTCATCTTTTGACTCAACCAACACCTCTGTGCTCTTGGGACGGTGGGCCTAATTGAAAGGTACACCACTCAACACGAGAACCTCTTCCATCTCGTTGACAACGATTTCACTTGCATCAAGCAGGTCATATAGATTCTTCACAAACAGAACCATGAAAATCCTACCTTTCTTGAAAGATATGAAACAAAGGCAACCTAAGAGAAGATTCTGCATTCACAGAACAAAGATTGACTTTCGTTTAATCCCAAGTCTCTGTAAACCAGGTCATGATTGCACTAAACATAGCTCTTGGGTAATGATGTGACAATTTTGTTGTTAATCTTCAAAGGGAATAGGGTTATTTATAGTTTTGCCAAATATCAACAACATTTCACGTAAAATACTTCAATTTCATCATCAAATTATATTGTCAAATCAAGAAAAAATTCTTCATAATAAAGCATCAACAAAAAAAAAATTCTTGCTATCACTTAAGTAGATTTAGCATTAAGCATTCAACAATTTCATGGAAAAAATAAAGATTTTCGATACAACAATTTCTATCCATTTGTATATTCCTTTTATTTATTTTTTAAACATTTTCTAAAATATAAGCATCTAATCTAAAACAAAACATAAAAATTCTAATCTTAAACAAAAAAAATTAAAATTTCTCTCAGTTATTCTCCATGGATGCCCCAAAGAATCAATTGAAACATAGCAAACCGCTTTATACTTCACCAGATTGCTTCACAGCTACGTATAAAATGATGCAAGCTTTTAAAGACAGAGAAGGTTTCATTTATGGACACTGAATAGGTTCTATATGCACCCTTAAATGGTGCAACATACAGTATTGTTCAACAAAACTTACAAACATAGCTATAAAAGATACTTAGATAGGTAGCTATCCATAAAACTCTGATATCAATTAATGTCTACGTGCATACAAAGTTTTACGCCAAAATGGTTCAAAAAATAGGAAAAAAGAACAAAACTCAAGAAAGTTTTTGCTCCTTCAACATCCATAAATTTTGAACTTAAAATGAAAAAGTAAGAGGAGATAGCCTTTTATAGAAGCAAGGCATCTTAAGAGTCCAACTTAAAAGTATTTCAGAGAAACATAAACAACAAATTAAAACATGTCATGTGGCCCATGCCAACTATCATCAAGACCTTTCTAGAACAAGTCAAAACTTTGACTTTATCTAAATCCACACTTTTCTCCATACTTCAACATGAACAATTTGTCTTCTTCGAGGCTACAAACTTCTCTTTAGCATACCAGGACAACAAACACCTATTAGGATTGAGACCAACCTACAAAATTAGCAACAAATAAATCCTATCACCTTTCTGGTATCTACTCATGGTTCTATTTCCAAATTTCTTCCTTCTTTCTTAGCTTGATACTCCTAGAAAATTCCCAATATGTGATGCATTCACTCTTTTGAAATTCTTCTTATTGATCTCCAGGTAAGTTTGAGCCTATTATATTCTTCTATTACTTGAAGTAGGACCTCATTTTTTTGTGTCTTCTTTGTTTCATATTTAACTATCATGTTCCTGCATTGTATTATTTCATCTATAACTTCTCTAGTCAACAATTGAACATGATATTTGTTTATTCTATCTATCCAATCCTTGAAGGCTTTAGTTTCCTTCCTTTCCTATCCTAATGTTTGAGGATCAAAGCTTTGTCGTGACAATACTTTGATAAATTCTTGATTTTCTCTTATCAATTTTTGCACTCAATGGTGACCCTTTCAAATCCTTCAATACATTGTATTAACATGTCACCTTCCCATTTCAACTGCTTCTTCCACTATCCGAGCAATGAAAATTCAGATTCAATTATTACATTATTCTGTATCAATTCTTAGACATCTATCTGCATGAGAATTTCCATGTTTCACCTTTCTTCAATGAATTTCTCTTGGCGAAGTTTGCATTCATCTTCAAATCTTTTCAATTTCTCAAAACGACAGTATGATTCCTTGTACATTTTTACTACATCTGCGATAAATTCATCTCCCTGATTTATCCAATGTTCAATCCATTCTTCAAATATATTGATTTTCTGTCGAATTGTAGCAAAAGCATCTACTTTCTCTTGTGACATTAACACATGGTGTCGAGGTAGTTCAACTTGCTCTAGGCTAGACAGAGTAAGTGATTTGATAAAATGATCTAGTGTAGCAACCCATTCTTTCAATTCTCTCTTCTACTGCTTGTACTTCTTCACTCTGGCAACAATAGCATTCAAATTCACTTTTATTTCTTCTAATTCTTGTTGCCAAGAAGAGTGTCCAAGATTAATACTAGTTATTTTATATTCCTTAGGTGTTATTTCATGTCTATCTTTATAATTAGTTGGAGTAGCTATCTGGACGATTTTTTTACCATCTGCATTTCTCTATATGAAATGCTTTGCTTTTACTCTACGACTAGGTTTAGGAGTATTCACTTCTTGTATGAAATTATTGAGGTTCAGAGGCAATATTTCAACTTCCATAGGAGAAGTCAATTCCCTGATTAACCAATCAGGTGTATCATCATCTTGCTATACCTCTATCACTTTATCTTGTTTTTGCTTATTACTGGACTCAGGAATTTCACTTATGTGACTTTGTATATTCTATGAAATGGGAACTTCTTTATTACTTTCTAGAATAGACTCAGGATTAATAGGATCTTGCACTACCTCCTTTGTTTGGAGACTTATATTCTCCTGTCCATCCATACTTTTTGGTTCTTCTCTCTGAATCTTTTCTCCTTCATCTACAGTTACACCAGGATTCTTTTCATTTCCAATTCCATCTCCTGTTAATTGTGTAACATCTTCTTCATGAATTTTAGTTTCAATTTCAACATGGCCTTTATTTGATTCACCAAATTCCTGTGAAGGTTCATCAACATTTTGCACATTTTCAAAAGAAAATTGAGAAATAGGAGTGTCCACAACAACTCCCTGATCAATATGATTTTTCTCTTCATTTCCCCCTGTTTCCATTTGAAGTACACTAGGATTCCCTGCCTTAGAGGCAAGTGTCTCTCGAATAAAGTCTTCTTCAATAATTATGGGATTAGAGCTTGTATCCTGTATTTCTTCTATCACTAAGTGTATTGTGGGTTTATCTTTGGATTTCTTTTCTTTTATCTTCTCCCACATAACACTCCATCTATATGCTTGTTCTTTAATTCTAGTCTCATCTTCTTCATAAATCTCCTCTAAAACCATAGGAGTCCCGCCTAGTGCTTGCTTCATACTGGCCATATTGACAGAAGGAGGAGAAGTAAATAATGCTGTAGCTCTTTGAGATGCAGATCTAGTCTATGTACCAACATTCTCTGTTATTTTGGTTCCTTCATCAACAGTTATTCTAGTTCTCAACTTGGTCGTAGAAGAAGATGCACCTCTAGGTCTTGTTTTGGATTTGTGTTTACCAGTCTCTGCATCTTTATGCTTTTCTGACAACTTTGTGGGAACTTCCTGTCTTGTCATTTAAGGGGGTTCTTTCTTCAATTCTGACACCTGCAGTAGCCTTACTGGTCTTTCTATTCTTTTTGATAGGCTCTCCACTTTCAAAAGTAGTTTCATCTCTTTGCTTTCTTCTTTTATCTTGGTCTTCTTTTGGATTTGTCTTTACCAATCTTTGCATCTTTATGCTTTTCTAAAAATTTTGTGGGAACTTCATGTCTTGTCATTTCAAGGGTTCTTTCTTCAATTCTGACACCTAGAGTAGCCTTACTGGTCTTTCTTTTCTTTTTGATAGGCTCTCTACTTTCAAAAGTAGTTTCATCTCTTTGCTTTCTTCTTTTATCTTGGTCTTGTTTTGAATTTTTCTTTACCAGTCTCTAAATCTTTATGCTTTTCTGACAACTTTGTGGGAACTTCCTGTCTTGTCATTTCGGGGGTTCTTTCTTCAATTCTGACACCTAGAGTAGCCTTACTGGTCTTTCTTTTCTTTTTGATAGGCTCTCTGCTTTCAAAAGCAGTTTCATCTCTTTGCTTTCTTCTTTTTTCTTCTAAGTAAATAGGCTCAATTCCTTTTTCTCTTAAAATTTTATAAAAATAATCAATCCAGTGTTGGGTGTACCTTATGATTGGCCTAGTAAAACCATCAATTGATGTCATGTCCCCATCATCAACACTGGGATATGGGATGGGTTCATCATATATCCTATCATTATTATAAAACTGATTCAAAACTTGACCATCATCTTCCACTAGTTGGTTTGGAATATCATAGAGTTTAAGAATTTTAGGAAACCCTAGAGTCATTCTTTCATATTTCTTTCTTTTGACGTCGTGCTTGTCTTCACAATTAATCCAATAATCTTCTAAATGATGTACATGAGCACAGTAACCAGCTATGCTTTTCTCAATATTTCCTCCAATGTCATAGTACATTCTCTGTAATGGAAATTCTTCAAAACTATAAGTTCTTAGTTCCTCTTCACACAAATAAGCCATCTTGATTGCACTGCACTTATAATCTCCTATTATAATAGGAAATTTGAAAGAGGCCTTCTTATGAGCATGGCTATAAAGAGCCTGGGATGACTTCAATTGTCTCACTATTTTGAATAAAACAATTTTATCTGTAGGGTATCTAGGCAACATGAATGGGTGTCCATCAAATCCCTCCATTTTTATGTAAGAGTAAGTTTGAAATTGTATGTACCAACCTCCCATAGGCCGAATGGCACTTTGTGCTTCTAGGGATAATATTTTAGACTTATCACCTTCCATTCTTCTCACCAACTTCATAGAGAAAAAAATTTGACTTTTCTATAATCACCTTTATACCCATGAACAACGATTTGGGGTAAATGTGTGTATATCAAACTATTTCCGACCTTCATGCCCAGAGTACTAATCTGTTTAAGCCCTTGTTTATTGGCTCTCATAGCACAAGAGTAAATAACATATGATGACATATAAAAACATCTGGTTTTGGGGAATGTGGTAATATTTTCATGCAACCTATCGCTTATCAATTTTACCCAATGCAATTCTATAGGGCTTTCTAGCATTTGAGATATTATCACAAACATCCAGGGTTCAAACTTGCTTGCATCTCTTAAACCAGCTACTCTGCTCAGCAAATTTATTATGTCTTGCATTTCTTGTTTAAATTTAGATGTATGAATTACCTTAGTCTCTGGTGGGATTGGCTGTCGACACCATTGGGTGCTCACAATTTCTCTGTTGCATTCTTCAACACTCTGATACATTTTGGACTTTGTTTTTAGGTTGAAATTGTATATCCTTGTGTAAGAGGGGAGGCCAAATGTATACATAATTCCATTATGAGACAAATCAACATAAGTTCTTCCTTCTTTTTCAACAATCCTTTTGGCTGGATTATAATGATTGATACATTGCATTACTAATTTTGGAGCTTCCATCGCTGGTGGAAACACTCCTGTAGGGAGTAAACCATTTGATGCAACATTTTTAGTACATTGGGTGGAATTTTCTTGTAGCAGCCGTGAACGTATTTCAATGTTAGAGGACCATCCCATATGGGTATCTGTGACCACCACTTGAATGGGCACTGCCAGCGAATCACAGTATTTGAACTCATTCTTTGTTCTAGCTTCAGAAGTGCTCACTTTAGATGCAATGTGCTCTACAAGTTTTCATATATTTGTCTATGTGTGCGAGTTAGGGTTAAATTTGACCAAACATTATATTTAATGAAAGTTTCAACTCATTTTTTATTAAATTCAACAACTCAAGGAAAATTAACATCCCTATTTCAGAATAAGAAAATAACATCATCAAAGGATTATATCCTTACAAATTCTTGTCAAAAGAGAAAAGTTATTCGAAGCGTACCTGGTTCTGGTTAGAATGATGACTCTTCAGAGTATAATTTGGGAACCCTTTTAGGTAGCTGCAATTTAGTTTCTTGAAAATTTTACTTCTGCTAATGCGCCCAAGTAGCTCCACAAATTCAACGTCTTTAGCAATTTTGCAATATGACATGAAGTTGAGTGTTGTGAAAGAAATTTTGCATGCTAGAGATGGTGCCAAGTACATAGGTAGTTCGCCACCTTCATTAATTACTTCTTATTTCGCATTAATTCCTAGAATAAAGGTGTAATCATTACGGATTATGGTTACTCTTACGAACACCTAGATTTTTGAGCTAGCTCACCATTCAAGAAAAGAAAAATGACAGAGTGATTATTCTTGGTAATTGTTTGTCACACCAATTTTATATAGGTTATATGGCACAAATGATATGAGATTAATGATGATCATTGAGGTTATGATTTCTGATAATACCTTTTGAGAAAATTTGTATAACACTGGGATCATAAAAAAAACTACTCTTGAGAAAAGAGAAAGAAAGAAAAGGAAAAAAAAATGACAATAAAACAAATAGAACAAGGGAAGTACAAACCGGAAATCGAAACCAAAAGTTATACTCTACAATGATTTCAAAGAAAACTTTCTGATTTTTGAATTTCGCTTTTAGAGAAAACAACAAATATCAGACTCTGACAAAAGAAGAAATTACCGGGTTCATAAAATTCAACTAATAAAATACCGGGAAGAGCTAAAGTTATTTAAAACACAAACTTTTTGACCCTCGCAGGATTGCGGTATTCCGGTTTCTGATAACAAGATAATCAATAATTGACACCGGGGCATCGAAATACTAGGTGGTAAAAGTTTATCACCAAAGCAGCCAAGCGAAACTAAGGACTAAGCAAGCATCCAATTTAAGCATTAATTAGAACCATGCTGGGGAGGATAAGAAAAAAAACAAAGCAACAACCAAGGCAAAGAAAAGAAAGAAGAAAAAAGGGGGTCCACATTTTTCCAAGAAGCAAAATGGGGCGTGTTGTGAGACTACACAACAACTAGCAACCAACAAAACTAAACAAAATAACAGAAGGCCAATTGCAGTTCTATCATCAATGTTCCAACTTTCCTTAGTATTCCAATTATAAATCATAAGATTCTCATTCCATCTCCAAATTTCACTCTGGTCAGCATGGATGATTAAGTATTGCTTAAGCTCACGTGTGTGCAATTGATTCATTTCTGCTACAATAAACTTAGAAATATCAACTGTTTGCATTAACCTACATGATATGACAATTCCTTTTAAGCCAAACATGGATAGAGCCTTGTTTCTAGTCAGGCGTTCATAGCCCCGACAAGGTTATCTTTGTAATTCCCCCAAACATAGCTCTATTGTTGGTCAAGCGGCCATAGCCCCGATAGATTTATTTGGATAGCCTAAAGAGTTGATATCACTTATTTTTTTAAGATATAGCAATGATAGCTCATTTTCACTTCTTTTTGATTTTGCAATAATAGATCATTTATCAACTTGCAAGCATTGAAGCACCGCTATTAGGTTGGGAATTACAATGGTAGCAAAGGTAGTCTTTTGATTTTTCAATTAATGCAAACAACTGTTATCCCAAATTTCAGTAGAATGATTTAAATGTGTTCTTTTGTAGCTCAGCATCAACTGAATAATTCATGCTAACCGGAGTTCATAAAATTGAACAATCCTCTAACAAATTATAAATGAAAAACTAATTCCAGTCAGAAAAGAAATTAAAGTTCTAGAGTTGACATTCTATTAACTTGTAGACCTTTAAAAATTGCTAATCGATGTAAAGACTAACAACACAACACCCCAAAAAAAGGAAAACTATTTACAAAAAAACTATTTACAAAAACTATTTACAAAACTATTTACTCAAGACTAAAAATAATGCTTTAGAAACTGCCCATTCACATGCAATGGGATATCTTCACCTGTTAAAGATTTCAGTCTATAAGTGCTATCACCCAAAATTTCAAAAAATTGATATGGGCC
Organism: Sequoia sempervirens; assembly: GCA_007258455.2. Taxonomy (NCBI): domain Eukaryota; kingdom Viridiplantae; phylum Streptophyta; class Pinopsida; order Cupressales; family Cupressaceae; genus Sequoia; species Sequoia sempervirens. Next base: position 62,584,583 of record VDFB02086081.1, on the reverse strand, counting down.
TGTCCAGGATTTGATAAAATTTCCATGTTCATTTTTACGTTCCTGACCTCTACTACAATACAGGACCAAATTAGATATCTTAAAAGTTTTTACTTTGGCACGTTTATCAAACCATATTTTCACTATGGACTGATGTTTAGCAAAATGATCTATGGCTCACGTTCATTTCTCATCTAAATGCATCAATTGCAACAGTCGAGCTTCAATTTGATCATCTAATCCAATGTACTCTTGTGAAAACTGCCAGGTAGGGATTTTTAAATTTATCAGGAGTATAGGATCTACACCATAAACTAAATGATAAGGTGAATTCCCTAATGCAACTTTCATTCTAGTATGATCTACCCATAAGGCTAATTTTAATAAAGAGTGACATTCCCTAGGGTTCTTCTCAATCAATTTTCTAATTATATCCAACAAATTTTTATTTGATGACTACTAATCCATTTCCCTGGGGATAATAATTAGACGAAAATTTTAACGTTATGCCATATTCAAATGCCCAATTAGAAAACTTTAATGAAGCAAAGGCTGGGCCATTATCACATACGAATGCATACAAAGTTCCAAACTTGGTGATGATATTTTCTTCCAAAAAATTGATAACTACCTCAGTGGTGCATTGTTTGTTGGGGCATGCTTTTGTCCATCGAGTACAATAATTTGTAGCAGTCAATTTGAATCTGTGTCCAGTTGAGGATGGAGGATTAATATTTACAATAAAGTCTAGTCCCCATTGTGAAAAGGGACGCATTTCCATCACCGGCTGTAACGGTTGAACATTGAATCTTCCTCTATCTGATGTTGTTTGGCATGTATGACAGTGTTTAATATGTTTGTTGGTATCTTTAAAAAAATTAGGCCAATAATAGCCTGCTCTCAAAATAAGGTGTGCAGTAGCCAAGGGTGCTCCATGAGTGGTTCTAAATCTATCATGTAGTTCTTGCAACACTTTATCATCTTTTGTTCTATTTAAACATCTTAAATAAATTCCTTCATGATTTCTTTTAAATAGAGCTCCTCCTTTAATCATATAACTTTGTGCTTTCATCTTGAGGGCTCTTCTCTGATTCCTTTGCATATGATCAGGGCAAGTATGGTTGACCAGATAGTGCCAAATGTCTGAATACCAACCATCTTGGTCTTTCTCGTATAACATGTACTGTTGACTCATGATTTGAGGATCTATTTTTGCAATGGATTTGACCAAGGCTTGTTCATGGACTAACCTCATAGGTGTGATGTCTAAATAATATTCTTGTAATATAGTAACCCATTTAGCTCTCTTTTCCCCAAGCTCACTTTGTGTTAACAACATCTTGACAACTGAATCTGGAACAATAGCCTTAACTATACTCCTGAGGATATAATGTCTAAACTTGCACATGGCTTTGACCAAAGCGAAAGCTTGTTTTTCAACATCTATATATCTTAACTTTGCTTCCTTGAATGGCACACTCATAAAAGAAATTGGTCTTTCTTCTTTATTTTCGCCCTTTTGTGTTAACATTGCAACACAAGTATGACCATAAGCGAATGAGTAAATATAAAAAGGTTTAATATAATTTGGGCTTACCAGTACTGGTGCTTCTGTAATAGCAGTCTTTATTGTGTCAAAGGTGATTTTAGCTTCATTCGTGCATTCTATTTTGGCATCTTTCTTTAACACATCGTTAAGTGGTTTTACTATTTTGGAAAATCCTGTAATAAACTTCCAAACAAAGTTGATCTTACCAAAATATGACTTCAATTCTTTTCTACTTCCCGGGGGCTGTAATGTGAGTAGTGCGTTCACTCTGTTTGGATCAATTGAAATACATGTTCAAAAATGATATGTCCCAATAATTTTCCTTCAGTCACCCCAAAGATACATTTTTTAGGATTTAAGGACTCCATAAGTTTCACATTTTTGTAATATTGCTCTGAGATCTTTGACATGATCTCTTCTGTCTTTAGAAAATACTATAAGATCGTCCATATAAATAATGAAACATTTGCCTATCAATTCTTGAAAATCATAGTCCATTGCTCTTTGGAATGTAGCTCCAACATTTATTAGTCCAAATGGCATCCTTATGTAAGAAAAAGTTCCCCACTTAGTGGTGAAAGCAGTTTTCATCCGATCTTCTCTCGCTACCATTACTTGGTTATACCCCGAAAATCCATCCAAAAAGGACATCATTTGCGAACCATTAACTATTTGTAAGACTTCTTTGAGTGATAGTAGTGGATAATTATCTTTCTTAGATGCTCTATTAAGATTCCAAAAATCTACGCACAACCTAATATCTCCATTCTTTTTCCTAATAGGGACTAAATTTGCAACCCAGGTAGAATGTCTAATTGGAAAAATTATCTTGGTTGACAATAATTTTTGGACTTCCTTCTGAATTAAGGGTTCTAAAAGTGCATTTACTGGACGTTGTTTTTGTCGGAAAGGTTTTGCATCAGGCTTTAATGGTATAGTATGCGTAATAATAGAAGTGTCATACATCTTCAAATCTTCGTACGTCCATGCGATGACCTTCCAATAATCTTTAAGCACTTGACCAATGTTTCTTTTTTCTTCTTTGGTACAAACCTTCCCTATAAGTACATTCTCAGGGTCTTCATCAGTATTTAAATTGTATAATTGAAATAATCCTCCTTCGCTTTGAGGCAAATCTTTCTGTTTGACTATCTGATCAATATCAAACAATCGTTCTAACTCAATTATTCCTTTTAGAATATTATTATCTTTGACTTGAGTCAATTCTTCATCTTGAATTTCGCCTTCAGGGTGATCTATTTCTTCAATAATTTGTGCTTCAAACATATCAAAATTAGTAATAAATTCCAATATATGCCTGCCATCTTCAAACACTTGTAATTTAGTAACATTATCTGGAACTGAGGGTAACTATAACAACTCAACTGTGAATCTTTTCAAATTTGAAGTTTCTAGGAGTTCTAAAGTACTAGCAGCAATTTCCAGAGCATCGACTCTTTGATTAAATCTCCTTGGGATATGAGTAATGTTAAATGCATCAAACTCTTCGATCAAATCCCATACTCTATATCGGTAATTAGATAATATTTTGTAATGACAAATATATTGTTTTCGGACTTGTTTAACTACCAATTCTGAATCGCCAAACACTCTAAGGATTCAAACCTTTTTCTTGATTGTCAGGATCAAGCCATGTATAAGAGCTTCATATTCTGCCACATTATTAGTACATTGAAATTGCAATCGATATGCAACAAGAAAGGACTTCCCTTGAGGGTTGATTAATTCCACTCCAATTCCAATGCCTTGTTTGATTAATTAGATAATCTTTTGTAATGACAGATATATTGTTTTCGGACTTGTTTAACTACTAATTCTGAATCGCCGAACACTCTAAGGATTCAAACCTTTTTCTTGATTGCCAGGATCAAGCCATGTATAAGAGCTTCATATTCTGCCACATTATTAGTACATTGAAATTGCAATCGATATGCAACAGGAAAGGACTTACCTTGAGGGTTGATTAATTCCACTTCAATTCTAATGCCTTGTTTTGATTTCGATCCATCAAACTTAAGGATCCAAGTTTGATAATTTGTAATTAGCACTTTACCATTTTTCAATGTCGTTTCATGAATGCTTTCATTTTGTATACTTGGATCTTTACTCTTATATGTCTTCGATCTGATTCTCGCTACACTATCACTTCTAAGATGAAGTCAACTCTCAATCCTGCGTATTATTTCTAGACACATCATACAACTATTTTTCAGAATGTGCGGTATTATGCAATCGACACCAGTCTTGCAATAACAAAATTTTTAGTGAAATTTTACTCTTATCATTCCCTTGAGCTTTTGAAATAATGATATTTTGAAATTTATTATAAGGATCATTCTCCTCCTTAGAGGAGTTGCAATTTGATTCAATTAAAAAATTTGTTTTAGGAATTAACTCATTAGATTCATCAACATTGCAAGTGAAAACTTCTTCAATCTTAACTCCTGAATTACGCAATTTATAAACTCCTGGTTCTACATCAATATATATAACTTCATTTTTTTTATTATAATTTGTGATCATGTATTTCATGCGAGGTTCTCTCTCAATTCTAATTTGATTAGGCACTCCTCTCCATGGCAACCACATGTGTGATAAATTAGTAGACATGTATCCATTTAAAGTTGTAGACCATTCCCTACTCAATAGCATACTATAAGTATCTGGTATCTCTACGACTTGAATGTCAATGTAATATTGGATTCTGGGATCAGAAGCCAATTGCATGTGGATATTAGTCAATTATCCTACCACATTTACCTTTGTTTTATCAAGTTGAATGACTTTCTTTAAAGAATTTGCAGGGGTTAAACCTAGTATTTGACATATAGATAGTGGCATGATGTTAGTAGAAGCTCTAGAGTTTACTAAGCAATTGTGAAGGTTCTTACCAAATATTCTCAAAGTGAGGAAAATGGCGGGGACTCCAATTTTCCTGTATAAAATGCCACTTGTGCATCAACTATGGGAATAATGTTCTTGTCTTTTGTTTTGGCTTGACTATCTTTCGCTTGAACATCTTTAGATTTGATTTCTTTAGGAAAATCTTCCAAAGTACTAAGAAAAGCTTTCTTAATCATAGGTGTTTTAAGCAATTCTGACAAGGAAAGGATAATTTTCACTTTCTTGATTTCTTCTACTAAGTAATTAGTCAAATTATTCTGATAAGCAAAATCAATCTTTTCACCTTTTGAAACATTTAGTGAATTGTACTGAGAAGTCACCTTAGGTAACCCAAGATTGTTGCTTGATTTATCATAAGGTGGAGTAGTGAAATTATCTGGTGGGATGGACGTTGTCAAAGGTCCATTGAATTTACCCCCATTGCTAGGATTATTCCTCGTGTTGTGATTGTGTCCTTTATGATATTGTTGAAAAGCGTGTATTTCATCTATTTCTTCTATAGGTTCATTTTCATCTTGATAAGGAAAAGTATATGTCTCTAAATTCATAGTTGACTCATCATCTTCGTACCTAGGAGTGTGATTTGTAACAATTGAAGGCATTTTGAAATGCTCATAACTTTCTAAGACTAAAGCGGAATCATATCCTACCGGAACTAATTCATTTCCTTTAGGGAGTTGAGATTCACAATGCTCATTATGATGAGTAGCAGCAAAGAAAATATCTAAAGCGATTTTAAATTTTGAATAGTCCACTTCAGAGTGAGCATTTGTATTGTGAATTCTACACCAATTTTTCATAGCAAGGTCGACTAAATTCATTTTTGATGTAAACTTTTCATCGGTTGAATCAAGATTATCCAAAGGTCTTGATACACCCCCATTATTAGGGCATGTATTCCATGGTCTAAATGGCTTGGGAGCATTATTCATCCGATTTTGAGAATTTAAACTATTGTTTTGAGAATAAAATTTTTGATTTCTTAATTGTGTAACCTCCGTAGTTAATCTTTTGAGTTGAGCCGTGACTTCTTTCATGTCATATTTTTCCTCATAAATTTTAGCATTTTGATTTTCTTGAGTCTGTGAGTTGTAGCTCTGTAATAGCTGGACCAGGGTGTGGGACTAAAGATTGACTATTTCCTGGTTGAAAAAGAATATTTTGAGGAAATGTCCCATGCTGGACCACTATAGGATAAGTGTTAGGAGTCATAGGATGAACCATAGGAACTCCATTCATGATCGGGGTGGGGTAAATATTTAAACCATTTTTTCCATTTGCGGATGATCCATTTCCAAGATGTTTCATTTCTAAATTTACACTTACGGCTTTAACGTAGGCTTCTGGAAAAGTAGTGGGAGGATTAACTCTTCGCTTCACAAACATAGCAGTCAAAGGATCTACTGTTGTATAATAAACTGCGATAGCAAACAAATTATCCACTACATAAGGTGCTTGTAACCTAGAATAAGCCTTTTGAAATCTATCGTTGAAAGTTGTTATAGGTTTTCCCTTGAACCTCTTTATTTGAGCGAATTGATGATATAGCAAGGCAGGATCTGTATGTGTTCTAAACCTAGCTAAAAAATGAGTTTCCATGTCTTTCCATGACCTGATGGAATTACGAGGCAAGTTGATATACCATTGATAAAATTCATCACTCAGAGTATATGGGAACAATCGACACACAACGTCTTCATGTTGAATTCTTGCTCGAAAGCATATCTCTTTGAATATATTGATGTGTTCCTCAACATCTTTATGAAAATAGTACTTAGGACACAATTTGTTAGGGTTTTTTGGTAAATCATTATATACGGAAAATTGAATCAGTGATTCCACATTAAAGAATGCCATTACTATAGGAGTTAATGGTGTAGCAACGGTTGGAATCCTCAGATTTATACTTGAACTTGCATACTTTTGAGGTCTGGACGATGTTCAATCACTAAGCTCAACTAAGGTCACCCTAGGATCACTAGACCAAGATATAGTAGTTCTACGGAAATCTAGTTTAACCTAGCAAAAACCAGAAAAATAACAACAAAGGCCCTCCTTCTAGCGCCAGTTCTTATTGACAATGATTTCATCTGCATCAAGTAGCTCATATAGATTCTTCACAGAAAGAACCGCGAAAATCCTACCTTTCTTGAGAGATATGAAACAAAGGCAACCTAAGAGAAGATTCTACATTCACAGAACAAAGATTGACTTTTGTTTAATCTCAAGTCTTTGTAAACTAGGTCATGATTGCACTAAACATAGCTCTTGGGTAATGATTTGACAATTTTGCTATTAATTTTCAAAGGGAATATGGTTATTTCTAGTTTTACCAAATATCAACAACATTTCACGTAAAATACTTCAATTTCATCATCAAATTACATTATGAAATTAAGAAAAGATTCTTCATAATATAGCATCAACAAAAAAAATTTCTTGCTATCACTTAAGTAGATTTAGCATTAAGCATTCATGAATTTCATGGAAAAAATAAAGATTTTCAATACAATAATTTCTATCCATTTGTACATTCCTTTTATTTATTTTTTAAAACATTTTCTAAAATATAAGCATCTAATCTAAAACAAAACATAAAAATTCTAATCTAAAAAAAAAATAAAAAATTATCCTCGTTATTCTCCATGGATGCCCCAAAGAATCAATTGAAACAGAACAAACTGCTTTATACTTCACCAGATTGCTTCACAGCTACGTATGAAATGATGCAAGCTTTTAAAGAGAGAGAGGGTTTTGTTTATGGACACCCAATAGGTTCTATATGCACCCTTAAATGACACAACATACAATCTTGTTCAAGAGAACTTACAAAACCAGCTACAAAAGATACTTAGATAGGTAGCTATCCATAAAACTCTAATATCAATTAATGTCTATGTGCATACAAAGTTTTACACCAGAATGGTTCAAAAAATAGGAAAAAGAACAAAACTCAAGAAAGTTTTTGCTCCTCCTACATCCAGAATGAAAAAGTAAGAGGAGATAACCTTTTATAGAAGCAAGGAATCTTAAGAGTCCAACTTAAAAGTATTTCAAAGAAACACAAACAACAAATTAAAACATGTCACGTGGCCCATGCCAACTGTCATCAAGAACTTTCCAAAACAAGTCAAAACTTTGACTTTATCCATATCAACACTTTTCTCCATACTTCAACACGAAAAATTTGTCTTCTTTGAGGCTAAAAACTTCTCTTTAGCATACCGGGACAACAAACACCTACTGGGACTAGGACCAACCTACAAAATTAACAACAAATAAATCCTATCACCTTTCCGGTATCCGGTATCTGGTATCTAGTCATGGTTCTATTTCCAAATTTCTTTCTTTCTTAGCTTGATACTCCTGGAAAATTCCCAATATGTGATGCATGCGCTCTTTTAAAATTCTTCTTATTGATATCCAGGTGAGTTTGAGCCTAGTATATTCTTCTGTTACTTGAAGTAGGACCTCATTTTTTGTCTTCTATGTTTCATATTTAACTATCACGTTCCTGCAATGTATTATTTCATCTATAACTTCTTTTGTCAACAATTGAACAATATCTTTGTTTATTATGTCTATCCAATCCTTGAAGGCTTTAGTTTCCTTCTCATCCTATCCCAATGTTTGAGGATCAAAGCTTTATCATGACAATAATTTGATAAATTCTTGATTTTCTCTTATCAATTTTCTGCACTCAACGATGACCCTTTCAAATCCTTCAATACATTGTATTAACATGTCGCCTTCCCATTTCAATTGCTTCTTCCACTTTCCGGGTAATGAAATTTCAGATTCTATTATTACATTATTCTGTATCAATTCTTAGACATTTGTCTGCATGGGAATTTCCATGTTTCACCTTTCTTAAATGACTTGCTCTTCACGAAGTTTGTATTCATCTTCAAATCTTTTCAATTTCTCAGAACAATGGTATGCTTCCTTGTACATTTTCACTACATCTGTGATAAATTCATCTCCCTGCTTTATCCAATGTTCAATCCATTCTTCAAATATATTCATTTTATGTTGAATTGCAACAATAACATCTACTTGCTCTTATGACATTAACACAAGGTGTCGAGGCAGTTCAACTTGCTCTAGTGTAGCAACCCGTTCTTTCAATTCTCTCTTCTTGTGCTTGTACTTCTACACTCTGGAAAAAGTAGCATTCAAATTCACTTTTATTTCTTCTAATTCTTGTTGCCAAGAAGAGTGTCCAAGATTAATGCTATTGATTTTATATTCCTTATGCATTATTTCATGTCTATCTTCATCATTAGTAGGAGTAGCTATTTGGATGGTTTTGTTACCATCTGCATTTCTCTGTATGACTTGCCTTGCTTTTTCTTTGTGCCTAGGTTTAGGAGTATTCACTTCTTGTATGAAATTATTGAGGTTCAGAGGCAATATTTCAACTTCCATAGGAGAAGTCAATTCCCTGATTAACCAACCAGGTGTATCATCATCTTGTTGTACCTCTGTCACTTTATCTTATTTTTGCTTATTACTGGACTTAGGAATTTCACTTTTGTGACTTGCTATATTATGTGAAATGGGAACTTCTTTATTACTTTCTCGAATAGACTCGGGATTAATAGGATCTTGTACTACCTCCTCTGTTTGGAGACTTATATTCTCCTATCCATCCATACTTTTTGGTTCTTCTCTCTGAATATTTTCTCCTTCATCTACAGTTACACCAAGATTCTTTTCATTTCCAATTCCATCTCTTGTTAACTGTGTAACATCTTCATGAATTTCAATTTCAATTTCAACATGGCCTTTATTTGATTCACCAAAGGCTTGCGAAGGTTCATCAACATTTTGCACATTTTCAAAAGAAAATTGAGAAATAGGAGTGTCCTCAAAAACTCCCTGATCAATAGGATTTTTCTCTTCATTTCCCTCTGTTTCCATTTGAAGTACACTAGGATTCCCTACCATGGAGACAAATGTCTCTCGAATAAAGTCTTCTTCTTCAATATTTATGGGATTAGAGCTTGTATCTTGTATTTCTTCTATCACTAAGTGTACTGTGGGTTTATCTTTGGATTTCTTTTCTTTTATCTTCTCCCACATAACACTCCATCTATCTGCTTGTTCTTTAATTCTAGTCTCATCTTCTTCAAAAATCTCCTCTAAAACCGTAGGAGTCCCGCCTAGTGCTTGCTTCATACTGGCCATATTGACAGAAGGAGGAGAATTAAATAATGTTGTAGCTCTTTGAGATGTAGATCTAGTCTATGTACCATTATTCCCTGTAATTCTGGTTCCTTCGTCAACAATATTCTAGTTCTCGGCTTGGCCGTAGAAGAAGATGCACCTCTAGGTCTTGTTTTGGATTTTTGTATACCAGTCTCAACATCTTTATGCTTTTCTAACAACTTTGTGGAAACTTCTTGTCTTGTCATTTCAGGGGTTCTTTCTTCAATTTTGACACCTAGAGTAGCCTTACTGGTCTTTATTTTCTTTTTGATAGGCTCTCCGCTTTCAAAAGAAGTTTCATCTCTTTGCTTTCTTCTTTTATCTTTTGAGTAAATAGGCTCAATTTCTCTTTCTCTTAAACTTTTATAAAAATCATCAATCCAGTGTTGGGTGTACCTTATGACTGGCCTAGTAAAACCATCAATTGATGTCATGTCCTCATCATCAACACTGGGATCTAGGATGGGTTCATCATATATCCTATCATTATTATAAAACTGATTCAAAACTTAACCATCATCTTCCACTAGTTGGTCTGGAATATCATAGAGTTTAAGAATTTTAGCAAATCCTAGAGGCATTCTTTCATATTTCTTTCTTATGACCTTGTGCTCATCTTCACAATTAAGCCAATAATCTTCTAAATGATGTACATGAGCACGGTAACCAGCTATGCTTTTATCAATATTACCTCCAATGTCATAGTACATTCTTTGTAATGGAAATTCTTCAAAACTATAAGTTCTTAGTTCCTCTTCACACAAATCAGCCATCTTGATTGCACTGCACTTATAATCTCCTATTATAATAGGAAATTTGACAGAGGCCTTCTTATGAGCATGGCTATAAAGAGCCTGGGATGACTTCAACTGTCTCACTATTTCCAATAAAAAAAATTTATTTGTAGGGTATCTTGGCAACATGAATGGGTGTCCATCAAATCCCTCCATTTTGATGTAAGAGTAAGTTGGGAATTGTATGTACCAACCTTCCATAGGTCGAATGGCACTTTGTGCTTCTAGGGATAATATTTTAGACTTATCACCTTCCATTCTTCTCACCAACTTCATAGAGAGCAAATCATTAAATTTTTTGTAATCACCTTTATACCCATGAATAGCGATTTGGGGTAAATGTGCGTATATCAAACTATTTATGACCTTCATGCCCAGAGTACCAATCTGTTTCAGCCCTTGTTTATTGACTCTCATATCACAAGAGTAAATAACATATGATGACATATAAAAACATCTAGTTTTGGGGAATGTGGTAATTTTTTCATGCAACCTATCGCTTATCAATTTTACCCAATGCAATTCTATAGGGATTTCTAGCATTTGAGATATTATTACAAACATCTAGGGTTCAAACCTGCTTGCATCTCTTAAACTAGCTACTCTGCTCAGCAAAGTTATTATGTCTTGAATTTCTTGTTTAAATTTAGACCTCTGAATTACTTTAGTCTGTGGTGGGATTGGCTGTCGACACCATTGGGTGCTCATAATTTCTCTGTTGCATTCTTCAACACTTTGATATGTTTTGGCCTTTGTTTTTAGGTCAACATTGTACATCCTTGTGTAAGAGGGGAGGTAAAATCTATACATAATTCCATTCTCAGACAAGTCAACATAAGTTCTTCCTTATTTTTCAACAATCCTTTTGGTTGGATTATAATGATTGATACATTGCATTACTAATTCTAGAGCTTCCACCGCTGGTGGAAACCCTCCTGCAGGGAGTAAACCATTTGATACGACATTTTTAGTACATTGGGTGGAATTTTCTTGCAGCAACCGTGAACGTATTTCAATGTCAGAGGACCATCCCATTTGGATATCTGTGACCACCACATTAATGGGCACTGTCGGTGAATCGCAGTATTTGAACTCATTCTCTGTTTTGGCTTCGAAAGTGCTCATTTTAGATGCAATGTGCTCTGCAAGTTTTCAAATATTTGTCTGTGTGAGAGTTAGGGTTAAATTCGACCAAACATTATATTTCATGAAAGTTTCGACTCATTTTTTATTAAATTCAACAACTTAGAGGAAAATTAACATCCCAGTTTTAGAATGAGAAAATACCATCATCAAAGGATTCTATCCTTACAAATTATTGTCAAAAGATTAAAGTTATTTGAAGTGTGCCATGTTCTAGTTAAAATGGTGACTCTTCAGTGTATAATTTGGAAACCCTTTTAGGTAGTTGCAATTTAGTTTCTTGAAAATTTTACTTCTACTAACGTGCCCAAGTAGCTCCGCAAATTCGATGTCTTTAGCAAGTTTGCGATATGATGCAAAGTTGATTGTTGTAAAAGCAATTATGCGTGCTAGAGGTGGTGCCAATTACATAGGTAGTTTTCCACCTTCATTAATTATCTATTATTTCGCATTAATTCCTAGAATAAAGGTGTAATCATTACGGATTATGGTTACTCTTATGAATATGTAGATTTTTGAGTTGGCTCCCCATTCAAGGAAAAAAATGGCAGAGTGATTATTTATGGTAATTGTCTGTCACACCAATTTTATATAGGGTGTATGACACAAATGATATGAGATTAATGATGATCACCGAGGTTATGATTTTCGATAATACCTTTTGAGAAAAATTGTATAACACCAAGATCATTAAAAAAAACTCTCGAGAAAAGAGAAAGAAAGAAAAGGAAAAAAAATGAGAATAAAACAAACATAACAAGGGAAGTACAAACCAAAAACTGAAACCAAAAGATATACTCTACAATGATTTCAAAGCGAACTTTCCGATTTCCAACTTTCGCTTTTAGAGAAAACAACAAACATCAAACTCCAACAAAAGAAGAAATTACCGGGTTCACAAAATTCAACTAATAAAATACTGAGTGGAGCTGAAGATATTTGAAACACAAACTTTTTGACCCTCGTAGGATTGCAGTATTCTTGTTTCCGGTAACAAGATAATCAATAAGTCACACCGGAGCATCGAAATACGGGGTGGTAAAAGTTTATCACCAAAGCAACCAATCGAAACTAAGGACTAAGAAAGCATCTGGTTTAAGCATTAGTTAGAACCATGCCGAGGAGGAAAAGAAAAACAACAAAGCGAAAACCAAGTCAAAGAAAAGAAAGAAGAAAAAAGAGGTTCCACATTTTGCCAAGAAGCAAAATGGGGCGTGTTGTGAGACTACACAACACATCCCTTTTTCTTCATTTTGGTAAGCAACAAGGAAGTAGTTACCCAATTATGTTTCAGAAAATCAGACCTCATTAGTATTGTTGTACTCCATGATCATGAATTTCATCTGGGGTTCACACTCAATACAAATCTGATTACGCAACCCCTTCTATGGCAGCCATAGATGTGAATAGTCAATTGCAGCATATCCATTTAAAGCTCGGGTGAAGTCTCTTCTCAATATGATGTCGTAGGTGTTGAGAATTTCGGTCACCTGGATATCAATCAATTGCTACACCCTTGGATCAGCTGCAATCTGCATAGGGATCCTATTCATTTCCCCAACAATATTTACCTCGGTTTTGTCTAGCTGAGTTATGTTGATGGGTTTTTTTTTACCTTCTCAACACAAACAATGCATGGGTGCATCATCTCTCTTGAAAGGAAATCTCCAACAAAAGTTGCTTAAAATTACCCCAAGGTCTCTCGGGTTTTAGGTTTTGACAAGCTTGGAATCTCTCAGTTGGTTTATGTGTTTTGCTAGTATCACAGGGCGGTCTTACGTATGAGTTACAAAGCATGGGAAGTTGGGTCTGCAAATGCAGTTTCAGAGTGTTGGAAGTGAATGGAAAGTGACTGCCCAATCAAAACAACAAGCTGAAACCCAACAAGTTCATCTGATTTAGCTTCATGGTGATGCCTCAAATCCTACTCTAACCAAGGACTAAAAGAAATCGCAAAATTGAAAGGGTTGAGAAAGTTGTTCTAATCCTAAGCTATGAATGAATAGTAACAATGGTGGCTGCTACAGTAGACAAGCTTCCTAAACTAAGTTTTGCTTGACCAAGAGAAACCTATAGCTACACAAAACCGGTGTAATCTTCTAAGGTCTGTTGATTTTCAAATTGCACATACACATCATGAACATACAATTGAACTAGGTTATAGCAATGACATAAAGAAGCCCAAGCTAACTTTGTACAACAACTTGTCATCAACAAGTGCTAAATGTATGGGCTAAAAGCTCATCAAATACTATAACAACAACATCATTATAACAACCATTCAGGAAACTACATACTTAAAACTAACATGGAAGGTGGAACCATGCATGTATAATGAACAAAATCAAAAAAAACACCCATAAATCATGCAATGTTTCTCTCTATTGCTACAGAATGCCTTTACACCAGTTCCAACCCTTTAAAAATGAGGGGAAAACCCCTATTTATAGTTTTTCAAAGCCAAAATGAATGGCTAGGATTAATTTACAATGTGTGGCTAAGATTCAATACAAGTTAGGGTTTCACCTACCCCCAATATTTCTTAATTTAAAATAGGCTATTTTGTCCTCTTCCCTATTCCGTCTTGTAGCCTATTTTGTCATTTAGTGACCCTGGCACTGTAGTAGTTTTGTCTTTTAGTGACTGCCTTCTTTGTTGCAGTTGAAAATAGTTAACATATGCCTTCTATTGATGTGTTGGTAGCATCCTTTCAGTCAATCAAGCGGGTCTTATTTGTAGATTTGTATTGCCGAAGAGCAAACATGGTGCTCCTAACAAATCATGATTGTTTGATGAAAGATAAAACAACTCCCCCTTCTAATGCCAACTCTGTTGATGGGTGCTAGGAGGAGAGGTGAGCATAAAATGAATGGTGATAGGAGAAATGTGCTTTTTCCTTGTTCAGCTTTCTCAATGGGCCTCCTCAACAGACCCACAGTAGGTTCCATAAATCCTGCATGCAAAAGATGCAGTAAGTGCGTTTACACATAAATCAAGGAAAATGTTAGTCAAATCCTAAAAACTCAATGTTAGATCCATCCATGCATCATTAAAAGATCATAATATTCATCATTGTTCCACATTTGGAGCTCATTTGGACCACAAACATAAATGCGAGTTCACGGGTGTGGGCGCCATAAGGTGGAAGGACGACAGATGGATGATGGACGGATGGTAGACAATGGACGGCGGGTGGATGACGGATGGTTGATGGCAGGGAGAAGATGAAATACCTTCTGCAACAACAGACCCGCAAGCAATGAACGACGGATGACGGACGACAGATAAATGACAGACGACGGACGATAGATGGTGAATGAACAACGGACAATAGATGGTAGAAAACCTTCCGCAGTGGCAGACCCACAAGCGACAAATGATGGATGATAAATGATAGGAAAATGATGGACAAAGGATGACAGATAGACGGTGGATGGCAGACAACCTTTTGTAGCGATAGACCTACAAGCGACAGATGGTAGACGACAAATGACAGACAGACGACAAATGGTAGATGGATGATAGATGGTGGACAACCTTCCACAGTAGTAAAAACCCAAGTAATGGACAAAGGACGATGAACAACAAATGGTGGATGGATGGAAAACAACAGACAACCTTCTGCAGTGGCAGACCCGTAAGCGATAGACAGTGGACGACAGATGATAGATGATAGACGGTGGATGGACGACAAGCAGACAATGGATAACAGACATAGGGGATAGCCTTCTGCAGTAGCATACCCACAAGTGACAAATGACAAGCAGACGAAGGATGATGGATGAATGAAAGATAGGAGTCTGTGAGGCAAAACAAACGCCAAGGCAATAGGCCAAGGGAAATTTGCCAAGCCCAACCTACGAAGATAAGTAACCCAGTGGAATTGGGGTAGGTGAACTTAGTTAACGAGGAATTGATCATTTTAAGGCTCGTGACTAACTTGGGCTTGGAAATAGGGGTGCACAAAGTGAGATAGGAGCGAAACAACCCATTGGGAGTGAAAATGACCCATTAGGAGTGAAAAAGAGGGGGTCCCTGCCTTCGGCGGGCCATGTGTGTAAAACATGCACAACAAGTTACCTTGTGTCATGACAAGGTTGGGGTAATTCCCAATGATTGGCATACTGCAAGTGGTATGATGTTGGCGGAAGCCCCAGAGTCTAGCAAACAGTTGTGTAAATTTTTACCAAATATGCAAATTATTGTAAAGAAGGGAGGAGTTTCTAACTTCCCTTGGAACAACCCTACGAAAACATTAGCCTGGGCCACTTGAGTCTTATTTTTATCATTATATTTATCCTTCATTTGTATTTTGCTTTTCTCTTTGGTTGGCGACCTATCTAATGGTTGACTCTTACTAGTTTGTTGGTTTTGGGGAAAATCAGGCTTCTTTCCTATGATTTCCCTAATCACAGGCTCATTGTTGGAGGTCTTGAATGAAACTGTCTTTGCGGGGACCTCTGGAACTAGTCTTGATGGAGCAGTCTCATTCAATGACCTAAAGAAGGCATTCCTGATAGCGGGCACTCTCATTAATTCAAAGTTGAAAGACTTACTTTCACTTTCTTTAGTTCTTCTGCTACATATTCCTCCATTTGCTCGATTTCTTCCTTGAAGAAAGTGACCTGGGAGGAACTAGTGGGTTGATCTTGAGCTTGGTTTTGGATGCCTACTTCTACTAAAGTACTGGGTAAGCACTTTAGGATAGGTCAGATTATTGTTGGCATTAGGATCGGGTGGGGTATTGAAATTGTTAGGAGCGGTAAAGGTTGTAAAAGGACCACCAGCTTGCCTATTTCTCAAGTTATATGGGGTTTCTCTTTGACAGAACATATGAAACTCATCCTCATGTTGATCTTCCCCATCTACAGGACCATTATCTATTGAGTCTAATAACTGAGATAGAGGACTCTCAATACTTACCTCTTTCGCTTCTCCCTCCTTGGCTGTAGCCTCCTTCTCGGGCATATTGCTGTCACTTTGCGAGAAAGGAGTTGGTTGACCACCAGCACCGAGGAATCATATGGCTCCGATGGAATGAGGTCTCTATAGCTCACACCATCAACATAATTCTGGACTTGCACTTGAAATATTTCTACAACATTTTGGAACTCTGGGCAATCCAACTCAGAATGCCCAGTGGTCTTGTGAATCTGGCACCATCTGGATAATACTGCCTCAACTAAATAAAATCAACTTGTTGACTTTTCTACACTGCTCGGTTGATCAAGAGGTGTAGGAATTCCTCCATTGTTTGGCTTAGTACTCCATGTTCTATTTTTCCTTTGTGATGGCCTTGTTTCAAAGTTCTACTCTAAGATCTAACCCCTTTCATAATTCTTCCCAGAGGAAACACCAGAATCATGATTGTCTCACTGGAGGTTGGCCTGAATGCTTCTCTAAGAAGCTTGCAATTGATTTTTTTGGTTCCTTAGATGAGTCATCTCAGTGGACAACTTCTTTACTAGCTCAATTAGCTCATCGATCTGATCCTTTTTCGTATTGTTTTGTTGAGGCACTAAATTTTGGATGAAAACAGGTTGTGACACAAGTTGGTTTTGTTGGGAAACTGGGAATTTGGAGCCCTACAAGTACATAAGCACTTGAGCTTGTTAATAATAGGCTTGCTATTGCAAAAGTTGCAAGTAATGCAGTAATGATGGAGCTTGATTCAATGGCTTCCTTGGATGCAACACTATTGGAAGTTGTGGAACTTGGTTCAACATAGGTGTTTGATGAGCCAAGGCATGAGTAAGCCCTTATATTTGAGTTGGATTGGCAACTGGCCCCAATGAGGGTAGTGGACCTGCAATTTGTTGTCCCAAGTCAGTGCTTTCTTTCATTGCTTCTACATATGCATCCACCAATCTTGTAGGCGACTGGTGCATCCTTTTGACCAATGCAGATGTGAGATTATCCAAGGCAACATAGTATTAGTATACCATCCTAGGTAATGCATCATCAACTACATAGAGAGGCTGCAACTTCATGTAAGCCCTGTGAAATCGGTCATTGAATGAGCTGATCGATTCATTGACTGCCCTCCTTACTAACATAAACTATTGATATAACTTTGTTAGGATAACCAAAATATTCAACTTCTGCAAGAAAGTATTCTTCATGAGGTCCCAAGAGGTAATGGAGTTTGTAGGTAAATGGATGTACCAATAGAATGCTTCATCCCCCAATGAGTAAGGGAAGAGCCTACATGCTACGTCTTCATGTTCAATCTACATATCCTTCAATGCTATTTGGAAGATCTTGATGTGTTCTTCTATTGTCCTTCATGGATCATGTGAATGAAACTTAGTGTAGAAGCCTTTCAAATCCTTTGGAATGTCATGGTAGTCATTGAAGGACAAGGGCGAAGGGTTATTGCCTAACCAATCCATTGTGGGAGGTGGAGGTTGCAATTTTTATGCTATAGTAACTTGGGGTTGGAATGGGGCAGTAGTTGGGGTAGCGCCTTGGAAGTGAAGTGTGGGAATGAGGACAACACTTTGGGTGTGGGAAGTGAAAGGGGAAATTTTTTTTTGGAATGAAGGGGAGGATGGAGATGAAGGGGTGGAAGG
>VDFB02086081.1:62382990-62566310 GCA_007258455.2 Sequoia sempervirens | reverse complement strand
CCACGGTAAAGGAGACAAAACCCCAAAACAAGCAGACATCGGGGCCCCATTGGCTATGGGCGATGTGTGAAAAAGCGGTCACAACAGTATCCATGTTTGGAATCCTCAGCATGGCTTGATGGAGATTGTTATAAGTAGAAAGAAGAATCTTTGGAAAGACAAGGATTCTATTTTCAGTTTCTTTGATGTTGTTCCCATCCTTACCAGCCTTGGGCATGAACAATTGTCATATTATGAACGCTGATTTCCAAAGTTGCAGCAGCTGTTCAACTCCTTGTATGCTGATTTTCCTAAAATCAGACTTTAATTGGTTTATTTCAGACTTCATGGGCAGCTGGTACATTCATTTTTTCTCTTCACAATCTCTTTTCAGTGAGGGTTTATGGCCTCTAAAGTGGGAAATGATGTTTAATTGTGATTCAGATCAATTTTGGATGATGTTTAAGTTCCTTTCCAGTGGTTTCCTTTGTACAATTTCTTGCACTAGTGTTTGGGGCAGCGAACCTTTGCTTGTTTGGGTTCAATTTTTTGAGTCTTTTGGGGAGAGATTGGTAGAAGTTTTCAAAAAGCTTCTTGATTATGTCAGAGTTACTCAAAGGAGGCATTATTCTTCCTTGAGGAGTTTGGATGATGCAGCTGTTATGACCATGCAAAGAGTTGTTTATTCCTTTGCAAATAGCTATGATGGAGTCACATTTGTTGTTGTGATTCGGTTTGATGCTTTGAGGAGTTATGTTGATGAGAATATTTTTGAGTTGCTTAGATTATTCTTCATTGTTCTTAGAATGGTGATTGACATTGACATTGCAGATGTTAATTCCTCAAAGTTTATTGGGCATGGGACAGTGTTTGATTATGATTTCAGTCCTTCCCAGTTTATCAATTTGAATTTGATGAACGGTAACTTCTTGGAGTTACAGGGGAGGTTAGAGCAGAATTGGCACAAGAGTTTTAACTGGATGATCAGAGTGGATCAGCTTCAACATGGTGGGACTTTTCAAAGATGGACATGGGACCTTGGGATCCTATTTGTTTTGATGGGATCAATTTGGAGTGTAGTGGCATTGCTTGAGGACAAGCAATTTTGGGAAGGGCGGACTGTAATGTCCCCATTTTGGCCATACGCTGTTCGTTTGGTTTTAGCCTATTTCCGAAAATCCATAGGCTACTCAAATGTGCAAATTTAGGGTTTCCACTTTCATTAAGTCTTGCTTCCAGCTCAGTTCTGCTTTCTATTGGTTTTGAGGTAAACTTACTATTTTTGGCAGTGGCTATTTTTAGTAAGTCTAATCTTGGCAGTGGCATCATTAGCAATTCAACTCAAGTCATCTTGTTATCCATCAGTTTCAGTTTGGCTTTGGGTTTAGTTTTCTTCATGAGTTGAGTTTATACTTAGTCAAATTTCATGTTTCTCAGTTGTACCCCACGCCTAGGAGTAATAACTTCATGTTGTTTTAAAAGAGGGGCCATTAAGGGGGTCAACTGTGCATTTAATGATTTATTAAATGCTTTATTGTTGCAAAGTGAAGTTGGACACCTAAAGGAGGTTAAGTAATATTTTATTATTTCAAAAAGTAAAATGCAAAAAGGTGGCGTCTTTTTTGGAAGTTGAAGTGATTCAACTTCTTGGAATTTGAAGAGTTTTTGTTGCTTCATTTGCCAACTGAAGCTTATATATTGTTGTTGTTTGAAGAGCTGATTATGTTATGTTTTGGAAAGCAAAGTTATGCTGCTGGTTTGAAATCTAGAATTCCGCTAAGGGAAAGCTTAGCAAATTTAGTCCATTCTTCGGGCCTAAAACTATGGTTCCCTAGATGGTCTATTAGGGATGTGCTTCATGCAAAAGTGCATATTGAGCATCAAAGTGCAGAAATTTGGTGATGTTTTCAGTATTTTGTGCTGCTGATTTTCATATAGCTGAAGATGATTTTTGTATACAGCTCCTTGAGTAAATTTTATTTCATTATGGGTATTTGAGCTAACCATTTCTATGCTAAAGGCAATGCTATTTGCATAAAATCAGAATTTATGATGAAGTGTTGATTTTTCTAGGAAGGCCGTACCTTTTCTAGGGCCATACCATTAATGATCAACTTGTATTGGGTTTCGAACTTGTTGTTTGGTGATTGTTTGGCACCTACAATTCATGGTTGTTGGTCATCTATCCTTCTTGAATACTGCTCTGAGTTTTGGTGAGCTTTGAAGTTGATTTGAGGTAGATTTGAACATTTTGATGTTTCATAGGTTGTTGGTTCAATACTTTCAGTTTGTTGTTTGTAATATCAATTTTATATTAGTTCAGATTTTGGCTTGTAATTTGGTGATTGAGAAGATTTAGAGTCGAAGAAATCATCCTTCAAACATTTGCATTGATTTTATCATTGTAACACTTGTAAATTGCAGATTTATTTCATTGTAAGACTGTGAATTAGTAGTACTAATCCAGTCATTTTAATTGCTGCATTTACTTGTGAATTTTAATGCAAACACTTTAACCCCCGGATGGTTTACCGCCAGTGTGGATAAAGAACATTCTAGAAGCTATTTCTATTCATTGTAAAGCTAGTTAGTAGTACTAATGGCTATTTCATTTTATTGCTACAGTTTATACTTGATTACACTCCCACAATTGAGTGGTTGAATTTTAGAATAAACATTTTTCTTGTTTGTAAATTCCCCCCACAAAATAAGTGGTTGTGTGGATTGTTTTCCCCCCAGGAAATAAGTGGAAGAGAGGATTTAATGGATGGCTTGCCGCCTTAATAATGTAATAATCTCACCCACTAAATAAGTGGAGTATTCCCACTGCTTGTGGATGCCTGCATCAGCAGATGAATTGTACTTTCAATTCAGTTTATACCTAATGATCCTCTGACCATATGCTATCACCTCGCCCACATTGGGATCTTGGTGAACATTCTTGGTTAGAGTTACTTTCCATGTTGATTTGCATTTGGAGCTAACGCTAATCAATGGTTTGATGCTGGTTTGTGTGTCTAATTTTGGGGAAAAAAGTTAAGGGGAATATTTCAGTCCAATTGAAGTGACATGCAAAAAGCATAATAATTTGCATAATATGTAGTGGAAATTTACTAGAGAAAGACAGTGGT
Source organism: Sequoia sempervirens (assembly GCA_007258455.2). Taxonomy (NCBI): domain Eukaryota; kingdom Viridiplantae; phylum Streptophyta; class Pinopsida; order Cupressales; family Cupressaceae; genus Sequoia; species Sequoia sempervirens. The sequence goes on along the minus strand of VDFB02086081.1, from coordinate 62,563,200 downwards.
AGTAAGTAGAAATGCATGTACCTCTTATATATAAGAAGATGAACTGTAACTTTGCAAGCAACAGAAGTTGAAGTAATCTGGAGTTGAATAGAGGAAGAAGTTAACGATAAATTGTCTCTTGAAATCTTTTTGTGGATGACTGTTATGTGAATGTTTCCTTGTTTGGTGGTCATTTTGGTTTATTCATATTGTTTATGACCTTATTTAAGATCCTACAAATGCCTTTCATCAAGTGGTATTAGAGCAGAAGTGAACTTCAGCAAAAACAAAGATTATAATTTTTTTGCTAGAGATTTCTAGGGCTTAATCCAAACAATGATTCCTTTGAAGTGTCAGATTGGTTATGCACGACATATGCTTTATTTTACATAGGGAATGATGGATAAAGTGTAAGCTAAGATTGAATGGAAGAGGATGCTCAAGTCGAACACAAAGAAGAAGTTGAACTTGAAAGTGAATGAGTCTGGTGGAGACAAATGCAAGAAAGCAAAGATGAGGAATATGTTTGTTTCCATGAAGATGACAGAGACTCATCATCTGAGTGACATAATGGATTACACAGATCTGATGCAAACAGCCACCGCACCTTATGTGGTGCAAGAAAAGAATAGATTCTTTGGAGCCGACAATAAATTGACCAATCAGATGATCATCAATTGAAGACTTTCCAATTTGTTAATTAGTTGGACCAATTTGCCAAAAAAATGCATTTAAAACCTGCAAAAAAAATATGAATAAAATCACGCTGATTTTTGCACGAAAAAAAACCATGAGTCTATAGCTTGTTGTTTACTATTATGCTTTGATAGATTTTTTCCAAGCATCCATAGCTTGTTCAAAAGCACTTGTTTTAGGCTTTTAGCCATAGCAGCAAGGCAGTGAACTGTTTGATAAAATGCTTTGGTAGACATGTATGAAAAATGTGGTAGCATAGACAAGGCAATGAACTGGTTGAAAAATTGCCTCAAAGAAATGTGGTTGCTATTGATTGTCATGGCATTCCATCACCATGAGACCACATTTCTTTGAGGCAATTTTTTATCCAAACAATGAGTGGATTGCTGGTGATGAATTTCTTGAGGCTGAGGATTTTGAGATCCTAGCAGAGTCCAACTTTGATACTCATTTGATTGAACGACTTAGGAGAGGCAAACCCCCGGGAGCTTCATCATCAGGACCTGCATCCCTCTAGCATAGCTCTATTTATAGTAGCAACTAGCAAGAGTCACTGGCTACTTTTGATTTTTTGAAACTTTGTACTCAGTTTATAGGTTGACTTTGTACAAACTATATTGTAATTGAAATTTTGTCATCTATCGGTTATACATTGTGAACTAATGCTTTGAAAGATGTGGAATGCAATGTAATCAGCGATATGAATATAAACAACAAAATCTATTTTCTATGATTCATTTGTTAAACTCTCTATTTTATTTGCTCTCTATAACTCTATTGCTATGGAAATGCCTTTCAATTAAAAAAAAAACAGTTTTTATCTCTTATTCTACAATTTTTTACATTTTTTTAAAAATCCAATTTTTTCCCAATTTTTTCAAAAAATCTTGAACTTTTGGTTTGCTGATTTTTTCCCCAAAAGATTTTTGTTGCTATGATATGTAGTATTAATTTTACGGGATTCTTAAGTGTATGTCACAAAGTTATCTCTTCGATGACTAATTTCAATTGAAGGAATGAAATTATCATTCACAAACCATTGAAAACATTGGTGATAATCGCAAGGCAGTGCAGGGGACTCACAAAGCACATCAAGTACATCTAAGAAATGTTAGTGCCAGACAGAAGATGCCAACACATCCACCCAGGGGCTTCCACCTCAAAACCTGTTCCTGATTGAAAAAGCTTTTGGTGTATGTAATGCCTTATAAATCTCCTTTGTTACCCAGTTACACTCCATGTGAGATAATCACGTCCCATTTGACAAGACAATAGAGAAGTAGATTTCTTGTAAATACAATTTGACAGATGAAAGAAGAGGAAGAAAAGAGATTTATACTGTGTTGTCAATGGATGAAGAGAAAAAAAGAGATTTATATTGAGGATTGATGCAGGAGGCTCAAATTTAAACAAGAAGGTATTGATATGGGATCATGTAATATTTCACTTTAAGTCATTTAGTTGCTCTAGAAACTGTTGGAAGATTTTTGCTAGTAAGAAAGAAAGCCTGTGAAATCTAGTTGGCCACATGCAAAAAGTGTAATAATGTGCATAACATGTGTAGAGAAGATTTACTGGAGAGAGATTATGATGGTAATTATGCATGCAAGGTCTTCCACATAAGAATATGAGATATCCTTTTGCAAGCAAATATAAGTTGGGCTCTACCTTTGAATCAAATGTTGGAAGAAGCAATTGACACATTCTTGAAATATTTTTGTGGATGTTTTCTTATTTCAAGGTTAGTTTAGTTTATTGTTTATGAACTAATTAAGGTCCTGTGACTCCAAGGCCAAGAGCTTCCACAGAAATTGGACCTTCTCCTCCTCTCATACTTCCTGCAGGGAAAGGGTGTTTAAAGCAAATTTTTTTCCCAATATTTTATTTGCAAATTAAAAGAGTTCTAAAATAGAAAAGCTTGGGAAATGTTCTAACAGTAGAAAGTTTATGAAAAAGATGAAATAATAAATAATAATATTGTAGTCTGTGGTATTACATCAATGAGGGTGCGGGAAGTTTATTAAATCTCATCATATATTGCAGATGTTGTGTCTCTTCAATGGACAGGAGCACTTTGCATTTTAAATGTTATTTTTTGTTATTTGTAGGAGGAAAACACTAAATTTCCCCAGTATGCTTAACTTTTTTTTTCTCTTGATGTTAACTAATGCATCTAAGAGTGCAGAGAGGTTGTTGGCCTTGCTGAAGAAGCCAGGTGATGTTTTTGATAAGTTTGTCAAGGTTGCTAAAGAAGCCAAAGAGTATTTCTGTCTTATGCAACTGACAAGGTGGAAAAGCACTTAACTGGCTACAGGTTATGTGCTTGACCTTAGAGGCACCCCTTGAGTGGAACAGGGGAGAGCATTCAAACAATTACTTGAACAATATTGATTGAATCAGGACTTTATACGAAGGAGAATAGGTTCTATTGATGGAAGCTTCATTCACTGTTATTGGGGATTTGTACAAGCAAAGCTACTGAAGATTACCACAGGGCATACCCTAGTATGAGCACAAGGAAGTTTATCAAGAATATACTGAACCCTTCTCAAGTTTCCCATAAAAGAATTCTCTTATTTACTGACATTTCCTATAAGTCTCTACATTTGGATCTTGCAAGTACAATAACTAACTTTCCTGAAGAAATGGATACCAAACAATTGGGGCAGACAGTACCTTTCATGATTGTGGGGCCTCGCAGCCAAAGCTCTCCTCTATGATTTGGAGGCAGAGATATTGCAGAAACGGGATCTACCACTTTGGCCTCCACAACACCACTCAACAATCCCACACTACCATGATGCAAGTTTTCTTCATTACTGTTGGTGTACACCACTGCAGCTGTACTCTCAGTCATTCCATATCCCTGCCCAAATCAAATTCCATTCAATCTTTAATTTACTAAAAATTTCTTTTGGCATCACCAACAGATGTTGGATACGAGTAATCAGGATTAGGCCATCAGTTTGGATCAGGACACCAGAGCAGGAGTATATGAAGAGGGACAAGGACATTGTTTTGAATTAGGACACCAGAGAGGGGACGTGTGAACAGGGGCTAGGACACCATTCTGATTTAGGGCACTAGAGTGGAGGATATGAACAGGGGCAAGGATATCATTCTGATTTAGGGCACTAGAGTGGAGGTATATGAACAGGGGGAAGGACATCATTCTGATTTAGAGCACCAGAGTGGGGGCATATGAACAGGGGCAAGGACATCATTTTGAATCGGGCACTAGAGTGGGGGCATATGAACAGGGACAACCGCATCATTTTGAAGCAGAATTAGGATAACGGGGAGAGTATGTGCAGACAATCATAATTCCCTATAAACAAAGCCAATCATTAGGAGCACATAAATAGCTCTAAACTATGCTACTACTAGCCTGACAATATGGTATCTAGACCTAGTCTTTTATGCTTACCCATGACTGGATAGTGTTGGGGCTATTCAAGCAATTTCAATGACTGGCTTTGTTAGTAGAGGATAGTGTTGCCATATGTGAATAAGACTTCACTAGTAGACAGGGGTACTAATGCAGGCATAAGGTTGGAAGATGTTGGTGCAATTCATGCATTCCCAATGACTGACTTGTTAGTAGGGGACAGTGTTGGCCTTATATAAATAAACCTTAGCCAGTAAAACAGGTACTGATAAAGGCATGAGGTCCCCATTCTGGAACCTGATATTCCTGGTGACTATTTATTCACAGCACAAAAACATAATTTACAAAAATGAGAGATATACCTCACCTGTCTGAGTTCAATTCCGGGGAACTTAGCAGAGAAGTCCTTCATGACGTTGTATCCCACAGGCGCCCCGCCAAGGCCAATCTGCTGCAGCGAGCTCAAATCATACTTACAGGCCTCGCTAGATTTGGCAAAAGCCGATAAAACAGAGGGAACAGTGGGCAACAGAGTCACCCTGTACTTCTCTATATTGTGCAGCATTTCATTCATATCAAATCTTGGCATAACCACGAGGGTCGCCCCGGCTGCCAGCGTGCAGAGCGTGAAGCGAAGACCATAGATATAATACATTGGTATGCTGCACAGGTAGATACCTTGCATTTCGTACCTTGCAAGGTTGGCTGCAATGATAGCAATATAATTCCTGTGGGTTAGAAGGACTCCCTTGCTCTTGCCCGTAGTTCCTGATGAATACAGAAGGGTGGCTGTGTCGTCCTGTGCAATGGCAGCTTCTCTCTCACTACCTCCTTCATCTATCCATTCACTACATAATAGCTTGCCACCTGACTGCAAAAGAGCAGAAAGGCTGGCGCCGCGGCATGATGTCCAGGAGCTGTTGGCCTCGGTTCCATCAATAAGAACTAATGGGGTTCTGATTGAGCTTAATTTTCCGAGGAGTTGGGAAACTGTGAAGATGATAACTGGTTTGGAATCTCTTACCTGATTTTGTATCTCCGCCTCGGTGTTGAGAGGATTGGCGGTTGTGAGAATTCCTCCAATTGACAGTACGGCGAGGTAAATGTAGGGAAGGTGTAGTGAATTTGGCGAGATGACGAGCACCACGTCGCGCTTTTGAATTCCCAGCCGCTGCAGACTGGCTACCAGGGCTTTCACATTATGTTGAAGCGTGGAATATGTGAGGCGAGTGTTCGAGGGAGCATCAATGACAGCATTGTCTGTGTGATGCCGGCGGGAGAAGATGTAGGTAGTGATGTCTAAGGGCTGATGAGGCGAGGGGAGAGTCACGGCCTCTCGTTTGCTGTGGTAGACTCCAGTCGATGCACAGAACCCGCTCTTGCCATCGATGTGGAAGCTTGTAGTTTTAATCTTTGAGCTGTTGGCCATGATCAGTGTGTCTGAATTCGGATTTCGGAACGTCCTAGAAAATGCCACATATGACTTTCCTCGTTCTATCCGGATATTTTACAGGCGCCAAACCTATCAGAACGACTCTTAAAAAAAAGTTTATTGGATCTTTATATGAATCTTTATCTTTATTTTCATATTAGATAGAGTTATATTGTAGGCTATTTTCATATGAACTGTTATTTAATCTCTACCTACCACCACCCAATTACAGAATAGATATGTTTTTCTTTCTCATTTTTTCTTGGGTACAGATCACCTACAAAACTTGCATCTAAGATGATGTGGTGGAGTTTTCAATTAAACGATTAATAACCTCATTTTCCTCTTAATAGGAGCTCTTATGTAGGCATTTTTGTCGTGTTATTGTTACCTATTTTTCACTACGAGTTCAAAGAGGTAGAGCTAAATTGAATCTATTGTTGAAAGGTACAGAAAATTTCAAATTTTGCTACTAAAGTATTCATTATCCATCATAAAAATCAGATTACATTTGATTTTCAGTTTTATTATACAAGTATTTGTAACAGAAAATTGGACATTTGCATAATAAATAATGAGTACAAGTGGGATGAAATACTATACTACTGAAGATAATGTAAACACAAAGGAGGGGAGCAATTCATCATTGCCTGTGATGATGAATTGTTTTACTCGTTGTCTTCAGTTGTTGTGTCTCCAAGCTACAGCAGTTTTGATTCCACGCTCCGTGAATCTACAAGATTGTGAAAGAATGGTGTTAGAGCAATGATAAATTACATCCTACTTTATGCCTACACTACCAACAGGAATGTAATATATATCCAATCATGCATTCACCAAATGATTGAAATACAAAGGCTGAGAATCAAGGAATACGAAGTTCAAATGGAAGCTTTCAGCTTCGATTATTTTTGTTAACTTGTTTGTTTAAATGTGTAGGAACAGGTTCATTATGTTCGTGATCATTTTCGTCAAATATGTGGAGCAAAACGGGCTCCCACAAGGGTTGAGCCCTACATATTAGGAAAACATCCTCTCATTCAACATTCATACATGAGAGACATCAAGTATTAAGAGAATAGTCCATATGACTATAAGACAGCATTATTACATCTTGAATTCAAGAGGCATCATTCACATATCAACTTTATAAGATATCATTATCTTTGTTTTCCTACAGAAGGACTGAAAAGGACCATGCTTTATACATATTTAAAAATAAGAATATCAGGAATCAGACTACTTCATATTGCATATGAATGATTTTATGATTGACAGACATAACAGAGTGATCCGTAACAGCAAATAAGGTGACAACCATGAATGAACAAATGCATATATACAAAGCATGAATCACTTTTGATGAGCAGTCAAGCCATTGACAATCATTTCGAAAGGAAGCGCAACCTTAATTTTTATGAGATTTAGAACTAAAAGACAGTCACTAAGGTTTACAACAGTCATAAGAACTGGGAAAGCATCCTTGACTATAAACAGGGCAGCAGGGTTATGAAAATGTAAAATCATCTCATATCACACTGGTTCATACACAATGAGCAGTCAAGCCTTCAAGGAATAAGTCACATGATGACATCAATCTTTTCCTTATATATCAACTCTTACAAGAATATTTCACGAAGATTCAATAGCACTGCCTTATCAAGAGTTTTGTGCCAATAGGAAATTGCTATGCATTAAAAAATGCCCAAGAACAACGTACGGCAATAGATCACAATTAATTTTCTCATTGCCTTCATGTTATAATAAGAATATGAGAATCCAGTTAAGCACTTGAGATGTCACATAGCAAAATGCAATCACTGGTAATTGTCCTAGATGATATGTAAAGAAGTCACTTTTAAAAATAAAAATAAAAAGTATTCAGAGACAGAACTGCATGAATACAAAGAAGGTGACAGTTAATGAGCCCCATTTACCAGTGATGCAATATACACAGTGACAAGTCTTCTTCATGAAATTTTCAAAGGATACACTTCTACAGGAAAAGATTCAAGTTACAGATTTGTATATACAATCAAAGCATCAAGAAACAATTACAGGCATTCACGTTTTTATGGAAACAGCAAAGAGAGAAAGTCATTTCCTACTTTTCATCGTTCTCAAAGGGGTTTTAGAATGGCAGTTACAGGAAATGTAATATGTACTGAAAGAGAATACCCAGAATGCAAATATGAAGTCGCGACTTTCAATCAGGAATATGAGCAAAAATTCTTTGTGTTTCTCAAAACTAGCATCAGATATGGAGATATGTACAAATAGAAGCTTCTTATTATTTTTGAAAGTAAGATATATACAAAAATGTAGATGGGTTTTCTTATTTTTCTGTAGAGATGGTGCGAAATTTTCAGAAAAATGAAAATGCAGTGAGGATTTCTTTTTATTCAAAATGGAGAAAACCCAGAAGATGCCATGAAGAAAATAAAAACAAGAAAGAACTTACCATCATGCACCTAAGGGAGAACAAACAAGTCTGTGACTGAGCTCTCCTTGAGCTTCAAAATTCATAAGTCGAGCTCACACAACAATAGAAATATACACAAGGAGGAAATACATCATAAATATATCGCATATTTGCGGCTATAAGCCCAAAAATGCTTCTAAATTTGAGATAAAAGCTAGTTTTGGGTTGGGAATGATGTTTACCATTCATTCCTAGCAACAAATCTTCAAAGACTCATCCCAGGCGTAGCATATAATGGTGTTAGCGTTATGAATTTCAAGCTCAAACTCTTCAATGGTGGCCCAAAACAATTGAAGGACAACAGAATAATAAGAGAAGAGAATATGTTAGAAATTATGCTACAGCTGGAGCTTAAAGTTTCAGAAATGCTATGCAATATCTCCAAATTGTGACTGAAAACAACTTACCCACTGAAAATCTTCATGGAAAATCCAAAAAAATAGTAAGCTATGGTGGAATTTCGAGCTCCTAATTAAGCAATTTTTGAGAAACCCTACCCAGGTCAGTGACCAGTCTTCATGAAGTTTCTTCAAACTCAGATGCAAAAAATGAAATGATTTTTAGGGTTTGATGCTTTTTACTAAGAGCCTTTCACTAATGAGTTAATTTTTTACTCTATTTTTTCAAATAATCATTTCATTTTAATTATCATTGTGGTCTTGACTCTTAGGGTCAATTGACCTAATAATGAAATAAGGGACCTGTGATTTTTGAGGCCAATTTCAAAGTATTCTTTGACTTTGAAATATTATCCTTGCATGGATTTTTAAAAGTATTTAATGTTCAATTAAATATTAAAAGTAATATTATTATTACTTTAATATTTAGACAAGAAATAAGGGGGTATATGTTAGTTGTCAAAATATTAAAATAATCATTTGATGATTATTTTTAACATTTAATTAAATGAAGGCCTTCTTAAATCCATGCAAGAATACAAGTGAAAGCTAACTGGATAACTTAATCATGCAATTTATGGAGATTATTGGTACATTTCTCCAGTTCTTCACCAGTTCACAAGATATTATCGACATGCACAATATAGAGATGGAGTTTCAATCATCATGGGTGAATTGATAAAAATGAGGCAATTTTTGCATGTTTTGGCCCACTTTTTCAGGGATTTCCAGTTCAGTTCGAGTGACCCATGTGTCAATCATGAGTTGACCTTGACTTTGAGCCTGAGTTCACTCATTTTTGCATGAGTTTGAGCTCTTCTTCTAGAGTTGTTTATTTTTGCTTGGGATTTGCTTTAGAGTTATCATTTTCACACTAAAATTGACTTTCAGTTTCATCTTCATGCCTTGAAGAGGCTTTTTGTATATATTGGAAAAATTTAATCTTTTTCCTCTAGTTCTTGTTTTTCAGCCTTTGCATTCTGCAAAGAGAAATATCATGTAACTCAGCTTTCAGAATTTAATACAGCAGCATTTTTTACAAGTTAATTTATTTGTGATTAGCAGAAGATTCCTTTAGTTTCCAGTATTTTCAATGTTTTGCCTTCAAGATTTCAGGCTTCGTTATTGTATGGGATTTTGATCGAAGGATTATTGTGTTTTCAGTTTTGAAACCTTTAATTTTTTTTGTCTCCTTTATAAATATTTATATGCAATTTAGTTCAAGTTCACTAGTTATACACTGTGCATGTAATTAATTAATCAGTTTAGTCGTGAAAACCATGTTTTCCCTCAAAATTGTATTAAATCAAAGCCTTTGTTTAAAACATTTAGGTGATTAGACTATCAAATCAGGTTGTGCAAATTAAAGTACCGAGTAATCATTTTGTGAGTCAATTTGCAATTTAGATTTCCAATTAAGTGCATCACCAAAGTTTTAATTTTAGTTCATGCATTCGATTCAATCCTTTTTACCCTTTTCTCAAAACAAATCATTCAAGTACCAAAATGATCATCATATAATAACCAACCTAGAATCTGGAGGTTTATCTTCACCATAGGAATACCCACAGCCTGAAGATAGTTCCCATGTTTCAACAGATTGCTGAATTTAGTCATTCAAGCATTCGGGTGCAATATGTTTGACAATAGTTATCATTCAACTCATTAACATAGTCCACTTTCTTACAATCAATTTGCTTTGTCTGCGTGACAATCCTAGATCTTTCTCTCTTATTTTTTATTTCATCACTGATATTTGGGCACTCTTGAGTAGGAAAGTTTTATGCTTGCAAGAGGGAGGTTGACTCAATGAAAGTTGGGTCCTTGCTTGTCTTCTTTGACAATGTCTACCAAGCACTTTGGATACCCATTTGACCATATATATTTTAAATTTTAATTAATTAATCTTGAAAATAAAGGTAAAAATTTACACTGGAAATATGTGAATTATTTTATACATCCAAATAAATAGATAACAATAAATCATAGATGAAAATAGACTACAATATAAATGCAAACCATTACTCAAGAATTACGTGGAGTAATACTTGCAGAGAAAAACTCCACACCAAAGAGATCCAAAACTTGTATTAATCCTTCAAATGAGTTGCATCAATGCAACTTCTCTCTTTGAATTACTACAACACTTCATTGCTTCAACAACTTGTAAATTAACTTGTTTTTCCTTCAACTCAAGCACTAAATATATAGGCATGAGAGAAACTACAAATCACGAATGGTTTCTAAAACCATTTAGGCATAAATCACAAGAATAAGAAACTTCCTCTTTCAACTTGTGATTTGTTCCACCTTTTAGTAATGTGCTCATTAAAACTAAAAAATATTTTGTATCTTCTCCAAGTTCACATTTAACTTTCCCTTTTTCATGTTCTTTCTAATTTGACAACTAAAAAATACTTTACAAGTTGTCATAGTTGCATTTAGCAAATTTCATGACAACTAAAAGATAATTACTAATTGTCATTTAGTACTTAAATACAAAGTAAGGTTGAGACATTTACTCAACAATTGATAAATGTAAAGTCAAATATGCATCCAAAATCTTCTTCTAGTTGGTTCAAATTCAACGAGGCGGAGTTTAGAGTGGTAGCCTTTAATAGATAAAAATAAAATAAAATAGAAGGTTAAAGTCATGATATTTATATAGTCCATTAGAATAGGTTATGATGCTTATGTAAAAATGTGCATGTTTTTAAATCAACATTTCAAATCATATTTCTTGATCCACCATTAAGAAGATGAAAAAATACAGTAATAGATTGTAGAATTAAATCTAGAGAAGAGGGGATGGGTTGAAGGAACTTGAAAACTTAAGGTTAAAGGAAGAGATAAGGTATACTAGCAAACCTAGTATAACAATAAAAAGAGATAACAGAAGTGATAGAAGGAGAGGGGGCAAGAGAATGAAATTTGAGGATAAAGATAAGGGGAATAATGAGAGAACAAAAGAATATGCCAATTTAATTAATTTTATATGTAGATTTGAGAACCAAAAAATACAAAAGAATAAGGAAATAAAAGCTAGAAACCATTTGAAAGGAATAACAAAAAATAATAGAAGAAAGATAATGAGTTTTGAAATTAAATCTTAAGAATAACATTAGCAATAAAGATAACAAAAAATAGATAATAGTACTCTTAAATACCAAATAATTATAATCCATAAAGTAAACATTTACCATAACTTTGGAGATTAACAGAGAGAAACCTAAACAAGAAGACAAGGATAATGATACTGTACGACCAAAAATGAGGATTAATAAAGCAATGAATCATGAATAGCAACCACTAACTATATAGATTAAAGCAATCTAAGTCTAATTTATCAATGAAGCACAATCAAACATAAGAAATTGAATAATTAAAGCAATATACCTTCCTCTTATGTCAAGATTGATTTTATCCCCATTGTTCTTCTCCATTTTGACTTTGCTCTTAGAAATTATGTGTGCACTATTATGCTTAAGCTCAATTGAATATGAATATGATAATGATAGCAAAATATCAAAGATTCATGGTTAGCTTTTAAATGAGAATGAAGGTTTATTTTATAGAAAAGTCTAATTTATATGGACAATCAAGATCAAAAAGACTAAAGAGATCAAGGGTGGAGAATCAAATGAGAGGAATTGATTGATCTGTTAACTGACTGCAACTGGTTGCATGATTTCAGTTAACTATTTGCATGAATTAGTTAAGAGAATTGAATGCTTTGTTAACTCACATTGAGTGGGAGTGAACTGATTTGATTGATTAGTAGACTGAAATTGATTAGTCAGTCGACTTAGAGAAAGTGTTTGTTAGGAACAAGGTGGAAATACATGAGATTAATAATTAAAATGAATTAATTATTAAAGGAATGTGTAAGTGGGATTTATGATAATTAACTAATTAAATTAATTATTTAATTTTGAAAGTGGAAAAGTGGATAATTAAATAACTAAAGTAATTATTTAATTTAGAAAGGGATAATGGATAATTAATTAAATAATGTTAATTTATTTAATTAATTTAGAAGAATAAAGGTAATTAGGGACGTAATTAAATAAATAATAATTATTTAATCAATCAAGGAAGATTAATGTTTTTTATTAGAGGTAAAACAGGTTTTGAAGGGGCCCTAAAACCCTTTACAAAAAAGGAACAGTTGTATCAAAAGATAACAACAATCAGCACACAGTAGCCAAAAAACAAAACACCATCGGCGCGACATCAGCCAAAAAACAAGAACAAAACAACAGCACTACATATTCTTCAAGATAGTAGCAGCCTCCATGTCGCTCATCCCAGATCTTATGAAGGTCATCCATCACTTCAAATGTTTCCTTAGCAAGAGCACCACCTTGCATCTTGGTCTTATTACACTACGCGCACCAGGACCACCCAAGTTAACCTCACTAAAGAAAACATTTTTCCAATCACCATCCTTATCAACAGTCACAGCTTCCTCCACAGGCCTACCAATAGCATCAGCAACCCCACCAGGAACCATCCCCTTGCTCTTCTTGGCCACAACCACAGGGGGGAAACGCCAATAGATTCAAGCTTGACAGATTTATTCCCTTCCCCACCCTTCTCCAAGTTAGCACTAAGCCTTTCCATTTGGTCCTCGAGGGTTAAAATTCTAAGCTCTAACATATGCTTCATGTCCAGGGTTTGCTCAACCACAATTTTAAAAGATTCAAACAACTCATCAATTTGACTTTGAGTCAATGACTCACCTACCTTACTCACAGCCACGAACCTGAACATTTGTCATATTAAGTTCATGAAACACCCACTTGACCAATTTAAACAAAGAGATAGAACTCTCCTTAGCCAACCCCAAAACATCAGAGATATCCTCACGATCAAAATTAAACACAAACTTACTCATAGCAGTATCCTCCTCAGAAGAGCTAACTTTTTCCTGACTAACACAAATCTTCTTACCTTTACCACCAAGAATCGACATTTGAAGCTTGTACACTGAATCAACAATAAACTCAGTAGAAAACCATCTTCTATTTAGCGTCGCCACATCCACACCCAAGGATGCCATACCAATTTTCCTACCAACATCCTTCAAGGGAGAATTTGCTTGCATTTCCAGCAACTGACTTGCAGACCTTACATTCGACTTCTTGTTACTGCCAGCCTCTAGATCCTTCTTTCTCTTATTTTGCACAACAGGGGATAGAGGGGGGCCCTCTTCAACTTTCTCCTTTTGACTAGTAGGAGGGGCATCCACATTAATCGGCTTATCATCAACTTTTTGCTCGCTACCAATCTCATATCCCTTCATAATAGAACCCAACTCCCCTTTACCAGACATTCCCACTTTTGGAAGCTATGAGGGCACATCCAAGGAAGCTTGGGAGTTCAGGACATAATCAATCTCGTCCTCAGTTTCAGACTCCTCCTCCAAAACCAATTTCCTCTTTTTCCCTTTCTTGCTACCCGACTTTTCTTCATAAACCATAGCATACTCCTCAGTCGGTTTAATTTGCTTACCCTTAGGGGTAGCAAGCAATTTGACAACCTCAAAGGCTTTAGCATAATCAATGATTAACAAGATGAGCCCCACATGCAAACTAGGGTTTTTGGGATTCCTTTTGTGATCCTTCAACCCATATTCCAAAGATGTCAGAAGATAAAAGGGAAATAAAATTTTCTTTTTGTGGCGAAAGTGATTAAGGAGAACAAAGTGATATGCATTTACTAGAGAGACTCGATCCTCAAGGGTTATATATCTCATCAGCTTCTCAGCCACATCCCCCCAAAGTGCTTTGAGAGAGCTCCTCTAGTGCCCTCCACTCTTATCCAGCTTAAGGTCTTGAGCTTCATTGTCCTTGAAAAAAACCTCTATAGCAGCCTTCGAACCCTTTGTGTCCCTATATACCTTCTTACCTTCAATCGAAAGCCCAGTAATATTAGCAATGAAATCTTCATTCACATCAAACTTCATACCCCCCAAGGAAGATCAATGTTGAAGTGAATTAATTAAATAATATAAAATCATTTAATTAATAGTAGAATATGAAATTAGATAATAATTAAATAATTTAGCATTATTTAATCATTTGACTAGGACGATAATTAGTGTAAAAATGTTATTCACAAGCTAGGATAATTTTGGGTATCTACATTTTGCCCCTCTTTGATACAATGTGATTTTAAGCATTATGTCAAAGAAAAATTAAAAAAATTGCATTCAGGACCTGCCCTAATATGCCTCAATGATAGCGGAATAGTGTGGTGCCCCCTCAAAAAATTTGGCAAAAATTTCAAAAATTCCAAAAAAAATTGTCGATTTATTTGACAAGTTGGTTTTATTCATTAAATTCGTAGATGAAAAAAAATGTGTTTATAGGTCAATTTGGTCAGCCATATTATCAATTAAGTGACACGGATAGTGCATCCAGTTATGAAGGAGGGGTCTATTAGGGCTTGGGAGGTCTATAAATAGGACTTTGGGGGGCCATTCTCCTCATTTGTTCATTGAGTTGAAAATTTTAGAGGAGACGAGTGAGCATTAGCAGTAGAGTAGTGAAGCTATGGAAAGAATTTTGAAAGCTAGTCATCACTGGTGGCACATGCGGATGGAGGGCTCAGGTGACACAGTATGTATCATATCCTAATTTAATTTTTTTTTCATTTTTGGCTAGATTTTAGGGCACAAAAATTGAGCAATGGATGCAGTGCAGAATTCTACACCGAATCTATAATTGCGAACACCACAATTGTTTAGTTTAGCATTGGATTTGTCAATGTGCACCTCAAGTGTTTTGTGGAACCCCAATCATTTGTGAGCTAAAACTATTATTAGCATCATAATTATATTGTGGCAATACATTTGTAGGATTTAGCGCCGCAAGTGTATTTTAGTGACACACATGTAGGATAGTGTGACGCATTTATTATGTTAAGCCACAAATGTATTGTGCACTGCAAGTGTATTTCAGCAACACATTTGTCAAGTAAAGTGATGCATCTGACTATTTCTTAATTAAATGCATTTTTAGGCCAAATTTTAAGAGTTCAAATGGTCAAATGGGTTTAGGCAGGTATCATGATTGAATCCATGTGTTGCTTGAATGCAGGTGAGATACTACCACTATATACTCCAGAGATTCAGTCATCATCGATGGTGCTTTGCGCTCATCTAAACGAGGGAGTGACACTTTGCATGCTCTTGGACTCTATTATGTTACTTTCATGCCTGATATTAGGGCTAACAGGGGGTTGATTACTAAGCTAGCAGAGAGATGGTACTCCAAGACAAGCTCATTTCATCTGCCTACTAGAGAGGCAACAATGACACTTGAGGATGTATGGCACATCCTACACATCCCAGTCCATGGGGACAGAGTTGTCTATGACCCTAATTCTATGTTAGTAGCCATGCAATGATGTTTCAGGATAGACTCAACCTAGGAGTCGAGGAGTATAAGATCAAATGGGACACCCTAGTGGATCACTATGAGCATCTGATTGTTGTATTTTGTAGTGTGATAGCCAGTGTTTTAGTTCCTGATCGATGATTCCACGATTTTCCAATAGGATGGGGTCACATGCTAACAAGGATGATGGATGAGGGCATAGTGTATTCTTGGGTCCCATGTGTTCTAGCCATGTTATACTTCCATCTTCACAATTTTAGCTATCGAGGAGCATGCTCAATTGGTTGTGGGGTCACTCTACTCCACGTGTGGGTGTGGGAGCACATTGTTGTGTTCAAACCAATGTGAGAGATCTACCTTCTAGGTTGCCCTATGTTTTCATGTATGATGGGGTCATCACTTAGAGACATGTTGGGGATGAAATCTATTAGAGGCATGAGATAGATTTACTTTTTGCATTTACTTGGAGGTCATATAGATAGTGTGTCACCTAGGAGGATGACACAGCATATATCGTACTACCAACAAACACATTATCTGATTGGACGCACAATCAAATCCCAACATATTATAGAGAGGTAGTTGTTTAAGAGGGTACTTCAACAATTCAAAGGGCGATAGGATGTGCCCATTGGTATTGCTATGTTTACTAGATCATCTTGGGAGGTGGGTCACTAGGGACCCATGATCAGTCTGCAGGTCACATTCCAAGAGTTCGACTAGTTGCAACCTATACAATGGGGTGTTGGGCCAAAGGTCATAGATGCAGGTACTACACCAAAGTATGATGCTTGGTGGTTACAACATTGGCCCACTCCATTCACATATCTTGGGGTGCCAATTCCTTGGGATAGACTAGGACTAGGACCCAAAGGCAGGCTAAGGGGGTGGGGGAGAGAGAGGGGTGATGATGGGGGAGAGGCAGAGGTGAAAGTAGGGATGGAGGTGATTTGTAATTAAAGGGTTACAAATAATTTGCACTTTACTCCTAATACAGATTTACCCCTGATCACAAACAAAATTACGTGGTTATGTATTTTTAACCATTGAAATTAGAAAATTGAGTTCACTTAATTCTTTAATACAATTTAATGACTCTAACTAACAACTTAAAGAAGTAAATTGAAACTAAAAGATTAAGAAAAAATTATAAGACAAAAGAGAAGAAGAGATATCACGAGCTTGATAATAGAGTTCGCTCAACATGAGCTACGTCTCTAGGTTCACTTCTCAATCTTGGACTGCTTTATTAATGACACCAAGCTTTTAAATTCCTTTTTACATCATCCAAGCTTTAGACCTGCATTACAATTCCTCTTACAATCTCTCTCAACACCTAAGACTTCTTCGTAGCCTCCTTACTTGCACCCTCTTACACTTAAGAAATACACAATACAAGTCTCTATGCTTACCAAAAAAAAATCTTCTCCAAAAGAATTCTCCCCAACACTCCTCACTTAGTTATCCCAATTCTAAACTCTCACCCCTCTTTTATACATAAAAATTTGTCCATTATGGTAAAAAACCATAAGATTTAAAAATATTTCATATCTCCCATTTTTACAAGTAAATTTCAACAATATCTTCTTATGTATGGATAAATCTCCCCTTTATCCCTTTTAAAATCTTTAAAAATCTCCTAAACCCCATAATAATTTTTAATAATCCTCTAGAAATCTTTAAATATTCATTTTAAGCCCTTTGTATTTATTTTGTGACGAGCTTTCAATCTTTAAAAGGGTTTATTTTTAATTAGAGGAGGTTTATTGTTTATATTTTAGGATTAACAATTATTTTTGTACAACCAAGCCCCGCATTATACTTGAAACCATGCATTGGCGTAGTGGTAGAGAGCAAATTTGGGGCCGAGGAGGTTGGGTGGTCAACCCCCGCCACCAACTATTTTTAAAACAAAATCCAAACCAATTCAATATCAAAAGAAACCAGTGGCCAAATATAGATAAAATTGATGTTGGTAGGCGGTTGCACCTCTGAAAGAGAGCTCATGGGATCAAACCCCATTCAAAGCTTTTAGCAAACCATTCAACCGCGGAGAAAGATAAAGGTGCCACATGTTAGATTGTTATTAGCTGATGTCTGCAACATGCTAGTTTGTGATTGGCCCACGCCAATGCCCCATCACCTACCATGTCACCTGCCACATTAGCATTTGTACTATACGGTATGCCACATCACCATGCTGATGTCAGCATGGTCAACCCATTTTGACTAAAACTTTGACTTGGCATAACTTTTTCCTACAAGCTTTGTTTTCAACGAAATGAACAGCGTTGGACTCGTGGCGATGAGCTCTTTTTCATGATGTTGACTTTGACTAATTCATAAATGATGATTTTTTTCACCTTTTTGACTAGCCCCTGTACCCGCTTTCACCCCAAATTTGACCAGGCATAACTTGAGCGTATGAGCTCCTTTTTCACCCATTCAAGTTGTGTTGGGTTTTGTTTTCTAAGCTCTTCGAGATGTTGGTTTCGTCATATTCTAAGACTGTGAAATTTTTGGTCTTTTGGATCCTCTTGGATCTTTCCTCCCAATTGAGAAGCTTTTGGACCACCAAAAGTTTGCTTTTACATAATATTTAAGTGAGGGAATTGTCACCTCACTTGCCTAGTATCATTTGTCCATCTTGCTAGAATTCTGAACATCTGACCCATCACAAACAAGATGAAAAATGAGATAGCATTGTTGATACAATCAACTGTATATTCACCAATATTCATTGTCGCATCCACCACCCACATAGAACTAACTAGTAGTGTAGACACCTAAATTTGGACACTTAATTTATCCAAATTTATCCCCTTTCGTCTAAACATTCTTTTATTTGAAATAATTAAGTAATATTACTATTATTTAATTAATACCCATAATTCTTCCAAATCCCTAAAGTATTTAGTTAATAATTAAATACCTTATCTCTTTAATCCTTATTTAATCAAATGAATTAAATAAATATGACTCACATGTCACATCCTTTCCTTAACCCTAATCAACATCCTTTCCTTAACCCTAATCTTCATTAGCCACTAATCGTCTTCTAATTGTTGATCAGTTAAGCCTAATAAATACCTTGGTCAACTCTCCCCATCCCTCAAGAAATTTTTAATTCTTTTTTATTCATCCAAGATTCCTCTATTCCCCATGTGAATTTTTAATTCACATTTATTCTTTCAAAACTCCTTATCCCCATACAACTTCTAGAACATTTGACTTGTCACATCAGTCACATGTGGAAAATTCCCACCTTTTTGAAAACCTTTTCTTATCCATTAGATTCTCCCAAGCATGTGAATTTTTAATTCACATTTATTTCTCCAACTACTTTCTCATTTCCCATGGAGATTTTTGAGGAATTCCAAAATTCCTTACGTGTCATTTTCATCCTCATTTTGGGACAAGAAGTTCATTTTTGATGAAATATTCTCATCCCCCAAGGTACTTGTCCTTCTTCCACATCACTTGTCCTTATTCCACCTCACTTACACATCATCTATCATAATCCACTTCACCCTCCACATGTCAAGATGTGAGGGTTTGTGAGTCCTCAACTCACCATAGCCTGTCATCTTGACTTTGTTGGCTTAATCTCAACCATTGAATTCTCTAGAGAATTCAAATTCTTCTATAAATACCACCTCTTCTAATGCATTTGAAACACTTAGCCATTTGCACCCTTATGCTACCAATTTAATTACTCAACTTGCAAACATTTTCCCTCATCTAACCAAGTCATTTAGCCATTAGCACTTGCATTTTATCATATTGTTCATCTTGCATCTAGCCATCTCCATGGCCATCCAAGGAGCACACAAGCATACAATATCAAGGGCCAACCAAGGGATTTCAACAACACAAAGGTATAATAATTTGCTATATTTTCTTATCTTATTTCCTTGTGTTATCATTCCTTAGGCCAATTTTTGAGGTGTCCCTTGTGTTTTTCTTTATTGCATAATAGTTGTTTTGCATGTTTAGGATAGGATCACATTTTTGGCATGCCCGGTGGGACCCACAAACAGGTTCCTTCATTTTACATTTGTTTTTATTAAATTTGTTTGCAGGTACAAGTCGCAGAGGGGCGAACACACCCTGCAATTTATCGCAGAGGGGCGAACATGCCTTAGGTTACATTATGTTTCTAACATTTGTCTACAACGGGGCAGACACACCCTAGGTTACATTATGTTTCTAACATTTGTCTGTAGTGGGGCAGATTTGCCCTATTTTCATATTGTTTTCTGACATTTGACTGCAGTGGGGTGGATTTTCCTTGTTCTTCATGTTGTTTTCTGACATTTGATTGCAGTGGGGTGGATTTGCCCTGTTCTTCATGTTGTTTTATGACATTTGACTGCAGTGGGGCCGATTTTTCGTATTCTTCATGTTGTTTTCTGACATTTGAGTATAGTGGGGTGGATTTGCCCTGGTTTTCATGTTGTTTTCTGATATTTGACTGCAATGGAGTGGATTTGCCCTAGTTTTCATGTTTTTTTTCTGACATTTGACTGTAGTGGGGTGGATTTGCCCTATTCTTCATGCTATTTTCTGAAATTTGACTGAGGTGGGGTAGATTTGCCCTGTTCTTCATGCTATTTTCTGACATTTGACTGTAGTGGGGTGGATTTTCCCTGTTTTCATGCTATTTTCTAACATTTGACTGCAATGGGGCGGATTTGCCCTATTTTCATGCTATTTTTTGACATTTGACTGCAGTGGGGTGGATTTGTCCTATTTTCATGTTGTTTTTTGACATTTGACTACAGTGGGGTAGATTTGCCCTATTCTTCATTATGTTTTCTGACTTCTGTCCGCAGTGGGGCAAACACGCCCTAGTTTACATTTTGTTTCTAACATTTGACTACAGTGGGGCAGACTTGCCCTAATTTTCATGTTGTTTTCTAATTTTTGACTACAGTGGGGCGGACTTGCCCTGTTTTTCATGTTGTTTTCTAATTTCTGACTGCAGTGGGGCGGACTTGCCCTATTTTTCATGTTGTTTTCTAATTTTTGACTGTAGTGGGGCGGACTTGCCCTGTTTTTCATGTTGTTTTTTTACTTCTGACTGTAGTGGGGCAGACTTGCCCTGTTTTTCATGTTGTTTTCTAACTTCTGACTGTAGTGGGGCATACTTTCCTTATTTTTCATGTTGTTTTCTAATTTCTGACTATAGTGGGGCGGACTTGCAATATTTTTTATGTTGTTTTCTGACTTCTGACTGCAGTGGGGTGAACTTTCCCTATTTTTCATGTTGTTTTCTGATATTTGACTGCAGTGAGGCAGACCTGCCCTAAACAAAACATTCTAGAAGGTAAAATTAGTCATTTTAGCTTTGTTTTGTCTTAGTTTTTTGTTGTTTTCAAGTTCTAACCCCCTAACCTTGTTTGTTTGTGGGTGTATTTGGATTTCTTGCTAACATTTTGTAGCATATTCTCGTAATTGACGAAGAACGACGATTAAAACAGCTAACACTTGCTTGTAGGGCCATCTATTTATTCAGATTTAAAAAGTTTTCCTTGCTATTTTCGTTAATCTAGGAACATAGTTAACTAGGGGGAAGTAAAATTCACTGTTTGCTTTGTCTATAAATCTATTTTTTGTGTTACCCAAGGGGGGCATTAGTTTGTTTTCGTTTTCCCCTTGCACTTCGTGTGAGCCCGGGGAGCAACTGGAAATGATTAGTGCCTTCTTTTTAGAGGGACCTGCTTGGAGATTTCATCACCCCAAGGGACAATCCCAACCACGCGTACCTGCGGGGTATAGAAAGGGGGAGAGCCAAAGTTGTACCCCAATCCATTCACGTCATGTATGACAGAGTGTTGAAGCTAGGGTGATACCTAGATAGACATGAAGAGTTGATTTGAGCCCTTTAGTATCTCGCTGGGGTTCCCGAATCACGCTTGTGACAGGTTGGTGTTCATAGTTTGGGCCTCACATATTGAGAGTATATCGAAGACTCCCTAGAAGCCTTGTGCATCCTAGATTAAGACCTTTGTTGGCCATACCTTTAACACTAATCATAGGATTATGCTTGTTTGAAGTGTCTTCTTGTGACAAACTAGTAAAATTTTTGACAATTCAACCTCATTATTGTCATTTTAAGTCCTTGCCATAGTCATTTCCATCCAAACCAAGTCCTTGTTTCCTGCAAAGGGGCGGACCTGCCCTAACCTGCTCTGTAGTGGGGCGGACCTACTTTGTAGTGGGGCGAACCTACCCTGCAGTGGGGCGGACCTACCCCATGAATAGTCAATTTCACTCCGTTTAACCGTTCCAAGCCTCCATTTAACCATTCCAAGCCTCTGTTTAACCATTCCAAACCTTTGTTTAACCATTCCAAGCATCTGTTTGCCTATTCTGAGCGGTCGTTTCCTCGTTCTGAGCATCCATCAACATTTTCGTAAGTCATCATTTCATTGACCAAACCACATAGGTGCTTCTTACAACATCATCAGAGTCCATATCTACCATCAAATAATCCATCCCACTCATATAGACTTCGTTTTGAGGGTTTTGATTTTTATGTTGAAACTTCCGGAGACCATAACTTTTGACTCAGGTGCCTGATTGGACTGAAATTTTACAAGTGGTTGCATTATGAGGTGGCATATGGATTCCCAATTGGCGACCCCATTTTGACACATTTTTGGGGCTTCAAACTTTCATCTTGACCCTCAAAATCGCAATTTAGTGTTTTTTTCAGTTTTTGAAAAATCATTTTTGTTAATAACTCATAATGCATGTCTCTGATTTGGGATGTTAGTTGTAAATTCATCCTATCTTAGTTTTGGGTATTTTTTGGGAAAAAATTGGACTCTCAAAGGTATGTCTATGAAGTTTCCTAAAATGGCAAAATTTGATAATTTTTGAAAACTGCCAAATCTAGTAAAAACCTTATTGTCAACACCTTGCGCCATTTAGTTAAAACCCCTGAACTTGGTTTAGAATCAATCATATCATGTCCTCTGATCCAATCCCAATATGAGCTTTGGTCCATATGTATTCTCCCAAGGTCATTAATTCATCATTTGAATCATATAGGTATATCATCTAGAAGCATCTCTAGGTCGCACATCCCTTATCATTTTCTCAATCTAAATCCTCTAAAATTCATTTAAATTTATTATCCAAATTGACCTAGGTTTCTAAATATGATCGTCATCGTCAACATCTACTTAGGATTGTCATCCGTCCCGAGTCTGTCAATCATCGTTGTCGGCCCAATCAATCCACTTTTAATCTCAAGGTGGATTCAGTGTCACAATCATCCATTTATCCTTTAATCTGATCAATCAGTATCCTAAGTCACCTAGGATAATCTTTGAACAGGGTTTCTAGTCCCTTTTGTCATCCTATCTGGTCCATCATTCGATCTTATCAATCATCGATCGATCTTATCCAATCCAATCCAATCCAATTGTATCCTTATCCAATCACCTTTGACCCAATCAATCTACTTCCATCTCGAAGCAGATTCGGTGTCGAGATCATCCTTTGGCAATCAAATCCGATCGTCAGAATCAATCCCATCACATCATCCAATCATCCTAATCTGAGCTTTAATCCAATCTCAATCTAAGCTTGACCTAAATCCCAATTTGAGCTTTAGTCCATTTCCATCCAAAATCTTTAACCATCATGAATCCTTATCCTTCGTTAATAGTAGTCAAGGGAAACCCTAATTACGTTGATGACAATAACGAAAGCCTTGTCAATGAAGAGGTATGTGACATATATCCCCTTGATGCTATCATCGCTAGTAAGCTTTCCCCACCCGCTTGCAAAAATCCAATTACTCCTCTGAGCTATCCTGTTACGTCTTCATCCATGCCTAACCACGCTCCTTATGCTACCTTTGAAAAGGGATATCTAGTGTCTTCACACTTTGCATATTCATCATGTCCTTCATCTACACCATCCTCTTATCCGATACCCACATCTTCTTATCCTTATTTACCATCCCAATACTCATATTACAATCCCCCATCCATGTCGCACTATCCTAATCCTCCATACCAATCAACCCCATCAACTTACCCTAATCTCACATCCACATCTTTCTATCCTAATCCAACATCCACGTCTTCACATCTCAATCTGCCATCCCAATACCCTTACTACAATCCACCATCCATATCCTCTTGTCCTAATCCACCATCCCAATATCCCTATCTTAATTCCCCATCTACTTCATCTTACATCAATCCACTATCCATGTCCTCCTATCTTAATTCACCATACCAATATCCCTACCTTAACCCCCCATCCAATCCTAATCCTCCATCTACTCCTATCCCTATATCCAATCCCATTCCTCCATCTAACCCTAGCTCACCAATCCATAATCCTAACCCTTCGCCAATCCCTAATCCTCCATCTATTCCTCTCACCCCATCTAAGCCTCCAGTATGCAAGTTCCTCGCTCCATAAGTTCTCCAAGGACTTATGACAAAGAAGACATCCCCCACTCCACACATTGAAGTAGTGGAACCATACCCTCCTAATCCATCATCTATGGTCATTAGTGATGAAACCCTTCTCCATCCAACACCTATCCTTGATAATATCATCCCAAGCACCATTCAAACCATTGACACCATTGAAACCATCATTGAATCCATTGAACCCCCACCTCCTACGTCAAAATCCATCAAACCCATTGACAATAACCAAATCCAATCCACTCCCCCTACTCCTAGATCCATCCAATCCATCAAAGACACCCAAATCCAATCCACTTCTCCCACTCCTAGTATCACTGAAATCCATTCCCATGAATGCCTTGAATCCTCTATCCTTTCATCTTCCCCACTTGAAGAGTTCCTCCAAGACTCCACCATCATGCCACCCACACAACATGAGTTATGCCAAGAGCTCGATCCAAAGCATACCACCAGCATATCCCCTTCTCTACATCAGGATCATGTCGTCCCATCTAGTCCATCTCAAGATCATAATCTCCCATCCATTCCATCCCATGATCCCCTTGTTACTCGAGATCCAACCACTCCATCGCATGAGCCCTTATCTCCCGCTACCACAAATCCAGATCCTGTCATATCACCTAATCCCTCTCCTGATACCACCCATCCAGATGCTATTATCCCATCATCTCCATCTCATGATCCTCCATCATCGCCTAAACCTACTATCCCCACACCACTTGTATATCCCCTTGGTACCCTCACATTCTTCCATGCCGATCTCCTTGCAGAAGAAAAACAAAGCATATATGCCACCCATCATCCTCCACCTAATAATGGACTCGCATCATTCTTCCAAAATAACAAGAATCCTATCATTGATTGAATGCTTAAGAAAATGAACTATCAAGGAAAAGGTTTCGGCCTTCATGAGCAAGGTATTTTAGAGCCCATCCAGGTCAAAGAAGAAATCTGTATGTAAATTCTTGGACATATTTCTCAAGACTCAAAATCCAAAGATGTTGGCACAACCTCTAGATGTCCTCAACGAGCCTCTTCCAAAAGAAATATAGGCTCTTCCCATCGCTCCACCAGATCATATGCTACCATCCCTCCTCCTCCACCGTACCACCTCAAAACAACTATCCATATTCCTCCCTCATCTACTCCTTCCATTTTAGGTCCTTATGTCCCTCCACCCACTACGTTTATTTTGGGCCCTTATATCCCAAAATCACCTCCTCCATCTCGTCCTATTCATCCTTTCATCCATCCATCACCCCTCCATGTCACCCATCAGAAATATCCCTCTCATGTCCCCTAATCAAGATCAACAAAGGCACATACCTACACATCCTCTATCCACATATCATCCCCAAAATCCTACCTCCATCACTCCATCTGCATCCTCACCACATCATCCACCGCATCCCACCCATCCCATTGCTATCAAAAGCACTTTGGATACCAAAGTAAAAATGCATAAATCTAAACATCCACATGACTCAAAAGCTCCCCATGCCCCCTCTCAAAGACATGGTGAAGAAAAGAAAAATCCAATCCAAAATTAGATCCAAAATCCAAATCAAACCCATCGGCCACAAAGGCCCACCAAAGCAAAAGTCAAAACCATGTGGATCCCAAATAAAAAAGATGCAATTCCTTCAAATAAAAAATATGTAACAACATCCAAAGTTGCTAATCCAAAAGCTAATCATACCCCCCTTTCATCTCCTAAATCTGTTTTGGGTCCTTATGTCCCAAAATTCACTATCCCATTTCCTCCATTATCCCCACATTCTCCATCCATTAATCCTCCTATCATTTCACATCCACCACCATATGTGCCAATGTTGGTCCTAAACTCATTACCCCATCACATACCTACCCCATCATTTCATCCCTACACTTTCCAACATCCCATCCATTATACCACATATCTTCCCCATCAAATCCCTTTAATCCATTCTCTTGCATAATCCATTTACCCTAATTAGGTTGTACCATCCTCAAATCATCGCTTCACACATGGGCTCTTAATACCTCGGCTGGAACTTGATGCTTGAGTCCTTCATCCTTATCCTTATTGTGTATCTTCTAAATCCCCTTATCCACATCCCTATCCCTATCCATCTCCTTCTGCATGCTATCCAAAAAGTCAAAACAATCAAAAAATCCAAAAAAGTAAAAAAAAAAGAGTAAAGAGAAATAATTCTTCCATTGGTGAAAACTTGGCAAAAAAGCACCTTGGATAAGTACCATGATGAAAACTTGACAAACAGGAATCATGCTTAAATCCCCATCTATCCTTTTCCACACTTGGGGCCAGCTTCCTGATATGCATTCCCTCCATCCGCTATGCTTCCTGCTATGCACCCATCTTCCTGCTATACATCCTCTTCATTCATCCCCTCCATCCCACCCTATCTTCCGCATCCTACCATCATATCCCATTTATCTCCAATCCCTCCATCCTTCTTGTGATTTTCATCAAAACAGGGGCACCTATCTATGCATGCTTTGGACACCTCTTTGTATACATTCCCTTCATCCATGCTCTATCGTATTCCTTAGTCACCCATCCTATCCTCCTCTAGTTATCTCCTTTATCTTCCCATCCACTTGTCTTGCATCCCTCCTGCCTCATGACACACGACATATTTAGAGTGGGGGCACTTATCTCCCTTTGTGACATAGTCCTTGGAGACATCATCCATCATAACAATTGCTTCCATCTACCCATCATTATCTTCCTATCCATCCAAACAATCCCTTCCATCCAAATAATCCCTCCCATCCCCCATCTTTATCTCTCTATCCATCCCTTCATCTTTATCCTCATTCCATTTCATAATCCCTTATCATTGGTATCTAGCTATAGGCCACTCCCCATGCAATCCAATGTCATCTATCTCATCATCATCACTCTTGCTTCCTTTGTCATCTTTCCAATCTCCTCTCACTTCTCATCATTCATCTCTCCACTGTATCATTCTCCCAATTCATCTTTTGATGATTTGGATAACTATCCCATCCCTGAGCTTCGTTTGATCACCATCATCCTATCCACTAGGTTAGTCTTATCTTATCGTATCGGTCCCATCATTTTATCCCCTTATCCAGGGTTATCTCATCATCCTTTATCTATCATTTGTCTTTTTCCTTTTGTCGAACTATGTTGCCCCTGCGCTTTCATGTAGGCAAGGTCGATCATTTGATCCACCCCCGAGGCTCCTTTATCATTTATCATCAATCTTTGCTTTTTTCCACCTGGTCCTTGTCATCCACCATTAGTCTTCATCGTCCTCTTTCCGCTTTTATCCATGGTCAGTCGTTAGCCTTTTATCGAACTACGAGGGATTTGTGCTTTCACATAGGCAAGGCTAATCTTTGATCAACCCCCGAGCCCCTAGGTCCTTAAGGTGTGTCAATCATCTGTTTCGTGTCTTGTCTTCCTTGTGCCATGTCGTCAAGATATGCCCTTATCTAGTTGGTTCTTAACAAATGAGATCCACTAGTATGAGCAGATCCAATCAGTTTCAAGTATCATGCGTCATATCAATCGTTTAGTTTAGTATCCATCATCAGTCTCAATAGGATGCATCCTTCCTAGTAGACTGTTGATGTGCCAAATTGACCCACAACATGCAGGTAAGATAAAAGTGAAAATATCTCACCTCTCCTGAAAGAGACAATCAATAATCAAACTAATCACCTCTCAAGGTCTTTGATGTTGGATCACAATGTTGTTGTTTCACAAAGTGGTCAATATGGCTGTAATGTTCAAGGGGCCTGCTGGTTTTGAGCTTCTGGATTGTTGCAAGATCAAACATCTATCTAAACCTACTTTAACCAGGGGTTTTAAAGAAATAGAAAAAGATAGATTAAGGCTTTTAAACTGAAAAGAATGTTGATTCATTCAACTAATCAGACTTGTTGCCTTCCAAGGAATTCCTAAACTAGAACTGTAGAATAAAATTAACTTGCAATTGATACAAAGTTTCATTCATTCACAGTGCAAACTTTAACAGTAGATTGCAAATCATCATTCCAACAAAACGTAAGATAAAATTTCATTCCTTGAAATATTTTCAAATCAAATGATTAACCCAAAATGAATACCACTCTAGAGCATAATGTAAAGAAGGTTTAAATCTGGCTACTCCTACTGTTAATGAAATAGATAAGCAACATTTACAAATATGGCAAGATCACCAGTGTACAAAAACCCATGTCTTTAAACTATCTCCATTTATGCTAAGAAAATCAAGAAGATACATCACCATCCTCTTCTTGCTGAACTATAAAAATGTCTAACTTACTTCAAAAAAGGAAAACCCTAACTTGCTTTTTCGATATCCCATCCTCTACCTTCTGAATCTTCGAGCTTGCTAACTAATCTATTGGCTTTCTTTCTAACCTTTCTAACTCTTCTAACCTGTATCTAAAACTTACTCTCTAACTCGTCTAACAACTTCTCAAACTTTCTAACCCTTCTAACCTTTACAAAAGATCTCCAATTCTAAAAAAAAAAAGATCCATCCAAAAGAGGCGAAAATGCCATATTTAACAAAACGCGTCAGATGCATCGGTACAATTTAGGGTTTACAAAATAAGTCGGTTCCAAAACACGTCGTCCCTAGAAGAATTCAAAACAAAGTCAAACATGCATTAAATGCGAGGGCACCGACCAGACGACCCAGGATCTGCCACATAACTCAAACCAAAACGTGCGAAGAAGAGGCAAAGCGAAATGACGAGGAAGCACGACCTTTGATGCAGTTTTGCATTAACTGCTTCCCCCATGTCGCCCATACCTTGCTCTATTTGATCCCTCATCATCAAGAACATCCTCTGCAAGTTGTCCACAAGTGGCATAGGTGAAACCCTAGTTTTCCATTCAATAGCATTAATATCATTCTTCAGATCTATCCCATTGTATTTTTCCAGTCTCTCTCGTTGCAGGGTGTTCATATTCGGATCTGAAACCTCGAACCAGACTGACGTCATCCCGCCCTCAAGAATCCTACTATTTTCTTCCAGCTTCATTCCTTCTTTTCTGCTTTAGAGATGGAGAATCCCTCCATGTCTCTCTTAGCCTTTCCAACTACTGCCTTGCCATACTCGGTCTGCATCAATCAAACACCAATGTGAGAATCCAATTATTGACAACATTTCATCAAAGTGTTAGCTCAAAATCATGATAAAAACCATTAAATTAGCCATTAAGCATTAACACTGGATCATAAAAAGGAACATAAGTAGCATACAACAATGAAATTTACCAAATTAAAGCATGGAAACATAAGAATTTATCACTAGAACCATCCATTTTACCAAATTTCCTCGTTCCAGAGCGCCTCCCAGAAAATCCAAAAAAATCTGGCTGGAGCGGATTTCCGCGAAAATGACAACATAGCATGAATTCTGAGAAAATGAAGGGGGGAAGGAGAAATCGGAAAATCTGACCGGACTGGAATTCCGTGGATGACTTAGAACTCCAAACTTCTGAAAACTAAAGGAAACCGAGAAAATGAAGGAATTTGGGAAAATTCGACTAGATAGGAAAATTCCGAACCTAACTGAAAACCCGAACACCGGCCACGACTTTGCTCAAATTGACTGAAGGTCACAAATTTGAGGACCCTGGGCACGAAAATCACTTAACATGAGCCTCCTACAGATCTTCTTTGAATCCTAGGCTCAATCGAAATCATATCAAGATGAAATGGCGACGCCCTAGGCACGAAACCCTAGATTTTAACCATGAACGCACAGGGCAAGCCAATAACACCAAAACACAAGGCCAAATATCAAAACTCAACAAGATGCCAATAATAAAGCAAAATGGCATAAAACTCAAAAAAAAATGACCAAACTTGGAAACTCGATGGCAAGGCAGAAATCTGGAAAAATCTGACCCAGGCGAAATTTCGCAAAGGCTAGAAATCTTTGAACTCAGCGCAAAACAGGATGAGCCAGACTCAGAATGTGATCTAGGAAAATCCGAATGGGGCAGAAAATCTCGAACTGGCTCAAAAACTCGAACAACAGCATACAACCGGATTTTGAAAGAAATTTGGGAAAATTCGACCAAAACGGAAAATCCTGAACTAGGGTAAAAACCCGAACTTCACCCAAAAAAAAGATTTTCAACATTCAACTTGGGAAAAACACTTGGGAAAGAAAGATAAACATATTAAGCACATGCCAAGGCAAAGCAAAAACCTCAAAATCGAAGGGGGGCAAAACACAAAGAGCGAAAGCAAAAGAGGGTCCCATTTTAATCAAGTTTAAAATGGGGTGGTTATGCAAGGCATAACACAGACCTCATCAACCCCATCCATCCTCTCAATCCTATGGCAAAGGACATTTGAAATTGATTGTGATATTTTGATGCTTTTGGATTTTGTTTATCGTTTGAGCCCCCTATCATCACTTGTCAAGGTCGCCATGATCTATCATATTATGGTGTGTTTTGGCTAGTAAACATAGGGGCATATCTTGATATTTTGTTTGTTTTTTCTTCTTGGTTGTCCCACGTTGTACCCACCAAGATCCCTGTAGTCTTGTGTTACACTGGGGCATCCTCTTGTGCTTGTGGTTATCCCAATACTTGGCCTGACCAAGGTCTTTGCGACTTTGGGGTGTTGGGATAGCCTTCTTATTTTTTGTGTTTATTTTACTCATTAGACACTAATCCGTCTTGGTTTACATACCCTGACGCCCAGTGTCTTATGCTATAGCAAAATTCAGTGCTCCGAAGATGGCAAATTGCATTAGGATTGCATTTCATTCTCCATTCCATCGTCATGCATGTATCCCCCATCCTCAAAATCCCCCCCATCCATTCATCCTTCATTACTCTCCTCCCCTATCTATCTAATCTCTTATTGTCATCTCTTCAAACTTCTTAGAATAATATCGATTAGTTATTCTAAGCATCTTGTCCCCCATCATTTTATTCCATCTCACATCTCAATCTGATCCTCATCAATTCCATCTAGCACAAATCATCTAATCACATCCTCGGTCTTGTCCCCAGCCTTGTTACAAGCCTCGATCCAGTCATCCTCATCATCATCCTCATCCTCAGGATGTATCCTTCCCTATCCTTTGGTGTTGTTTTGGGATGTATCCTTCCCTCGTCAACAACCCTTTTTCTTGGGATGTATTCCTTCCCTATCCTCGTGTTGTTTTGGGATGTATCCTTCCCTCATCAACAACATTTTCATCATCATCATCGGCTATATCCTTCTCTATCCTTTTGTGTTGTCTTGGGATATACCATTTCCTCCTCGGCAACACTCCATTCATCATCCACTCATTTTGGCTTGTAGCTTCACTAGGGCAACATCACCTTTGCTTTTCAATCCATTTGTACTTCCTGATAGCTTATCATCCTTTCTTATCCATCACTTCACATCATCTTCCCTTTCATCGTCTCATCCATTTCGAGAGCACACCCGTGTTCTCTTGAACCCGCATGTCCTCTCAAGGGGACATCCTCATCCCTAATATTCATCTTCACCCCCATCATTTTTTTCTTCCTAGTCACTCATTTGAATGACTAGGGCATCTTTTCCAATCTAACTATCTTCTTTTGAGTTCTATATTTTAATATTATTTGAAATGATGCTACTTCGTAACACCATCTCAAAGAGGGGAAAAATGTAGACACCTAAATTTGGACACTTAATTTATCCAAATTTATCCCCTTTTGTCTAAACATCCTTTTATTTACATTAATTAAGTAATATTACTATTATTTAATTAATACCCTTAATTCTGCCAAATCCCTAAGGTATTTAGTTAATAATTAAATACCTTATCTTTTTAATCCTCCTTTCATCAAATGAATTAAATAAATATGACAATTATTTAATTCCTACCATGTCACATCCTTTCCTTAACCCTAATCAACCTCCTAATCTTTTCATTAGGGATGTGCACATGCCTAATCTTTGATTAAGATGTGTCATATCCTTCAACTTTTGCAAATTGGCTTTTAATCCTCATTAGCCACTAATCATCTTCTAATTGCTGATCAGTTAAGCCTAATCAGTACCTTGGTCAACTCTCCCCATCCTCTAAGGAATTTTTAATTCCTTTTTATTCATCCAAGATTCCTCTCTTCCCCATGTGAATTTTTAATTCACATTTATTCTTTCAAAACTCCTTATCCCCATAACTTCTAGAACATTTGAATTGTCACATCACTTACATGTGGAAAATTCCCACCTTTTTGGAAACCCTTTCTTATCCACTAGATTCTCCCAAGCATGTGAATTTTTAATTCACATTTATTTCTCCAACGACTTTCTCATTTCCCATGGAGATTTTTAAGGAATTCCAAAATTCCTCAAATGTCATTTTCATCCTCACTTGGGGACAAGAAGTTCATTTTTGATGAAATATTCTCATCCCCCAAGGTACTTGCAAGGTATTTGTCCTTCCTCCACATCACTTGTCCTTATTCCACCTCACTTACACATCATCCATCCCAAGCCACTTCACCCTCCACATGTCAAGATGTGAGGGCTTGTGAGTCCTCAACTCACCATAGCCCTTCATCTTGACTTTGTTGGCTTAATCTCAACCATTGAATTCTCTAGAGAATTCAAATTCTTCTATAAATACCCCCTCTTCTTATGCATTTGAAACACTTAGCCATTTGCACCCTTATGCTACCAATTTAATTACTCAACTTGCGAACATTTTCCCTCATCTAACCAAGTCATTTAGCCATTAGCACTTGAATTTTATCATATTGTTCATCTTACATCTAGCCATCTCCATAGCCATCCAAGGAGCACACAAGCTTTCAAACATCAAGGGCCAACCAAGGGATTCAATAGCACAAAGGTATAATCATTTACAATCATTATTTTTCTTTCTTTGTGTTATCATTCTTTAGGCTAATCTTTGAGGTGTTCCTTGTGTTTTTCTTTATTGCATAATAGTTATTTTGCACCTTTAGAATAGGATAAACACTAGGCTTCACAAGTATAATAACAAGCAACAATGCTGAATAAACTGATGTGAAATAAAAAGTATCATCATGCTAGATCTATTGAACAGGAATATCATTAGAAAATGAATCATTCAAACCGTCTTTTACCACCTGAGGCTGAAGGATTAAATGTGCTTGCAACTGATCCTCACACCGTGTTGTCTATGACACCTTATCAGGATTAGAAATTGTTTCATTTTCATGCTTAATATTGTATACATCTAAAAATGGTCTAGATAATCAAATTAATTAAATAAGCTTTATTTGATTAATTACTTTAATTTCCTCTACTATTAAATAAATAGAAATATTTATTTATAGTCCATTTCTTCTATTCTTTAGATTTAATGAAATATACAACTTCTATAGTTGGTGCTATTTAATTATTACATCATTTCAATCTTAATTAAATAAACAAAGTTTTATACTTTATTGTTTAATTATCATATTCCTTCTATTTAATTTAATAAACTTCTATAGTTTGTTTTACTAAATTATTTATTCCCCTTTTTTCTAATTTAAATAAATCAAAATATTTAAATAAAGGCATAAAGCAAATTCCTCTATTCACTCACCTACCAAATTTGATATTCCAAAATCCAATTTAATTCAACTGGTATTCACGAGAAGCTATGGAGACAAATTTGCAGGAAATCCTCTCAATCTTCTTCCTTTGATCCTTCCTATCATCTTGCCTAATGTTTTCATAGGGATAAACCATTCCCTTCATCAGCTCCAGCTTCTCAATCTCTCACCATTCAATTCTCCAGATTGAATTCAAGCCTTTGTTGTGCTACCTCGTCACAATGTGCTTCCGTGAAATCTATATATACAACTTCTTTAATAGGAAATGGATCCGAGAATTCTCATATTTTGTGCAAACTTACTCTGCGGGAATAGCAATCAAGCATCTTAAGCATAGCATCAACATTTTTATCAATAAGCAATAGCATCATAGCATATGTAGAATTTGTATCATGGCTCCATCATAGTTTTATTGTATCTTTCATCCATCAGTTTTCATGTTAGCATAGTTTACAGTAGCATCATATCATCTAGCTTTCACTATTTAGAAGTAGATCATTGCATTTAGCACCATTCCATTCTCTAGATAGGTATTTTAAACAGGCACACTGCTTACCAAATCTAAGAGCCCTCTGTGACTTGATAAATCTTTGGAGATAAGAAACAATGAGATGCTTTCAAGTTTTATGTGCTTTAAATTAGTTTAATTCATGGTATGCAAGATTTTTGGATAAACTGTGTGTGATTTTTATCTCCAAAAATCTTGCATACCAGCATCATGGACTGTGGAAACAAAATGTTATTAGTTTAATTCATGTTAAATCTTGATATAATGTTTCATTAAGAAGTTTTTTTAGTGTTATTTACTTATTTACTTATTCCACACTTACATTTTGGCACCCACCGTGGAGCTTAACCCCATATTTTTAACATTTTTTCTGAAAAGCATTCGTACAGGATACATACGTGTTTTCTTTTAGTGCAATCAGAAGATTCTGCAACGCATTTAACACAAACTATAGCACTTTTGCCTATTTTAGCACTTCCGATGAAAACTATAGCACTTTCAAAGTCTGTTTTAGTGCTTCGACCAAAAGCTTCCAACACAGTCCAGTGGTTCATGTTCAAAATCTATTTTAGCGCATCTGAAGAATTCTACAACACTTTTGACCAATTCTACAGTGCTTCCAACACTTTATATAGCGCATTTGAGTATTTCTATAGCGCTTCTAAACTCGGTTATAGTGCTTCTATAAATCGTTATCTGGATCCAACGTGACTACGACCAGTAACTTCATTTTTTTTCAATTGAATTTAAAATGAATCAATCCTAGGATAGTCACTTAAGTTAAAATATATCAATCTAGGGTAGTCACCAAACATTTCAACTTGGAATTAAAAATGAACACCATCTCTTTTTGTGAAGCAATATCTTCACATAGAAAACAAATTGTTGTTTGGGCTCTAAAATTGAACACTTGATTATTGTGGTTGTGTGGTGATAGGCATATGCTCTCCCCTTAACTAGGTGATCAAAACACTAGACTCATCCTTTATTTTATGCATTTCCAACTTTATTAAATCCTTTAGAAGGCTTGTCGTAGTGGGAAAAAGTACTCACCCTACAAGAACGACCTAAGTGGGAATGCCTAAAGCCAAGGATTCCAACGCACTATAATATAAAAGTGAGTTGTTGATGAAAGTCCAACTCGATGGTAGTGTGCAAGATAACCATCTCCAAATCCTTTGTTCTCAAGGTTGGGAGGTCTCCTGAGGGAATTTATCATTTGTTGCACTGCACAGAAACCCTATCTACGAACCATAGTGTAGTATCCAACTTGTCAGTTTCTGAACATTGTAATACTCAGCAGTGTCAGGGAAGGGAAGAATCTACCCCCAAGACACTCACCATATAATTTCCAAGGACTGTTTGCTTAGGGGATTGAGAAATCTAACCTTGAGTACGTGCCTGGAAAAGGAAAAAACATGGGCGCCCTCTAGGGGGTGGCACGACTATGTGAGTATAACAATGACCTACTTGTCCTTAAGAGTGAGTCTGTCTGAAGTGTCTTTTTGTCAATAAACCTGTGGAAATCAAGAAGGATCTATTTGATCCTTGAACATACACTCACTGTTTAGATCTTAGGACTTAAAAAAACTTGTTCTACAATTGCTTGTTGTGTCTTTGAATCATTAAATCAGATAAAGATCATTCGAAAAGAACACAAAATTTTTACAAGTCATTTCATGAAAACTTATGATTAGGGATTGGAAGTCCACAAAATTTGTCAAGAAAACCATTATAAAAAGAGTCAAAAACTCAAAAAACAACTTAGTTACAAGAAAATGTTGGAAAGAAGAAATTTTTTGTATCAAAGTAGGAAAGTCCTACTTCATCATAGAACCTTCATCCATAGATTTCACGATTTTTCTGGGGGATACACAGATGATTATGCTTTAGAGCCCTTATATTCACAAGCCTACTTTAAGAGAAGAGCTCTTTCATAGGAACCTAACCATAGTAAACCTATTCGTCAATCTTCCATCCCACAACCAACAATAAAATACTCCAACAGACTAGATCAATTTTTACAGTAGCCAAAACTTAGAAACATTAGGTTTTTCATCCAAAATAAGGAAGTTATCAGCAAAGATATTTTGCCAAAATACTGAAAATCCAGAAAATTGTACCACAAAAAGTCAGTCTCTTCACGGAGAGAAAAATTGAACAAAACCATGATCCCATAAATAGCGCTTATGCGCATTATTTTAGCGCTTCAACATTTGAAACAACGCTTCTGAAGTCTATTTCAGTGCTTCTTCCAAAAATTATAGCGCTTTTGTCAACAAGTAAACTAAATTTTATCAGTGTTAGAAAATACCAGTGTCATAGCACTTCAACAGTCTATTCTAGAGCTTCAACTTTATCTTTTAGTGCATCTACAGTCAAAACAGTGCTTCTTCCATCTATTTCAACACTTCTGATCAATTTTATAGCGCTTCTGTCAGTGTTAAACATTACTAGTGTCAGAATCACCAGTCTTTCAACGCATCTGCGGTCTGTTTTAGTGCTTCTACTCTGTTTGACAACACTTTTACCAGAACTTTTAGCGCTTATGCATTCTTTTTTAGCACGTCTACCCTTTGTATTAGCGCTTCCACAAAATTGAAAAATAGAGACCTTTCAGTAACGTCTGTCAGATTTGTTGCCATCAGAAAACTTAGGTTTGTACCAATTAGAAACATTTCACGGCTCAAACAGTGTCCTAAAACCTAAAACAAAGTAGGTTTACAAGTCAAATTGCTTTCAAACATAAACCTAGATCTTGCAAAATACAAAGTGTCCATTATCAAAACAAATCTAGATTATTGAATCAAGTTTCCTCATTAGGATTTTGACATCCTACCATCACAAAACAAAACTCAGTAATCAAATTTTCAACTTAGCCTCATCAATATAATACATCGTTCTATTTGGCTTCTTTAAAATCAAATTGGCACTGATCACAACATAGAAGATCCAAGTTTAGTGAAAACCAACAAAACTTGTATGCCAATCTTGACAAGGTTGCAAAGACAAAAAATCAGAGAGAAAGAAATTGAAAATCCAAACATGACTAAAGAAAACCCCTTTTACTGATTCCAATAACATGATACCAACGAAGTAACACAAGAAGATATACAACACACCCAACAAGATCCAAATTTTCATAAATTTATGGAAAAGGTCTTAGAACAAGACATGGAGAAATATCTCTTGATGTTAGCAGAGTTAGGTGCCAAACTTCCGAAATATTTTGACATCAATTGGTTGAAGGACACACCTAGAACAAATGAAACAAAACCACACCACACTTAGGACATAGATCAAGTGGTTTCTTTAACAACTCAAATGCAAAATCTACAACAATAGATTCAAAATATACAAATGGGAATCACAAAGAAATATTTATTACAGGACATTTGTTCTTATCCCTTTCATCTGAGTGTGGACATGATACCTTTCCCTAGACACTATGAATTTCCTAAATATGACAAATACAATTGAAAATCAGACCTGATTGACCATGTACGGGAATTTAGAACAATGAGCCTCGAGTTCACACAAGAAGATACTTACCTCATGAGGTTATTTCCTAGGAGTTTGGGAGCCCATTGTATGGAATGGTTCTCCAAATTACAACCAGGAATTTGATCCTTTGAAGAACTGGTCAACAGATTCATCTCTCAATTCTTCTTGAACATTCAACATAACGTAACCATAAAAGATTTGTACAACATGAAACAAAATAAGGGAGAAACATTCCTATCATTCTTACAACGTTGGCAAAAGTTGTTCGCTAGATATCCTCGATCTAGACCTGAAGAGGAAAAGATTGAATTATTTATTGACAACTTAACTAATGACATGAGTTATAGACTAGATTTACAATGTCCCCCAACATTTGAAAAGGTAATTGAAAATGGGCTTAAAATCGAAGAATCCTTAGTCAAACGAGGAGTGATTAAGCACTACAGTGATACATCAAACAACGCAAATCACTATGGAAATAATGACAAGCCAAAATTTTGGTAGAAAAATAGAAATACTGGAAGCAATGATACCACTACTAACAATACAAAACTAGTATTCAATTTGACAACAACAACTGTCAAAACAAATCAAAATGAAAACCAGAACAACAATCAAAGCACTAC
Source organism: Sequoia sempervirens (assembly GCA_007258455.2). Classification (NCBI taxonomy): domain Eukaryota; kingdom Viridiplantae; phylum Streptophyta; class Pinopsida; order Cupressales; family Cupressaceae; genus Sequoia; species Sequoia sempervirens. Next base: position 62,524,745 of record VDFB02086081.1, on the reverse strand, counting down.
TCAAAACAATAACACAAACAATGGAGAATCTCGACTGTCATATCAAAGACAATCCAATCAACGAAGATTTGCCCCATTAGAAAAAACTTTGGAATTCGCAATGAGAGAGTTCATTGCAAATAGACTTATTACTCTACTAGAAGCACAAAATTGGGAGCCGAAAGTGAAACCATCCTAGTGGAACGATGCTGATTATTGCAACTTTCATAAGAATAAGGGACATAAAACAAATGATTGTATGCAATTAAACATTTGATGCAACACTTGATTGAAGCAAATAAGGTGTTTGTCAAAGGGCGTGAAACAAACAATGATCACAGTGTGTTTAAAAATCCATTACCTAACTATGAAAAAGGAGAGTCTTCTTCAAGTGGTAAAGGAAAAAGTATAAACTATGTCTATGACACCACCATTCTTTTCCTTTCTAAGGTTGATAAAAATGACATTGATAATCAAATAGATGACACAAACATCAATGAAATCGAATCCCTAAACATGATACCAAGCACAAACACATCTGACAACCAAATCAATGTCCTAAAGATCAAGGAAATACAAGAACATCAACTCATCAATGTAATGACAAGGGGGCAGTCCAAAGTGATACTAAAGGGAGTTTCATCTAAAAATGCTACTCCCCCTTCACATCAATACAACACTGTAGATCAACTACGAAAGATACCCGCACAAATATCCATTCTGGAACTTCTCAAAATTTCACCATCACACAAAGAAGTTCTGGAACAGGCTCTAGTAGCTACAACAGTGCCCAATAATTTGGATGTTTGTCAATTCCAAGCCATGGTGGGACATCTGAACACACCTCATTTTCTATCATTCTATGAACAAGATGATGTGTCACTAAACCACCCACACAATGCGACCTTGCATATAGAATTTTTAATCCATAAACACCATGTCAAGTGTGTTTTAATAAATGGCAGAGCTGGATTAAATATTTGTACTTTGAAACTAATTCATGCACTAGGCTATTCTGACAACGCCATTGATGCCAAAAGAAAGATAACAATAAAGGCATATGACATGAAGAAGAAAGGTCCTCCAAGGGGCTGATTGTTCTTCCAATTCAAGTAGGACCGATTGTCAAAAACATTGTTTGCCAAGTGTTAGACAAGGATCTAACATATAACATACTCTTGGGTCATCCATGGATCCATGAAATGCAAGCGGTACCTTTGACATACCATCAATGTTTAAAATTTCTAGTAAATGAACAGGAGGTCACTATATTAGTTGACAACAATAATCCATAGACTTGCAACATGTTAAAATCAAATCAAGACACTCTGGTACACCACAACAAAGAATTCAACACTTCCACTTCATCCAGTGATGAAAGACAACCCAATTTCATATCTAAATGGGTTGAGAAGAAAGACCAGGTAAAGGAAACAACTATTGCTTAATCAAATTTATCAAACACTGAAGGTCCTATGAATAATTTATCACAACAATTTACAGATAAGATCCAATTGAAGGACAAAGGCTTAGGAGAATATTCCCTTGAGCAATCTTTGTGTCTATCACAATTGCTACTGTCACCAAAATCATATGGACGACCCATATCAAACACAACATGTTCATCACAACCAATCACAACTCTCAATGAAAGATTTGTTAAAGCAGGTACCCTTGAAAATGAGTCAGAAGACAAAGCCATACTCAATTGGCTATACAAGGATGAAGAAGCCTCAACATTAACAAGTATCACCATCAAAACAAATCAGTATGGAAAAGGGAAGGCTATCTTAGAGAAAATGGGCTATGAAGGCCAAGGATCAATTGGCAAGAGAAAGGATGGTATTATAGAACCCATTCAACCTCTAACACTGCAACCAAAAGACAAAATAGGATTAGGCTACACAGGGGAAGAAAAAGAGGAAGTAACTTAGAAAGTGGTAGAAAGGATTCTACAAATGAGAGATGGTTCTGAAAAATATTCCAATGAGTATGAATGGGATCATTTATTTGCTACATCATACACTGACAAAAAAATTAATGTCATTCAAACATATACACCCTTACGAGAGGAGGGACAAAGTTTAGGAAATAGACCATTTGTAATGGGATCAACAAATATTGATGACTCAAGCGAGGATGATCAGACATCGAGTGAGACAAATGACTTGGAGGTGAGTACTATCATAGACCACGACCTTCCTACTGACAACTTTGACCACCTAGCTATAAGAACACTTATAGTTGTCGGCCTTACTCAACCTGATGACTTATTACCCTTGAGGCATCCCAAAATTATTGACTGGGAACCCACCGAATGTATTCATTTACCAGTCTTTCCAAATGATGATTCCATCATAAACTATCTTTGCAATGATGAACTTGATACAATTTCTATCCATAACACTCATAACGACGCTTCACAACATGAGGGTGCCAAATCTTCCAGTTGCAAAAATGACAATGGGAAAAATAAATCTAATGGTGAAAACCTTTCTGAGGCAGCATTAGATTTTGAAAAAATAAAAATAAAGAACGTATCCAACAGTGAAAACCTTTCTGAGGCACTGAAGGATGGAAGATTTGACACCCTCCCAGAGTATTACCATGACAGATCATCAATATTGGTAGAACCGACACAATCTATAAATCTGGGAACAACTGAAAAGGCAAAGATCCTACATCTGGCAATATCCATGACAAAACAAGAGAAGCCTGCATTCACCAAATTCTTTGAGGAGCGACACATCAATTTTTCATGGTCTTATTTTGACATGCCAGGATTGGATCCAGATCTCCTAATGCATCATCTGTCGCTACCAAACAGAATCAAACCAATCAAACAAAAATTGAGAAAGATCCATCCCCACATCACCCTAATGGTTAAAGCTGAGCTAAAGAAATTATTGGATGCAACATTTATTAGGTCCATAGATTATGCAAAATGGATCTCAAATATTGTGCCAGTATCCAAACCTAATAATAGCATTAGAATATGCACAAATTTCAAATATTTAAACAAGGTGTGCCCAAAGGATGATTTTCCTTTACCCAACATTAACATAATTGTTGATCTAACAGCATGACATGCCATGTTATCTTTAATGGATGGATTCTCAGGGTATAACCAAATAAAGATAGCACTTGAAGATCAAGAAAATACGTCATTCACTTGTCCTTGGGGTACATTCTATTGGAATGTCATGCCCTTCAGGTTGAAAAATGCAGGCACAACATATCAGCAGGCGATGACCACTATTTTCCATGACATGATGCATACTTTCATGGAAGATTATGTGGATGACATCTTAGCAAAATATACACCAAGGAAGGACATCTGGAGATCCTTGGTAAAATCTTTACTAGACTAGAGAAATTCAATGTCAAGTTGAACCCAAAGAAATGTGTGCTCAGGGTAACATCAACAAAACTCCTTGGTTACATAGTGTAAGAGAAAGGAATTGAAGTGGATCCGGCTAAGGTTAAAGCAATAATAGAGATGATGCCACCTAAAAATATCATTCAATTACAGTCTTTACAAGGCAGGTTACAATCCATCAGGAGATTTATCTCCTAACCGGCAAACAAGAGTCACCCATTTAATCATCTACTTCATAAGAATGTTTCATTCAAGTGGGATCATGACTATGAAACAACTTTTAACCAGATAAAGCAATATTTGATGTCGCCTCCAATACTCATGCCACCTGCAATAGAAAGACCATTGTTACTGCATATCGCAACAACTGACATTTCTTTAGGAGCTCTATTGGAACAGGAGGATTCTGAAGGAAAAGAACAAGCTATTTACTACATCAACAAGACTCTCAATGGATATGAAATAAACTACACATTCATAGAGAAAGCTTGTTTGGCAGTGGTATTTGAAACCCAGTAGTTGCGACACTACATGTTGACTCATACAGTCAGGCTCATAGCAAAAATAGACCCATTGAAATATCTACTCAGTAAAGCTGCTCTAACAAGGAGACTGGAAAAATGGGTCATGATCTTGAGCGAGTTTGACATCCAATATGTTGACCAGAAAGCCATCAAGGGATAGGTTATGGTAGATCAACTAGCTGAAGCTCCATTATAGGATCATCATCCAATGCACATTGAATTTCCAGATGTGGACATTCTGAATATCACAACACAACAATGGAGGCTCTATTTTGATGGATCATACACACAGGTCTGGTGCACGAATTCTATTTGTCACACCTTAGGGACACACCATCCCAAGATCCTATAGGCTAATGTTTCCATGTACCAATAATGTAGCTGAGTATGAAGCATTTATTATAGGCATTAAAGTGGCTATTGAATGGAAAATCACAGAAATACAGGTGTATGGAGACTCACAACTTGTCATCTACCAGGTAAATGATGAGTATTAGACAAAGGATGAAAAGTTCATGCCATATAAGAAAATGATAGATGATCTTAAAAATTATTTCATCGACATCAAGTTTGAGCAAATACCAAGGACAAAGAACAAAGTTGTGGATGCCATGGCAACAATTTCTTCCCTCTTGCAATTACCAGAAAAGAAAGGTCGTTATGAGTTTATGGTGGAACAAGTATCTAACCCTTCCTACAACAATCCTAATTTATAGACCATATGCCAAATAACCGATACTCAAATCTCACAATATGGAGAGATTTATACTTACCTCAAAGATAACATCCTTCCTCTTGATCTCTCTAGAAACCAAAAGCGTAACTTTATCCATCAATCTGCTCGACATACATTGATTGTTGACATCCTATACCAGCGAGGTCTAGATGGTACTCTTCTTTGGTGTATGGAACATCACGAATCTGAAACATCCTTACGTGAGGTCCATGAAGGTATTTGTGAGACCTATTCAAGTTGGCTAACCCTAGCTAAGAAACTCCTTCGTTTAGGGTATTTCTAGCCGAACATGGAGAAGGAATCCTATCAATACATTAAAAAGTGTCAGAAATGCCAAATTCATGGTAATCTAATTCATGTGCCAACACAAGAGTTACAACCCTTCACATCAACATGGCCTTTTTGTTGGTGGGGATTGGACCTGGTAGGAAAAATAAATTTGTCTTCATCTAATGGACACAAGTTCATCATCACAACAACAAAGTATTTTACAAAATGGATAGAAGCGGTTCCTTTAACAACTATCACTGGAAAGCAAATCTCATCTTTCATACTCAACTACCTCATCTGTCGATAGGAGGTACCTCAGTCCATTGTCATAGACAATGGTAGGACTTTTGAAAATTAGGATGTCTAGGAATTATGTGAACAATTCCATATCCAACATCGTTTCTCAACACTATACTATCCTCAGGGAAACGGCCAAGCAGAGGCCTCAAACAAGACAATTCTAAAAATATTAAAGAAAATGGTAAACGATGTTGGGCATGATTGGCATGTTCAACTAAATCATTCACTATGGGCCTATAGAACCAGCATCAGAACACCAACAGGAGCTACACCATATTCCTTGGTAAATGGATTAGAGGCCATCTTAACCATTGAAGTAGAAATACCATCACTTTGTGTCTCACTAAAAGGTATCATTACAAATGAGGATTATAGAGTTTCTTGGCTATAGGAACTGGAATTACTGGATGAATTCCATCAGCAAGTTGTCAATTATTTAAAGGGATACCAGCAAATAATGTCAAGGAGTTACAATCACAGGGTAAAACCTAGAGTCTTTCAAGTTGGAGACTCGGTTCTAAAGGAAAACCCTAGGAATCAGCAGGATAGAGAAAAGAAAGGGAAGTTTGAACCTAACTGGCTAGGTCCCTTTGTAATTATATCAGTGTATGGATTAGGAGCATATCAATTGTCTACACCAGAAGGGGATCTGTTTGATGAACCTATCAATAATATCCATCTCAGAAAGTTCTATACCTGAATCACCTAGTGCATGAATTAGTTTTTGAAAATGGTTACCTTGATGAAAACCTGGCAAACAGGCATCCTAGTAATAGAAAAACACAAAAAAATAGAAAACAAAAAAATACAAATAAAAAATCAAATAAAAAAGACTGAAAAAGTGCAATAAAAACATGTAGTGAAAACCTGGAAACAAGCGCTATTTGTGATTCAAATCAGCTCTCCCATCTATTTGGATGCATGTCATGGTCATTGCTACAACCATCATTTTTTTCATCCATTATCATATCATATCATGTGGTCATGTCTCACCCTAGCTTGGGGGCAACATCTGAACCTCATTGGGGGCAATAAACATTGAGCTTAATCAAATGGACGAACAATGGTTAGAAAAACACAACAAAAACAACGATCAAAACACAACCCAACATGGAATATCAATCACCATTGGAAACACATCGAACATCCATATCAAATCAAAAAATCCAAAAACAAGTCAAGAAGTCAGTATCAAAAAGCCAAAAACATGAGTCTGTGTCAGTCGAACTACATGGTCTCTATGTGTATAACGTAGGCAAGGCTAATCCTTGATCAGCCCCCGAGGCCCCTCGGATACGTCTTTAAGTTAGGTCTTTGGTCAAAATCTCGAAATTCACAAAACATCATAAAATTAGGATGGATGATCTAATCTGAATAATGATTAAAATACTTTAAGAAAAAGTTGGATGTGTTGTACTTTGATCATTGCTATCATTTATTTAGAGCAACTCAATGATGTATTGAACTAAAGAAGCAAAGAAGGAGAATGATATTTTCTTTATCTATTGTTTGTGAATTAATCATAGATACTATGTGAATTGTCGCGGGAAGTCCTCTACAAAGTATCATGGATGACATTCCAATTCACTTAGGAAAGTGGTTAATTCTTGTCTGTTTTATGCAAGAAATGCTCAGGTCATCTCAGTTTAATTATACCTCGATGCTTATATTAGCTTGAAATATCAAAAATCATGGAAGTAGTACTCAGGTCATCATGGTCTAAACTATGCCATTGGTGCTTGTACTCACTTTCAACATTTTTAAAGCTCTATGATGATACAAAGCAAAAAAGTACTATTAAAAGGCCAATGTTTGCATATAGATTTGCATGGTTAAATTAGATTGCATTCATAATAATTTTTGCATATGCAAAGTGTTTGTTACAAAAGCTTGTGAAGGATTCAATTTAATACTTATCTTTTCTCATAAATAGATTTGAGTATACTTGACGTTAACAAAAACATCATCGTGATCATATAGTTGCATCATCATATTCATTTGCATACATTAGAAATCATTTAATCATCATTTCATCATTCATACATTTGAATCAAATCATTTTGTATACATCATATCATATTTTCCATATCACATAAAAAAAAGATTGCATAAAGAAAATCTAAAAATAAATCTTCATCATTACATTTTTCATTCATCCATCAAATCACATCACATAGCATACAATCATTTATCATATCATTTATGATACAATATTTTCATCCATTTATTACATCATATATCATTCATCATTTTTATCCATTTATTACATTATATATTTGCATTTACACCAAAATAAAAATACACATATTACATTTACATCGCATATCGTATATCATTTAAACACATCATATCCATAATCATGTATATAATTACATCATCATACATATACATCATGAATCCATACATCATTCATACATCATGCATCCATACATTCATTATGCACAATCATAAATAGAACATCATACATCATAGCATATCATCATGATATAAACTGCATCCATAGCATCATAATAAAAGGATCATCACATAGCATATAGAACATGAAAGTAAATGCATCCATTGGAGAATCATGTAGAACAAATTATGGATTGAAGAGTCCATTGCATATCATATAGATCAAAATAATAAAGTCAAGTATACAATGATGTCTAAAATGAAGAGAGATATATCATCAAAAAATGGTTGTAATAAGAATGTACATCATCATCTCAACTAACAAAGAGGAATCACATCTGAAGCTAAGTACTGCTGGCTCTAGACGGTGTAGGCATAGCAGGATTGGTCCCTCCACCACCACCACCAAATGTACCAATATCTCTAGGATCTCTCCGGAGAGGTTGTGTCACACCTGCATTGACAGTCCTAGAATGAGTCCTGCCAGATCAGGACTGCCTGTAGCTCACTCTCTGCTCAGAAGGGACGACATCATAATATTTACCTCTATAATACTCTACCTCCCCACCAATACGGGCAACCTCTCTCATATAATCTGCTAAAGAGGTACCATCTTCCAATCTTTGTAATCTCTCGGTTGTAGCTTGAGCACCCTCTACTGTAAATCTGGCAACATCCCTCTCGGCAGTCAAGGATGCAATTTGAGCCTGAGCTGACCTTGCAATCTGCCTAGCGACATCCCTCTCGACAGTCAAGGAAGCAATTTGAGACTAAGCACCCCCTACAGTCTACCTAGCAGCATCCCTCTCAATTGTCAATGCTGCAATCTGAGTCTGCATCATAGCCAACTGAGCCTGCACTGATGCTAAAGCCTCTGCATGTGACTGGGCCTATGCCTGCATCTGAGCCTAAGTCTGTGCTAATAGACCCTGAGCCTAAACAAGTTGCTTATGAACGGTCTCTAACTGCACCTGAAGGCTCACAATCTGCAACTAATATGAAACATCTCTCACTGCCTACCTCTTACAAGGCACTATATCCTTAGGAAAATCTAAAGCAGGGCCCAACCCACCTGCAACATCTCCACTATCGAATCTATAATCATCTCCACTGCTCTCATCCCCACTACTCTCATTTCCACTATCCTCCTCCTCACCAACATCCTCCTCAACATCCACATCCTCCACCTCAACCTCGTCTCTCCTCTGCCTACAACCATGTGCAACAACAACATCCTCCTCTGCGGGTAATGGGGCATGCTCATCAGGAATAGTAAGACATGGAAAATGATGCAAATCCAAAAACCTGGCATAATTTGTTGTAACCGGTGGCTTAACAATGTCCAGGAAGATGTCCCACTCAAATGGTTGTAAAAATTGATACTCCTAAACAACAACATTGTATGACAAACTAGGCCCCCAATCTGTAGAATCTGACTGCTGACGGGCATAATGAGAAACACCCTGGGGCATACCCTGAACCAAACCATACTGTCTATACACTCATTTGATAAAAAATATCTCTAGCACCCAACGAGTTCAACCAATCAGTAGCATCGACTGACATAGAAAAGGCACTTGAATATCATCCTCGTCCCAATGCTCGTAGTCAAGGTAGGGATGCCATGTCACAGACTCTATATCATCAATCACTCTCCTCCTGTACCCTAACTTACCCAATCTGGACTGAGTAAGATGACCTACATATCTGAATACATATGGTCTCATAGGTGGTCTCTGTCTCACTGGCACTAGACGCGTGACAGCTATGTGCTCCCACACCCATATATGAAGCAAAGTGACATCGATCGATAAACTCCAACCTCTAAGATACACAGCTAAATGTAAATCATGATATAGGTGGGCGAGCATACACATGCCCCAAGCATATCTGGTCCCATGAACGACCACACTCTTCAATACTAGGCCCCAACCAATAGAGAATCCCTTTGACTTGCGATCAGGACAAATGAATCCTCTGATAAATCCATCAAGCACTGTCGACAAAGTGGCGTAATCAACCACCATCTCTCGCCATGGAATCCACTCTCCAGCAATATGCTCATCCTCAAACACCCTCTGAAGAGCATCAATACCACCTTGCTCTGATGAATTGTATACAACAATGTCACCCACAATTGGTATCTGCAGGATCCTCCAGACATACTCTGGAGTGACTGTCATCTCACCGGTAGGAAGGTGGAAGGTGTTATGATCACTATGCCATCTCTCGACTAGCGCTGTCAACATACCTCGATTAATCCTAATCTGGGGCATGAATAATAAAGAAGAAAAATTGCATCGTGAAATGACTATCATGTCAGGCTGCCCTAACTAAGGTATCAAATTTAATGTCCATGGGAATCGCTCTCGAACTTGAAGGTTCTCCAATGACTCCTATCATCAGGAAATTTTCAAAATCAGTACTTTTTGTCAAATCATCAAACATCAATTATCCTATCAAAACTAATCAACTCTTGGAGAAAATTTTGATCAAATCTCATGAGCAAACATCAATGAACCTCATCTATCATGAGGTCAAATCATCAAGTATCATTGAACCTCACCTATCATGAAGTCAATCATCAATGCATCAAATCAACCTCGCCTATCATGAGGTTCATCAATCAAACTATAATTATTCCTCGCCTATCATGAGGATAATTACCATCAATCAAACATTAGTCCTCACCCATCATAAGGTTGAACATCATCTACTTGATCAGGATTATCAATCATATCAAACCAACGACTGACACGATAAAAATTTGACAAAATCAAGGACAAATTTGACAAACTTCATCAATTTAATTTGAATACGCTAAAATAGGCATTCAAAGCGCTAAATCAAGACATGCGCCATTTCATCAATCAAAAACACTATTACAGGTGGTCAAAGCGCCATTTTACCTTAAGCCCTATTCTATTAGGTGAATGCGCTAAAACTTTGGGTCAAAGCGCTAAACTAATTAAAGCACTAAAGCAAAAGGTCAGAGTGCTAAAGTTTCTATCCTAAGAGCTAAAATTTTGGAAGCACTAACTTATCCTACTTAAGCGATAAAATAGTTGACCTAAGCACTAAAGTTTTGGAAGTGCTAAAACACTACACCTAAGCGCTAAAACAGTAGACCTAAGCGCTAAAGTTATGAATGCGCTAAAACAGCTAATTGAAGCACTACAACGAAAAAAAAACACGCTAAAAGATTTGAAAAAATTAAAATATGAAAAATACGCTAAAAATGAAAATCGAGGGGTTAAGGGGTACGTACCAAAGGTCCGTAGGTGGCCGAGCATTGGTGACGTCACACACGCTCGAACCGGTGGGTGTGGTAAGGAATTGGCATCTCGCTCCAAATGGCTCAAATAGCTCTCTCTCATAAATTTTTCAAAAGTCAAATGTACAAATGAGTTTGAAAAGGACCCTTTTGACCTTTTATAGGTTATTGGAGGTGGGATTTTGGTGGGATTATTATTATTTTTTTAGAGAAGATTAATTGAAATTCATCCAGGGGCACTTTCTACATCAATTATGGGGAGATAAATTATTTCATCGCCAAATCTTCATCGAATCATCATCAAATCATTGAAAAATCATAAAAATTGGAAAAAATCCGAAAAACTCAAAAAAATCATAAATTCATCAATTTATCTCCCGAGGGGGCATATATCCATCAATCACCTAAAAATCATGTCTGGGGCATACTGGATTTTTTTTCATCAATACTAGTAGCAGCAACACAAAATTTTCTTTGAAGCAATGTGTAAACACATCACTTCAAAGAGGGGCAAAATGTATACACCTAAAACTGGTCTGGATAATCAAATTAATTAAATATGCTTTATTTGATTAATTACTTTAATTTCCTCTACTATTAAATAAATAGAAATATTTATTTATAGTTCATTTCTTTTATTCTTCATATTTACTTAAATATACAACTTCTATAGTTGGTGTTATTTAATTATTACATCATTTCAATCTTAATTAAATAAATAAATTTTTATACTTGTTTAATTATCACATTCCTTCTATTTAATTTACTAAACAACTTCTATAGTTTGTTTTATTAAATTATTTATTCCCCTTTTTGCTAATTTAAATAAATCAAAATATTTAAATAAAGGCATAAAGCAAATTCCTCTATTCACTCACCTAACAATTTGATATTCCAAAATCCAATTTAATTCAACTGGTATTCACAGGAAGCTATGGAGACAAATTTGCAGGCAATCCTCTCAATCTTCTTCCTCTAATCCTTCCTATCATCTTGCCTAATGTTTTCATGGGGAGAAACCATTCCCTTCATTAGTTCCAGCTTCTCAATCTCTCACCATTCAATTCTCCAGATTGAATCCAAGCCTTTGTTGTGCTGCCCCGTCACAATGTGCTGCCATGAAATCTATATATACAGCTTCTTCAATAGGAAATGGATTCGAGAATTCTCATCTTTTGTGAAAACTTACTTTGCAGGAATAACAATCAAGCATCTTAAGCATAGCATCAACATTTTTATCAATAAGCAATAGCATCATAGCATCTGTAGAATCTTTATCATGGCTCCATCATAGTTTTACTGTAGCTTTCATCCATTAGTTTTCATGTCAGCATAGTTTACAATAGCATCATATCATCTAGATTTCACTATTTAGAAGTAGATCATTACATTTAACATCATTCCATTCTCTACATAGGCATTTTAAACAGTCACACTGCTTACCAAATCTAAGAGCCTTCCATGACTTGATAAATCTTTGGAGATAGGAAACAATAAGACGCTTCCAATTTTTCTATGCTTTAAATTAGTTTAATTCATGTTAAATCTTGATATAATGTTTCATTAAGAAGTGTTTTTAGTGTTATTTACTTATTCCACACTTACAAATATCACTAGTTGTTATAGACATGAGGGTTAATGTCTTGCTTGCATTTACAACCATTATCGAATGCCATGTGTTTACAATAGATCTATCACTCTTCATGTGATGGTTTTTCATAATGAATTTAATTCCATCTTTAAACAAATGATACCTATTGTGTTCCCTGTAGAAAATGGCCTTTTTGTCATACAAGTAAGGACTTCCCAAAACCATCCCATAGATGTCAAGCAGAATTACATCTAACTCTACCTTATCTACAAATGGAAGTGAATGCAAATTGGAGTTTACATTGCCTTGACACATGTAATCGAGCATTATCATCCACTTAACCCAATGGATATGGTTTCAGATGAGGTGTTGTTTTTAATCCCAATTGCTTAACAACTTGTTTAGAGATTAGATTCACTTGTCATCCACTATCTATGAGTGTATAAATCTAACTTTGTTTTGCAATAGCCCTTATATGAAACAATTCATTCCTTTTACTTTTAACAAGGATCTCATTATTCTTTACAGAAGAAGCATGGGAACTAGTACTAGCAATAGGAACAACACCTTTTATACCCACAACTGTTATCTTGGTTTCATCATCATAATCTGATCTGAGGTCTTGTATGATAGCTACAGTCTTTTGCTTACCCTCTTGATCTTTGAACCACTTTGGTTTTTGATCAGGATGCAATTTCCAACATTTTGCATCTCTGTGCCCTTTCTTTTTGTAGTGTGAGCAATAAGGCTTTTCCTCCTCTTTCTTCATGGAAGCTTCCTGCTGCATTTCCTTCTTCCATTTCTTGTTTCCTTTCTGCTTACTGGATTCCATTAAGAAATTTCATGGCTACTCTTCATGCCCGTTTCAAGATGAATTGCTTGCACACTAACTTCATCAAGGTTAGTTGGATTGAACATAAGTATTGTATGCCTCAAATTTTCACGTAATCCACCTATATACTTCAAGAAAGTTTCTTGCATGTATAAAGGAATGCCCTAAATTAAAGCTTTTTTCCTAAACTCCTGTGTATATTCCTATACACTTTGTCATTTCTCTTGCCTTAATGATTACCAATTCATTACTACTTCTTGCATGTGTCCCAATGGATAAAATTGTTTCTTAAGTGTAGTTGTAAACTCAAACCAAGAAGAAATGATTTTACCATATCGGTTGAGATCTTGAGTTTTTCTCTCCCACCAAATTAGAGTTGTGCCTCCCAAGCGAAGAGTGGCTAATTGGATCTTTGAAGCATCATCAATGAACTTTTGTACCTTGCAATAAACTTCAGCTTGTTTTATACAATTTTCAAGTTTCTCTGCATCTAGTTCTCCATTATAAGTTGGAAAATCAAGTTTTAACAAAGGTGAATTTGATTCAAATTGTACATGTTGTTTCTTCTTGGGGGAAGAAGTAGAAAAAGAAGATGAAGAGGAAGAAGAAGATGAAGATGAAGAAGATGGGGATGGAGGTTCAGGAGGGTCACTACCACCTCCTACTCCTTTGCCTTTGTCATCTTTCAAAGAGGATTCACCTTCCCGCTTCTTCTTTCTATTTTTCCTCTCACTTTTCTTCTGACGGTCTTTGTACAATTCTTCCACCATCATCTTCATATATAGGAATGCTTTGCGAAATAGTTCTTCATTCTAAAAAATTTCAAGACTAGAAGGTTTTCCTTCTTTCGGTTGCTCCATGGCTTGTCTTTGAGTAACTCACCTCAATCTGATCTCTGGATTAAAATCTTCAAGTGCACCTTCTCCTCGCTTTAATTTCAACCTAGTTAACATCCACCACTTACTACTTTGATACCAAACTTCATCTGTAATTAAAGGGTCACAATAATTTTCACTTTACTCCTAATTACAAATTTATCCCTGATCACAAACAAAATTTCGTGGTTATGTATTTTTAACCATTGAAATTACAATATTGATTTCACTTAATTCTTTAACACAATTTAATGACTCTAACTAACAACTTAAAGAAGGAAATTGAAACTGAAAGATAAAGATAAAATTATAAGATAGAAGAGAAGAAGAGAGATCATGAGCTTGATAAAAGAATTCACTCAACATGAGATACGTCTTCGGGTCCGCTTCTCAATGTTGGACCGCTTTATTAGTGATGTCAAGCTTTTAAATTCCTTTTTACATCATCCAAGCTTTAGACCTGCATTACAATTCCTCTTACAGTCTCTCTCAGCACCTAAGACTTCTTCAAAGCCTCCTTACTTGCACCCTCTTATGCTTAAGAAATACACAATACAAGTCTTCGTGCTTACAAAAAAAAACTCTTCTCCAAAAGAATTCTCCCAACACTCCTCACTTAGTTATCCCAACTCTAAACTCTCACCCCTCTTTTATACATAAAATTTTGCCCGTTATGGTTAAAAACCATAAGATTTACAAATATTTCATATCTCCCATTTTTACAAGTAAATTTCAACAATATCTTCTTATATATGGATAAATCTCCCCTTTATCCATTTTAAAATCTTTAACAATCTCCTAAACCCCTTAATAATTTTTAATAATCCTTTAGAAATCTTTGAATATTCATTTTAAGCCCTTTGTATTTATCTTGTCACGGGATTTCAATCTTTAAAAGGGTTTATTTTTAATTAGAGGAGGTTTATTGTTTATATTTCGCGATTAACAATTGTTTTTGTGCAACCGAGCCCTACATTATACTTGAAACCATGCATTAGCGTAGTGGTAGAGAGCAATTTTGGGGGCAGGGAGGTCGGGTGGTCGACCCTCGCCACCAACTATTTTTAAAACAAAATCCAAACTAGTTCAATATCAAAAGAAACCAGCGGCCAAATATAGATAAAGCGAATTCTTTGGCATGTTGGTAGGCAGTTGTGCTTGTGAAAGAGAGGTCACAAGGTCGAACCCCGTTCAAAGCATTTAGCAAACTATTCAACCGCAAAGAAAGATTAAGGTGCCACGTGTAAGTTTTTGATTGGTCCACACAAATGCCTTGTCAGCTACCATGTTAGCATATGTACTATACGGTATGCCACATCACCATGCTCAACCCATTTTGACTAAAACTTTGACTTGGCATAGCTTTGTCCTACAGGCTCTGTTTTCAACGAAACAAATGGAGTTGGAATCGAGGCGACAAGATCTTTGTCATGACGCTGACTTTGACCATCAGAGATGATTTTTTTTCCTTTTTGACTGGCCCCTATACCCAGTTTGACCCCAACTTTGATTGGGCATAACTTGAGCGTATGAGCTCCTTTTCCGCCTGTTCAAGATGCGTTGGGTTCTATTTTATGAGCTCTTCAAGATGATTATGGATTTTCATATTCTGAGACTATGAAATTTTTGGTCTTCTGAATCCTCCTGGATCATTCCTCCCAATTGAGAAGCTTTTAGACCACCAAAAGTTTTCTTTTACATAGTATTTAAGTGAAGGAATTGTTGCCTCACTTGCCCAGTATCATTTATCCACCCTACTGGAATTTTGAACATCTGACTCATCACAAACAAGATGAAAAATGAGATAGCATTGTTGATACAATTAACTATATATTCACCAATATTCATTGTCGCATCCACCATCCACATAGAACTAACTAGTAGAATAACAAAGAACAATGTTGAATAAACTGATGTGAAAGAAAAAGTATCATCATGCTGGATCTCTTGAACAAGAATATCATTAGAAAATGAATCATTCAAACCCTCTTTTACCACCTGGGGCTGAAGGCTTAAATGTGCTTGCAATTGATCCTCACACTGTGTTGTCTATGACACCTTATTAGGATTAGAAATTGTTTCATTTTCATTCTTAATATCACTAGTTGTTACATACATGAGGGTTAATGTCTTGCTTTCATTTACAACTATTTTCAAATGCCTTGTGTTTACAACAGATCTATCACTCTTCATGAGATGGTTTTTCACAATGAATTAAATTCCATCTTTAAACAAATGATACCTATTGTGTTCCCTGTAGAAAATGGCCTTTCTGTCATACAAGTAAGGACTTCCCAAAACCATCCCATAGATGTCAAGCGGAATGAAATCTAACTCTACCTCATCTACAAACTTGGATGTGATTGCAAATTGGAGTTTACATTGCCTTGACACATGTAACCGAGCATTATCATGCACCCAACCCATTGGATATGGTTTTGAATGAGGTGTTGTTTTTAATCCCAATTGCTTAACAACTTGTTCAGAGATTAGATTCACTTGTGATCCACTATCTATGAGTGTATCAATCTTACTTTGTTTTGCAATATCCCTTATATGAAACAATTCGTTCCTTTTACTTTCAATAGGAATCTCATTATTCTTTATAGAAGAAGCATGGGAAATAGTACTAGCAACATGAACGATACCTTTTATACCCACATCTGTTATCTTGGTTTCATCATCAGAATCTGATTTGAGGTCTTGCATGATAGTTGCAGTCTTTTGCTTACCTTTTCAATCTTTGAACCACTTTGGTTTTTGATTAGGATGCAATTTCCAACATTTTGTATCTTCGCGACCTTTCTTTTTGCAATGTGAGAAATAAGGATTTTCCTCCTCTTTCTTCATGAAAACTGCCTGCTGCATTTTCTTCTTCCCTTTCTTGTTTCCCTTCTGCTTACTGGATTCCATTAAGAAATTTTCATGGCTACTCTTCATGCCTGTTTCAAGATGAATGGCTTGCACACTAACTTCATCAATGTTAGTTGGATTGAACATAAGTATTGTATGCCTCAAATTTTCACGTAATCCACCTATATACTTCAAGAAATTTTCTTGCATGTATAATGGAATGCCCAAAATTAAAGTTTTTTTTCTAAACACCTATGTATATTCTTGTACACTTTGTCCTTTCTCTTGCCTTAATGATTTCAAATTCATTACTACTTCTTCCATGTGTCCTAATGGATAAAATTGTTTCTTAAGTGTAGTTGTAAACTCAAACCAAGAAGAAATGATTTTACCATATCGGCTGAGATCTTCTTGAGTTTTGTTCTCCCACCAAATTAGAGTTGTTCCTCCCAGGAGAAGAGTGGCTAATTGGATCTTTGAAGCATCATCGGTGAACTTATGTACCCTGTAATAAACTTCAACTTGTTTTATCCAATTTTCAAGTTTCACTACATCCAGTTGTCCATTATAAGTTGGAAAATCAAATTTAACATCAAGTTTTAACAAAGGTGAATTTGATTTAGACTGTACATGTTTCTTATTGGGGGAAGAAGTAGAAAAAGAAGATGAAGAGGAAGAAGAAGATGAAGATGAAGAAGATGAGGATGGAGGTTCAGGAGGGTCACTACCACCTCCTACTCCTTTGTCTTTGTTGTCTTTCAAAGAGGATTCACCTTCCTCCTTTTTGTTTTTCCTCTCATTTTTTTTCTGACAATCTTTGTAAAATTCTTTCACCATCATCTTCATATCTAGGAATGCTATGTGAAATAATTCTTTGTTTTAAAAAATTATAGGACTAGAAGGTTTTCCTTCTTTTGGTTGCTCCATGGCTTGTCTTCGAGTAACTCGCATCAATCCACTTTTTGGATTAAACTCTTCAAGTGCACCTTCTCCTTGCTTTAATTTCAACCTGGTTAACATCCACCACTTACAATTTTTCCTTTTAAAATGCTTTGATACCAAACTTGATTTATTATTAAAGGGTTACAAATAATTTGCACTTTACTCCTAATTACATATTTATCCCTGATTGCAAACAAAATTGTGTGGTTATGTATTTTTAACCTTTGAAATTACAAAATTGAGTTCACTTAATTCTTTAACACAATTTAATGACTCTAACTAACAACTTAAAGAAGGAAATTGAAACTAAAAGATTAAGAGAAAATTATAAGACAAAAGAGAAGAAGAGAGATCACGAGCTTGATAACAGAATTCACTCAACATGAGATACGTCTTCGGGTCCGCTTCTCAATGTTGGACCGCTTTATTAGTGATGTCAAGCTTTTAAATTCCTTTTTACATCATCCAAGCTTTAGACCTGCATTACAATTCCTCTTACAGTCTCTCTCAACACCTAAGACTTCTTCGTAGCCTCCTTACTTGTGCCCTCTTACACTTAAGAAATACACAATACAAGTCTTCGTGCTTACAAAAAAAACCTCTTCTCAAAAGAATTCTCCCAACACTCCTCACTTAGTTATCCCAACTCTAAACTCTCACCCCTCTTTTATACATAAAATTTTGCCTATTATGGCTAAAAACCATAAGATTTACAAATGTTTCATAACTCCCATTTTTACAAGTAAATTTCAACAATATCTTCTTATATATGGATAAATCTCCCCTTTATCCATTTTAAAATCTTTAACAATCTCCTAAACCCCTTAATAATTTTTAATAATCCTTTAGAAATCTTTGAATATTCATTTTAAGCCCTTTGTATTTATCTTGCCACAGGCTTTCAATCTTTAAAAGGGTTTATTTTTAATTAGAGAAGGTTTATTGTTAATATTTCACAATTAACAATTTTTTTTGTGCAACCGAGCCCCACATTATACTTG
This sequence comes from Sequoia sempervirens, assembly GCA_007258455.2. Lineage (NCBI taxonomy): Eukaryota > Viridiplantae > Streptophyta > Pinopsida > Cupressales > Cupressaceae > Sequoia > Sequoia sempervirens. The sequence continues at coordinate 62,505,795 of VDFB02086081.1, read as the reverse complement.
AAACCATGCGTTGGCGCAGTGGTAGAGAGCAATTTTGGGGGCAGGGAGGTCGAATGGTTGACCCCTGCCAACAATTATTTTTAAAACAAAATCCAAACTAGTTCAATATCAAAAGAAACTGGCAGCCAAATATAGATAAAGCAAATTCTTTGGCATGTTGGTAGGTGATTGCGCTTGTGAAAGAGAGGTCACGGGGTTGAACACCGTTCAAAGCATTTAGCAAACCGTTCTATCGTGGAGAAAGATAAAGGTGACATGTTTTAGATTGTTATTATCCGATGTCTACCATGTGTCAGTTTGTGATTGGCTCACGCCAATGCCCCATCACTTGCCATGTCAGCATCCATACTATACGGTATACCACATCACCATGTTGACGTTAGCATGGTCAACCCATTTTGATTGAAACTTTGACTTGGCATAACTTTGTCCTACAAGCTCTATTTTCAACGAAACAAACGGCATTGGACTCATGGCAATGAGCTCTTTGTCATGATGATGACTTTGACCAATTTGAAGATGATGTTTTTTTTCCTTTTTGACTCGCCCCTGTACCCGGTTTGACCCCAACTTTGACCAGGCATAACTTGAGTGTATGTGCTCCTTTTTCCCCTGTTCAAGTTGTGTTTAGTTTCATTTTCTAAGCTCTTCAAGATGATGTCAGTTTCGTCATATTCTGAGACTGTGAAATTTTTGGTCTTTTGGATCCTCCTGGATCATTCTTCCCAATTGAGAAGCTTTTGGACCACCAAAAGTTTGCTTTTACATAGTATTTAAGTGAGGGAATTGTCACCTCACTTGCCCAATATCATTTTTCCACCTTGTTGGAATTTTGAACATTTGACCCATCACAAACAAGATGAAAAATGAGATAGCATTGTTGATACAATCGACTGTATATTCACCAATATTCATTGTTGCATTCACCATTCACATAGAACCAACTAGTATAATAACAAGCAACAATGCTAAATAAATTAATGTGAAAGAAAAAGTATCATTATGTTGGATCTCTTGAACAGGAATATCATTAGAAAATGAATCATTCAAACACTCTTTTACCACCTAAGGCTGAAGACTTACATGTGCTTGCAACTTATCCTCACAATGTGTTGTCTGTGACACCTTATCAAGATTATAAATTGTTTCATTTTCATTCTTAATATCACTAGTTGTTACAAACATGAGGGTTAATGTCTTGCTTGCATTTACAACCATTTTCAAATGCCTTGTGTTTACAACAAATCTATCACTCTTCATGCGATGGTTTTTCACAATGAATTCAATTCCATCTTTAAACAAATGATACCTATTATGTTCCCTGTAGAAAATGGCCTTTCTGTCATATAAGTAAGGACTTCCCAAAACCATCCCATAGATGTCAAGCGGAATGACATCGAACTCTACCTCATCTACAAACTTGGATGTGATTGCAAATTGGAGTTTACATTGCCTTGATACATGTAACCGAGCATTATCTTGCACGAAACCCAATGGATATGGTTTTGGATGAGGTGTTTTTTTTAATCCCAATTGCTTAACAACTTGTTTAGAGATTAGATTCACTTGTGATCCACTATTTATGAGCGTATCAATCTTACTATGTTCTACAATAGCCCTTATATGAAACAATTCATTCCTTTTACTTTCAACAAGGATCCCATTATTCTTTACAAAATAAGTATGGGAAATAGTACTAGCAACAGGAATGATACCTTTTATACCCACAACTATTATGTTGGTTTCATCATCAAAATCTTATCCGAGGTCTTTCATGATAGTTGCGGTCTTTTGCTTACCCTTTCGATCTTTGAACCACTTTGGTTTTTGATCAGGTTGCAATTTCCAACATTTTGCATCTTCATGCCCTTTCTTTTTGCAATGTGAGCAATAAGGGTTTTCCTCCTCTTTCTTCATAGAAGTTGCCCGCTGGATTCCTTCTTCCCTCTCTTGTTTCCTTTCTGCTTACTGGATTCCATTAAGAAACTGTCATGGCTACTCTTCATGCCTGTTTCAAGATGAATGGCTTGCACACTAACTTCGTCAAGGTTAGTTAGATTGAACATAAGTATTTTATGCTTCAAATTTTCACGTAATCCACCTATATACTTCAAGAAAGTTTCTTGCGTGTATAAAGGAATGCCCAAAATTAAAGATTTTTTCTTAAACTCCTGTGTATATTTCTATAAACTTTGTCCTTTCTCTTGCCTTAATGATTTCCAATTCATTACTACTTCTTGCATGTGTCCTAATGGATAAAATTGTTTCTTAAGTGCAGTTGTAAACTCAAACCAAGAAGAAATGATTTTACCATATCGATTGAGATCTTCTTGAGTTTTTGTTTCTCACCAAATTAGAGTTGTGCCTCCTAGGCGAAGAGTGGCTAATTGGATCTTTGAAGCGTCATCAGTGAACTTTTGTACCCTACAATAAACTTCAACTTGTTTTATCCAATTTTTAAGTTTCTCTACATCTAGTTCTCCATTATAAGTTGGCAAATCAAATTTAATATAAAGTTTTAACAAAGGCGAATTTGATTCAAATTGTACATGTGGTTTCTTCTTGGGGGAAGAAGTAGAAAAAGAAGATGAAGAGGAAGAAGAAGATGCAAATGAAGAAGATGGGGATGGACGTTCAGGAGGTTCACTACCACCTCCTACTCCTTTGCCTTTGTCGTCTTTTAAAGAGGATTCAACTTCCTCCTTCTTTCTATTTTTCCTCTCATTTTTCTTTTGTCAGTCTTTGTACAATTCTTCCACCATCATCTTCACATCTAGGAATGCTTTGCGAAACAGTTCTTCATTCTCAAAAAATTTAGGACTAGAAAGTTTTCCTTCTTTTGGTTGCTCCATGGACCTTCTTTGAGTAACTCACCTTGATCCGATCTCTGGATTAAACTCTTCAAGTGCACCTTCTCCTCGCTTTAATTTCAACCTAGTTAACATCCACCACTTGCAATTTTTCTTGTTAAACTACTCTTATACCAAACTTGATATGTAATTAAAGGGTTACATATAATTTGCACTTTACTCCTAATTACAAATTTATCCCTAATCGCAAACAAAATTGTGTGGTTATGTATTTTTAACCGTTGAAATTACAAAATTGAGTTCACTTAATTCTTTAACACGATTTAATGACTCTAACTAACAACTTAAAGAAGGAAATTGAAACTGAAAGATTAAGAGAAAATTATAAGACAAAAGAGAAGAAGAGAGATCACGAGCTTGATAACGAAGTTCTCTCAACATGAGCTACATCTCTGGGTCCGCTTCTCAATGTTGGACTGCTTTATTAATTATGTCAAGCTTTTAAATGCCTTTTTACATTATCCAAGCTTTAGACCTGCATTACAATTCCTCTTACAGTCTCTCTTAGCACCTAAGACTTCTTCATAGCCTCCTTACTTGCACCCTCTTACGCTTAAGAAATACACAATACAAGTCTTTGTGCTTACAAAAAAAAACTCTTCTCCAAAAGAATTCTCCCAGCACTCCTCACTTAGTTATCCTAACTCTAAACTCTCACCCCTCTTTTATACATAAAATTTTGTCCATTATGGTTAAAAACCATAAGATTTACAAATATTTCATATCTCCCATTTTTACAAGTAAATTTCAATAGTATCTTCTTATATATGGATAAATCTCCCCTTTATCCCTTTTAAAATCTTTAACAATCTCCTAAACCCCTTAATAATTTTTAATAATCCTTTAGAAATCTTTGAATATTTATTTTAAGCCCTTTGTATTTATCTTTTCACAGGCTTTCAATCTTTAAAAGGGTTTATTTTTAATTAGAGGAGGTTTATTGTTTATATTTTGGGATTAACAATTATTTTGTGCAACCAAGACCCACATTATATTCGAAACCATGCATTGGCATAGTGGTAGAAAGCAATTTTTGGGGTGGGGAGGTCGGTTGGTCGATCCTCGCCACCAACTATTTAAAAAAAAAAATTTAGACCAATTCAATATCAAAAGAAACTGGTAGCCAAATATAGATAAATTGGATTCTTTGACATGTTGATAGGCAGTTGTGCTTGTGAAAGAGAGGTCATGGGGTCGAATCCCGTTCAAAGCATTTAGCAAACCATTCAACTGTGAAGAAAGATAAAGTTGCCACATGTCAGATTGTTATTAGTCGATGTCTACCACATGTCAATTTTTTATTGGCCCATGCCAATGCCCTGTCACCTACCACGTCAGCATCCGTACTATATAGTATGCCACATCAACATGTTAACGTCAACATGGTCAACCCAATTTGACTGAAACTTTGACTTGGCATAACTTTGTCCTACAAGCTTTGTTTTGAATGAAACAAATGGTGTTGGAATCATGGAGATGAGCTCTTTTTCATGACACTAACTTTGACCAATTCTAAGATGACAATTTTTTTGCCTTTTTGACTAGCACATGTACCTGGTTTGACCCCAACTTTGAGTGGGCATAACTTGAGCGTATGAGCTCCTTTTTCGCCCGTTCAAGTTGTGTTTGGTTTTGTTTTCTGAGATCTTCAAGATGATGTTGGTTTCGTAATATTATAAGACTGTGAAATTTTTCCTCTTTTGGATCCTCCTGGATTAGGAGGTGATGATGGAGGAGGTGGAGGCAAGGATGGAGGTCAGGGTGGTAGGAGAGGCAAAGGCAGAGTCCCACCTATTATTCTGGGATAGTTGCCACCCATTGTGGAAGAGGAGGAGGTGTGGAAGAATGATGCTTCTCAGCAAGAGCAAGAGATGCCAAATGTGGGGGTTCATGAGGAGGAGGATGTTTAGGATATGGTAATCGATGAGGGGTTGGAGGATGTCTGTGTGAGAGAGGTTATTTGAGATGTGATGGAGGAGGAGGTTGAGGCTAGGGATGATGGTGGTGCATAGGCACAAATTCTAGCTTTGTAGGCTCAAGTACAGGCCCTTCAGGAACAGGTAGCACAATTGACCATAGAGAGAGACACAATGATGATTAGGGCATTGAGGGTCCAACAACGGTCACTGAGATTTATTGAGATTATGAGTGGTCCCTGTGTCAATTTTGCACACACGTTTTATCAGGTGGGTCGGTAGGCTCAGTACTATAGAGAGTTTTACGAGGATGTGGTGCCACCTTCATAGAGGGCACCTAGTTATACACAAAGTAGGCCTAAGAGAAAGTCACACTTGTGGAGATCAATGAGTAGTGGTAGAGTATCTAGACCTAGGAAGTTACCTTATCCTTCCCCATGGAACATAGAGATCAGGATCATCTTGGGCCTTCAAGATCAGGATCAAGATAGGATATGCCATCTCTTGGGTCATCACTGATAGAGGATAGGGGCAGCTTGGGTTAGCCCAATTGATTTTGTATTTATACATATGTATATTTGACCAAACCTGCAAGCTACATTTTTACAGACATTCCAATTTTGTACCTTGACATGATTTTGATATATACATGAGATGCATCATTTTTGGTGACAATTATATGATGCCTATTTGTTTTATATGCATGTAACACATTTTTGTGTCACTTTACCATATGATTGATACTTGTGAACATTTTATATGACTCCTCTTTCAATACTACCTTTAAAAATAGGATTTGAAAAAATACGGATTGCATCTATAGGTAAATTAGAAAAGTCTACAATGGATCTGAGGTATGAAGTTAGGACCTATACCTATTGTTTCAATTGATACTTTGTGTGCTTTTCACTTTTATTCATTTGTATCAACTTGGTGGATGACACTTGAAAATTATGAGTGTCACCTTCATGAGTCAAAGGGCCAAGGTCTACCTTAGTGATGTCAAAACCAATCTCTATAGCTTCAACTATATCCTGTTTTGAATTAGGTCTTGAAACTTCTACATACATAACCCTAGATAAATAATCTACTACATATGATCTTGATGTAACTTTGGTTATCTTTGGCTTGTTAGCTCTCTGGATCAAATTAGAAATTGCATCGAATTTTGGAATAACTAGTTGAGTGACACTTCTTTTCTTTAGAAATATTTATTGTAGCCATGAAGGAGTGAGAGCTAGTGAAGGACTTGGAATATCCTTAGATTATGGATCAAATGATGCAGATGGATTAAAAATAAATGTAAAAGAAACATCATCAAGAATTGTATTGATCATAGTTGGTAAAGATGGAGGTTATGTTACTGGAGGAGAATGAGGCACATAACAATGAGGAGATATGATAAGAACAAAAGGAGAAATAGCTGATATTTCCTCTTCACCACTAGGGTAGTCTTGAGGATCCATGGACTCTTTTTCTTCAGCTTCTTCTTGTATGGGTTTGAATGATTTTTCTTTTAGTAAATTGATCTCCTCTTCTTTAGTTTTGGATCATCCCCACATGTATCTCTAAAATTATTTTTCTTAGAAGGATCTTCATTGTCACCACCCCCTTGCATATTTTTTTGTGTTCTAATGATCAAAATAGAAGCTTGAGAAAGGGAAGAAGAAGAAGAAGAACCTTCTTGTTTGTTATTTGTCCTCTTTGTAGAATCATCCTTGTTTAAAGGATTTTTAGTTGTTGCTTTGATGACATTTTGATGTATAGCAAGGGTGTTTAGCCTCAAAATTATCTAAAACAATTAACTCCTCAAGTTTCCAAGCATTAAATGGTGGGTTTCTCTTCTTATGTTTGCTAACTCCTAGTAGCACTCCATAATCTATTTTTCCAACATAACTTTCATGAAAGAATTAACACCAAAAATATAATTACAGATTTAGATACCCTTTATGCACTTTAACAATATATTTCAATTGTAGGTGGGCGTGTTTTGGAACAAAAAGGTCAATTTTTTGCTGCTACGCTTTGAATTAGGCCTAATTAGGCTTGCTTCACTAGGTCACAACAAGGTTTTCCAACTCTAGACTTCAAACCTTCATTCCAATGGCCCATACATGTCATGTGGTGTCTAAAAATACCTTCCAAAGTAATTTCAACAATCTTCCAAGAGTTATTCTACAAACCCTAAGCCCTATGTACTTTCAATGCCTAATACATGAGGTTAGTTAGGTTAGGGCATCACCAAAATTGCACTCAACGTCGTCCCCTTCTCCTGCAAGTTTGTAGACACCAAAAAAACCTTAACCCCATCCATTCCACCAAGTTTTATGAGGTTTCACTAGTGGAATGGTGGGTTTTGCATTTTTCTTCCCTTTAAGGCAGTTAACCAAGGGTTTCTAACCAATTTTAGTAAATTCACTATAAAATGCTCAAATCTTAATGAAATTAAATGAAACAAAGTGAAAAGGAAATTAGACTCAGTGTTTCATCAATCCCAACCAGTTTTAGGTCATGATATTACTGTACAAAATCATACACAATACTAGAGCAGCAAAATCACGTTAAAAAATGCCAGAACAGAGTTATTTTTATTGATTTTTCTTCAAGATACAGCTTGCCAACCTTGGATCCGACCTTCCAAAGCATATTTAAATATTTCCTAATGGTTCCCACTATTTTTTTAAATTTCAATTATTCAACTTCATCCATTTACAATCGATGACCCTTTACATTCCTTGTTTTTGCACTTTTACAATATTGACAACATTTGTGCAAACTTGACAACTTTATGCAAATTGACATCCCAACCCACCTAATGACCTAACATTGAATCAAACACACATGATATGGTCTTAAATGACCTTATTACATGGAAAAAAATCAAACCAATCCAAAATTCTAACTTACACCTACTAGACCCAAGGTGCTCTTGCACCATCCTCCTAGGGAAAAATGAACTCAAGTCCCATTGAGGATAGTAGATTCATGCTTAATCAAGTCATTCTCTGACCCCCAAGTGACATCCTCATTTGGTAAACCCTTCCAATAGACTAAATACTAGAAATAGGCATTATCCCTTATCTTTTTGAATTCTTTGGCACCTAGGATATGCTCCAACTTCAAAGGCCTACTTGATGGATGATCTTTGACTCCTTCCTCATCTGAGAATGTTGTTGAACCTACATCATCTTGATACCATATCTCCTCCTTACTTGTAATGAACTTTGTTCTTCTTTACTTCAATTGTGTGCTTGGACTAGTCCACATTCCTTTGTAGATTATCCTTGACCTCTTCACCTCTGCTTCTCATCTCTTCTATCTGTTGTTGTGTCCCTGTAACTATTGCTTGATCATACATACTAACCTCTGGCATGAAATAAATGGAATGAACAATATCCCATTTTGAAAGCAACGAATGGAACACCCCTCCTATCATCATAGCAACATACTTCTTAAGACAATCTTGGATCTCTAGAATCAAGTCATTCTCCATTTTTGTTGTCATAAGATCTTTAGGTTTTGAAGTGGTCGCAAGGTCCATGTCCTCTTCTTCTACCTTTATGAACTCCTTCCTACCTACCATCATCACATTAGATCCCATGGTTTTTCCTTTGTCCTCCTCCTTCAATGGTTTCGAGGTATAGGAGACCCCTATCTCATAAGTATTCATCCTTCCATCATACATAACATACCTATCAAATTTACAAGGCCTTCCTAGCACCAAATGGCACACATCCATGGGTATTGTCACATAAAATTTTGTCTTTGTACCCTCCTATATGAAACTCCACCCATATTTTTTCATTCAACAAAACATGTTGACCCTCATTTAGCCAAGAGACTTTGTAAGGAGTAGCATGTGGTATTCCTTCCAACTTAAGTTTTTCAACCATCTCAACTGAAACCATATTATCTTGACAACCTGAATCAATTACAACTTTACATACCTTACCCAAGCACTTACAAGTGGTTTTGAAGAGAGTCTTCCTTTGGGGTGGCTCCTTCTCTACTAGTACCTTGATGAGAGTTCTCCTTACCATGAGTGATTCACCTACTTCTGGACCAGCATGTTGTGATGGAGAGTTTACACTCTCATTGTCCTCTTCTTGCACCAATTGAGCTCTCATTTTTCCTTTGGATAAAGTAATGGCTTGATTTTCATTGCATTTCCATGCTTGATTTCCAAACTTGTTGCATTGGTAACACCTTCTTGTGAATCCACTAGATCCTCTTCCTTGACCTCCAAATATGCCTCTAAAGCCTAATCTACCTCCTCTAAATCCACCTATTGCATCTGCAATTTGGTCTTGGAATTTTCTTGTATCTTCTTGGCTCTCATATGACTGCCTTGGATTAGAAAATGACCCTCTTCCTCTAGAATTGCTGCCTTTGCCCCTTTGTTGCTTGTCTTGCCTTCTCTTTAGCTTTTCTTCATCCTTAATTGCCAATTGGTAGAATTCCTCTATCGTCCTTGGGTTTGTCAACTTAACTCATCTTGGACGTTAAATATTAACCCATTGAGATATCTAGCCACCTTCTCCACATCATCCTCCATGTGACCTGCTTCTATACTCAGCTTATAAATCTCGTCAGTATAGGCTTTGACATCCATATCTCTTTGTTTAAGATTTTGAAGTTTCTTGAATAGTTGAATTTCATAATCACCCGGTAGAAACTTTCCCTTGAGTTTGGCCACCATTCTATCCCAAGAGACAATTTTTAACTTACCTTTCTTCCTCCTTTCAGTTTTCTCATAATCCCACCAAAGTAGGGCATGACCCTTCAATTTTGTTTTTTTCCAACTTTACCCTTTGTTCGTTTGGTATGTCTTCACATTCAAAGTAATCATCAAGTGTTGCAATCCAATCCAAAATCTCTTCATCATTCAATTTCCCTCCATACATAGGTACATCCATCTTTACCTTGTGTTTATCTTCTTTGACCACCTTCAGTAGCTTGGTCATCCTCTGCTCATCAAGATTCAATTCCTCTTCTTCTTCTTGGCTATTCTCCTCTTCCACTTCTTCTTCATGGTCACTCAAATCACCCATGATCATACCTCTCCTTTGACTGGTTTCAATAACCTCAAGCCTTGCTACCACCATATCTTGTAGTTCCTTCAATCTCCTGATCTCTTTTGCAGTCTTCTCTTTCATTTCATTCATTTCCCTAGCCATAGTGTTACCTTTTGGAGGCATCTTGTTCTCTTTTGCTTCAATATTTCCCTCTTATAGACCAACCTAAGATTTGATACCAATTTGATGTAGATTAGGGGTGGTTAGCCTCAAAATGATCTAAAAAAATCAACTCCTCAAGTTTACAAGCATTAAATGGTTGGTTTCTCTTCTTATGTCTGCTAACTTGTAGTAACACTCTATAATTTGTTTTTCCAACATAAATTTCACGAAAGACTTCACACCCAAAACATAATTACATATTTGGATACCCTTTATTCCCCTTAACAACATACCTCAATTGTAGGTGGGGGTGTTTTGGAACACAAAGGCCAAATTTTTGCTTCTACACTTTGAATTAGGCGTAATTAGGCTTGCTTCACTAGGTCACAACAATGTTTTCCAACTCTAGACTTCAAACCTTCATTCCAATAGCTCAGACATGTCGTCTGGTGTCTTCCAAGAGTTCTTCTACAAACCCTAAGCCCTATGCATTTTTAATGCCCAATACATGAGGTTAGTTAGGCTAGGGCATCCCCAAAATTGCACTCAACGCCATACCCTGCTCCTGCAAGTTTGTAGACATCAAAAACACCTTAACCCATCCATTCCACCAAGTTTCATGAGGTTTCATCAGTGGAATGGTGGGTTTTTCATTTTTCTTCCCTTCAATGTAGTTAATCAAGGGTTTTTGACCAGTTTTAGTAAATTCGCTATAAAATGCTCAAATCTTAATGAAAATCAATGAAACAAAGTGAAAAGGAAAGTAGAATTAGTTCTTCATCAATCCCAACTAGTTTCAGGTCATTATATTACTGTACAAAACTGTACACAAGCCTAGAGCAGCAAAATCATGTTAAAAAATGGAAGAACAAAGTTATTTTTTATTGATTTTTCTTCAAGATACAACTTGCCAACCTTGGATCCAACCTTCCAAAGCATATTTAAAAAATTTCCAATGGTTCCCAATAGTTTTTAAAATTGAAACTATTCAACTTCATCCATTTACAACCGACGACCCTTCACATTCCTTGTTTTTGCACTTTTACAATATTGATAATATTTGTGCAAACTTGACAACTTTATGCAACTTGACATCCCAACCCACCTAATGACCTAATATTGAATCAAACACACATGATATGGTCTTAAATGACCTTATTACATGGAAAAACATCAAACCAAGCCAAAATGCTAACTTACACCTACTAGACCAAAGGTGCTCCTACACCACCTTCTTCCTCACCCAATCCTATAATCTCCTAAGAATATGAGTAGTTCTTTCACTAATGTCTCTAGTTTCTTCATTTTCCAAATTGATAGCTAGAAAAGGTTGCATTTGAATTTTTTTTCAAAATCATGGGGATCAATCAAACCTATTTTTTCATCCTCAATTCCTTTCACATCCCAAAAAAGCCTAAATTCTTTAATTTTTTCTAAAGTGAGCCTCATCCAATCTCTTTTTCACACTTCATAATCATCTTCAAAATGTTAGAATTTTGTGTTGTCATTGATGTCAATAGATCTTTTTTCTTGCATTGACGTCAATACGTCTATGGGGAGATCATTGGAAGTCTATGGATATGCTTTGATTGGTTGCATTATGTTGTCATTAGTAGTATCATCGATGTCAACCTCTAGTGTTGCTTTGATGAGCATTTGAACTGGTGATTTCCAACCTCTTGTGTGGTTGAGATGTTGTAGAACTATTCTAGGTGATGAGTTTGAGTTTGTGGTTCTTGGTTTTCAAGTGCTTTTGAGAAAATTTGCATAAAAGAGAAAACAGTGTGGTGAAGAATGTTCAGTATGATAGAGTGGTGTTTAGTGTTTTGCTCTACATTTCTTCATGGTTGAAGATCTATATGTGTAGTTTGGATATGTTGATAAAATGTGTTTAGAGGTGTTATATCCAAAGTTTTAGGTTCTAGATCATTGTATAGAGAAATTTGTGTTCACTAGTGTGTGAACTGTGAGAAATGGTTTTGCTCCGCATTTCTCCACAATTTGGTTTCTAGTCTTGCAGATTTGAGGGTGTGCTTATATTACTCATATCTATCTTTAGTTTGAGTTGTTTGTGGTTTGGTTCTCTGCCAGGGTGGATTCAAGTGGTGCAATGTGTGGAAGGTTGGCCAGTTATGTAAAATGAATATGTTCTTCTGGTGTATGATATTGTGGAGGAGTTGTTGGATTTCAGGGTGTTGATGGAATATTCTAGAACTTTTTTGAGTTTTTTGTATGGTTTGTGAATCATCTTTAAATCAAAGGAAATTTGTAATTAATTGTTTAATGGCGTTAACACAGGTTTGGTCAACCTTGGGTGTTTACATTAATTGCATATATGCTTCAATGTTTGTGGAAGCGTGGTGTGGTGTGTTTATATGGATTTAGGTCTTGTTTAAGGTGTGATGTGGTTCACCTTCATTCCTTTCCACCACAGTAATGTTTTGGTGTTGAACTAATTTGAATTTGTATATTTGAGGTGCATAGCCAACCTTGTGAATTATTGTCAAGGTTGAAGACGTTATATATGTGTGATAATTTGTTGTGTGAAGTGTGTAATGTGAAGTGTGAAAGTGTGAAATGTAGTTTGAGATTTAATGCCTAAGACTACTAGAAGTAGTGAGCAAAAGGTGTCTACATTCTACAAAGAGAGTGCAAACATTTAGGTGAAGTAGTGGTGGAACTTTTCTATTTCCCTGAGATGGATTTCTCATTGTAAAAATCTTCTATATTCTTCTTTCTAATATGGTAGTGAGCCATTGTCAGTAAGCCCTTCTTTTCTTTTGGGCAGTGAGCCCTCCGGTAATGAGCCTATTGTATTCGGTGTTACAATTACTTTATATTGTGAGCTAATCCTCACCATGGCTTTTCCCTTCTTGGGTTTTCCATGTAAATCTGGTACTCTCATGTGTTTGGATGTGTTTGCATTATTGTTTCTCATGTTTAAATTTTGGTAATGCATGAAAAGGGTTTGATGGTTGTTAAGGGTTTAAGGACTAATGCATATATGATTGTTAATGAGGGTTTTGTTGTTTTAATGCACAATTAATTTACCACCCCCTTAGTTGTCTTGTGCATTCAACAATTGGTATTAGAGTAAGGTTCCTTAGAAGAAAGATTAACCGCTTGAGGTAGATCTGGATGACACACAAGAGGGAGGCTTCTTTGTTTGATGGATTAGATTATGCATTCTGGAAGACCTAGATGGAAGGTTTCCTTATTTCACTAGGGTTTGGAGTTGGAATTCTATTGAATCTAGATATACAATGCCTACAAATGGTTTGAGTACTACTGATGAGATCAAGGCATATGAGAATAATGGAAAAGCAAGGTATACTCTTTTGAGTGATCTTTCTAATACTAAACTTGTGAAATTTATGAATCTCAAATATGCTAATGAGATCTGGAAGAAATTGGAAAGTGTTTATGAAGGAGATGAAAAAGTCAAGCAATCTAAGATGCAAAACCTAAAGATCAAGTTTGAAACCCTGTGAATGTCAGAGGATGAAAATATTACAAGCTACATGCATAAAATGGATGAAGTTGTCAATTCCATCAAAGGACTTGGTGGAAAACTTGAAGAAGAAGAGGTGGTAAAGAAGGTACTAAGAACTCTACCGAAGCCTATATTCATAAAGTTTCTACTATTGAAGAATTTCAAATTTTAGATCAATACTCTAGAGATTAGTTACTTGGTACCTTAACTATTTTTGAATTGAGAGATTTTGGTCCAAATGATTCAAGAAAAGAGACTGCTTTTAAAATTGGTAAAGAAAAGAAGAATGAGGAATCTCATCTGTATGATTTTGATGAGTTGGAAGCAAACTTTGTGAGGAAATCAAAAAAGGGAACTAGAAAATATAGAGGTAAGTTACCTTTCAAATGCTTTAATTATGGGAAGATTGGTCATTATACTTCAAGATGTCCTATCAAATCTACACGAGATAGACCTAAGGAGAATAAAGGTAAATCAATTAAGAAATTTTATTGTGTTAGAGAAGATGCCAGTGTATTTGATGATTAATTTGATTACCCTGATGATGAAGATGATGAATGCTTGTTCATGGTTCTAAATGATGGAACTAATTTTTCTAGCTCTAAGAGATGTATGAAGGAAATTTCTTTGAAAGCAGGTCTAGTGACTGATTTTCATGCTAGAGAAGAGAAGAACAACTATATCATTGATAGTAGATGCTCAAATCACATGATAGGTGATAAGAGTAAGTTTTTTAAGCTTGAGAAGTTTGAAGGTGGATTAGTTAAGTTGGTGATAATACATCAGCTAAGATATGTGAAAAAGGTTCAATTAGTTTTGATGGAAAGCATAATACAAATGATGTTCTTTATGTTAAGGGTCTGCAACACAACCTTTTGAGTGTAAGACAAATGTGTAGCAAAGAATATAATCTTGTGTTTCAGGACAATGATTGTGAGATCAGAAAAGGCTCTAGAATTGTGGTTACAATAGGAAGGACATATGGAAATGTTTATCAATTGATGGGTGCAAATGGTCAATGATTTATGACTCAAATTAATGACAATTGGCTATGGAATAGAAGAATATGTCACACCAATTTTGATAGCCTAGTGAGGATCAATTCAAATCAAGTTGTAATAGATCTACCAAAGATTACAAAACCTATTAATGTCATTTGCAAGGAATGTCAAATTGGGAAGCAAGCTAGAAAGAGCTTCAAATTCAAAGAACAATCTACTACCGGTCCTTTGGAGTTGGTGCATACAAATCTTTGTGGACCTACTAGAATATGAAGTTTTCAAGGTGACAGGTATTTCATGCTATTAATTGATGATTATTCTAGAATGACTTAGGTTACTTTTCTCAAAGAAAAATTAGAAGCTTTAGAAAATTTTAAGGAATTCAAAGATATGGTTGATAATGAAATGGATATAAAGATCAAATTTTTGAGATCTAACAGAGTTGGGGAGTTCACTTCAAATGAGTTTAACACTTTTTGTGAAAATCATGGAATAAAGAGGCATTTGTCATCTCCTAGGACTCCTCAACAGAATGGAGTTGTGGAAAGGAAGAATAGGACTGTTCAGAAAGTAGCAAGGACAATGATGAAGGAAGCAAATATATCAGATATCTATTGGAGAGAAGAAATTCATACTACAATCTACATACTTAACAGAGCACAAGTAAGGACAAATAGTTCAAAGACTCCCTATGAGTTGTGGTATGGAAATATTTTAGATTGTTTGGAAGAAAATGCTATATAAGAAGAGATGAAGAAATCTTAGGAAATTTTTATGCAAGATATAATGAAGGAATATTCCTTAGATATTCTACAAAAATCAAAGCTTACTGATGCTACAACAAGAGGCTAAAAAATATTATTGAAAGTGCAAGTGTCAAAGTGGATGAAGACTTACATAAAAGAATAGTGATGATAGATGGATATGAATTAGATGAGTCCCCCTGTAGAGAAGAAGATGAAGATGAAGGTAAGGAAAAAGAAGTGTTGGTTGAAGAGGAAGAAGCTTTGGAAAAGATCCCTAAGACCCCTAAGTATGTGTAGAAGAATCATTCAGAAGATCAAATCATTGGTGATAAAAGCAGAGATGTGTTGACAAGAATGGTTGTTATGATAAAAGAACAAGTAAACTTGTGTTTACTTTCAAAAGTTTAACCTAAAACAATGATTGAGGCATGCAAAGATGAGTATTGGAGCAAGGCTATGGAGGAAGAAATAATGCAGATTGAGAAGAATCAGACTTGGGAACTTGTCCCAAGACTAGAAAACAAGAATGTGATTGGAACTAAGTGGGTATTCCAGAACAAGATGAATGAGAGTAGAGAAGTGGTAAGAAATAAGGCAAGACTTGTGTTTAAAGGCTACTCGTACGTGGAAGGAATATATTTTGATGAGAAACTTGCTCTGTTGGCAAGAATGGAAGCTATTAGGATGTTTTTGGCTTTTGCAGCACATAAGGATTCCAAAGTCTATTAGATAGATGTGAAGTCTACATTTTCAAACGGTGGGTTGGAAGAAGAGGTTTATATTGAACAACTGAAAGGCTTTCAACTATCAGATAATACTGATATGGTCTACAAATTGAAGAAGGCATTCTATGGACTCAAGCAAGCTCCTAGAGCTTGGTATGCAAGATTGGATAGTTACTTGTTGCACCAAGGATTCAATAAAGGTATCGCAGATAGTAATCTTTATTTCAAAATTGAAAATCTTGATTGTGGTTGTGTATGTTGGTGACAATCTTTGGAGGTAATGAAGGAATGTGCAAGAAATTAGGAGAAGAGATGCATAAATAATTTGAGATGTCTATGTTTGGGGAGATAAATTTCTTCCTTGGACTTCAAATCAATCAGACAAAGAAAGGGATATTCATTTCAAAATCTAAGTATGTCAAGGAAATGTTAAAGAGGTTTGGGATGGAAGAATATAAACTAGTATGTACTCCTATGGTTACTAGTTGCAAGCTGAGCAAGAATGATGAATCTCCTAAGGCTTATTAGAGAAAGTACATAATATCAATGATTAGAGGACTGTTATATCTAAATGCTACTAGACCATATATCATGCATGTAGTTTTTCTTGTGGTTAGATTTCAAGAAGATACCAAAGAGTCACATGTGGTAGTAGTGAAGAAGGATATTCAAATATTTGAAAGGAACTTGGAACATGGTTTGTGGTATCCAAAAGATATTGATTTCTCTCTGAGTGCTTATACAGATACAAATTGGGTAGGTTGTGTGGATGATAGAAAGAGTACAAGTGGCGGTGCTTTCTTTCTTGGAAGCAGGTTGGTGTCTTGGCTAAGCAAGAAGCAAGATTCAGTGTCATTATCTACTACAGAGGCATAATACATTGTTGTAGCATCATGTTGCACACAGGTGTTATGGATGGAACAAACTTTGAATGATATCAGAGCGGTATATGATGAACCTATTTCTATCTTCTATGATAATATAAGTACTATTAATATTTCAAAGAATCTGATAATGAATCAAAGACATAAAATATTTCAATCCGGTATTATTTTTTGAGAGAGAAGGCTACAAAGAATGAGGTGAAGTTGGAGTATGTTCCTACTAAGGATTAAGTTATAGATATCTTCATGAAGGCTCTTCCTAAGCATAATTTTGAGTATCTTTAATAAGTTGGGGGTTATTGCCCCTCCTCTCAATTAAATGCATAAGGATATGCATCAATCCAATGGATCTCAAGATTCATTCCTTTTTTTGGACTGATGTTGGTATGGGAGTAGGTAGAAGCATTGTTGGTTGTTGCAGTCAAGGGAATAAGTGTTGTCATTGTGTGGTATACAGGTGTTTTTTTTTGTCAGCTATGTCAAAGGATATGTGCAATGGTTACTAGTTGGTGAAGTATGCAAAAAAGGTGTGAATAAAATAGAGAGCAATAAAAGAAAAATTAGTTGTAGAGCAATTGTTGTCCCTTATATGTATTTCCTTTGAGGGAGAGAAAGTATGTATGTTTGATGTCAAAGGGGGAGAGATACAAGAGTTTCCCTTTACCATTGCTATCAAAGGGGGAGAGAGAGTTATCTAAAAAACATTATGAAGTAAGGAGAGAAAGAGTTGATGCTTGTGTAAGGGGGAGTAGTGTGTACTAATGTGCATTAAATGTGATCAGAGTTGTTTCTGTGTTGTTGGAAGTTTTTTCACATCATGTGTTGCTATTAATGGAAAAGTGAGAGATTGTTGTAAGTTTATGTTGTCATTGATGTCAACGGATCTTTTTTGTTGCATTGATTTCAATAGGTCTATGGGAATATTGTTGGAAGTCTATGGAGATGCTTTGATCGGTTGCATTATGTTGTCATTAGTAGTATCACTGATGTCAACCTCTAGTGTTACTTTGATGAGCATGTGTTGGTGATGTTCAACCTTTTGTGTGGTTGAGACACTATAGAAGTGTTCTAGGTGATCAGTTTGAGTTTGTGGTGAGTGCTTTTGAGAAAATTTGAATAAAAGAGGAAATAGTGTGGTGAAGAGTGTTCAGTGTGACAGAGTGGTGTTTATTTTTTTGCTCTGCATTTCTTCATGGTCAAAGATCTATCTATACAATTTGGATATGTTGATCAAAGGTTTTTAGAGGTTTTATATCTAAAGTTTTAGGTTTTGGATCATTGTGCAGAGAAAGTCGTGTTCACCAATGTGTGAACTGTGAAAGTAGTGTTATTTGGGGGAAATGGCTTTGCTCCACATTTCTCCATAGTTTGGTCTCTGGTCTTACCAATATGAGGGTGTACTTATATTGCTCATATCCATCTTCAATTGTATTTGTTTGTGTTTTTGTGCCCGACAAGGGTGGAATTAGGTGTTGTAGTGTGTGGAAGGTTACCTAGTTGTGCAAAATGAATATATTCTTTTGGTGTATGATGTTGCGAGGGTGTTGCTGGATTTCAGGGTGTTGATGGACTATTCTAAAATTTGTTTAAGTGTTGTGTATGGTCTATAATTTGTCTTTGGATCAAAGGAAATGTGTATTTAATTTTTTAATGGTGTTAACATAGGTTCAACCGACCTTGGGTGTTTACACTAATTGCAGACACTCTTCAATGTTTTTGGAAGTGTGGCATGGCGTGTTTATATGGATTTAAGTTTGATTTAAGGTGCATGATGTGGTCCACCTTCATTCATTTCCATCGCAGGAATGTTTTTGTGCCAACCTAATTTGAATTTTCACGTTTGAGGTGCACAACCGACCTTGTGAATTATTTTCAAGGTTGAAGATGGTATATATGTGTGATGATTTGTTGTGTGAAGTGTGTAATGTTAAGTGTTGGGATGTGAAGTGTGAAAGTGTGAAATGCAATATGAGGTTAAATGCCTAAGACTACTAGAAGCAATGGGCAGAAGGTGTCTACATTCTACATAAAGAGTATGAACATTTTGGTGAAGCAGTGGTGGAAATTTTATGTTGCTCTGAGATGGATTTCTCATTGTAACAAATATTCTATTTTATTCTTTCTAATCTAGTAGTAAGGAATTCTTTTCTTTTGGGAAATGAGCCTATTGTATTTGGTGTTGCAATTACTTTATATTGTGAGCTAATCCTCACTGTGGTTTTTTCCTTCTTGGGTTTTCCACGTAAATTTGGTGTTCTCATGTGTTTGGATGTGTTTGAATTATTGTTTCTCATGTTTACATTCTGCTAATGCATGATAAGGGTTTGATGGTTGTTAAGGGTTTAAGGAATAATGTAGATTTGAATATTAATGAGGGTTTTGATGTTTTAATATACAACTGATTCACCCCCCCTCAGTTGTCTTATGCATTCCACACAAAATCCTTCCAAAAATCTTCAATTTTTGGGATATGATAATAACCTAGACCAAAATACAAATTATCTTTGATATAACCCTTAATATCAAAGGAAATAATCATGGTGTAAAAGAACATGTTTAACTTTTCCAGCGATCACTTAATATTTAGAGCATCAAAAAATGATTTGCACCTATAGTGACTAGGGCCAATAGGAAATGGGATTCTGGTTTTTCTCTTTTCTTTGCATCTTATGTTGACCACTCCAATTTTCTTGCAAATTTCAATAAATATGAGTTTATCATCCACATAATTGGGCAACTTGTATGGATGGCCATCATACCCTCCTATTTGAATGTAAGTGAACTTTAAAAATTGGATGAAATAGTTTCCATAATTCTTGATGACAATAGTTGCTTCTAAAGAGATCCAAAGTCATGCGTTCCCTTGGATTGTCCTTATTATCAACATGATGAATGCATCATTCACTCTCTTGAAGTGCTTATAACTTTTTTCTAATTGGAGTTGTGGATAAAAATCATGAATTTGAGTCATGTTATTATATGTCCCTTTGGTGCTAAGACCAGGCCATGTCTTCATACTGACAATGGCATAAAAGAGATAAGATGTCATGTAGAAATTTTTATTCACCTCGAAGAAAGTAAACTGATTATGTAAATTATCGCTAATAATGTCTCCCCAATCAAGAAAAACTAGTTTCTTGCACATGTGATAATTTTGAAAAGATACATCTGTGAACGGGTGAAAATACTTGTTAGAAAATGAGCAACAAACAAAAAAGTGCAAACAACAACTATAGAAACCCTACACCTCAAGATTGGGCAAATGCT
Source organism: Sequoia sempervirens (assembly GCA_007258455.2). NCBI lineage: Eukaryota > Viridiplantae > Streptophyta > Pinopsida > Cupressales > Cupressaceae > Sequoia > Sequoia sempervirens. The sequence continues at coordinate 62,485,716 of VDFB02086081.1, read as the reverse complement.
TAACTTAACAAAACAAAATGGAACCTTTTACCTTGTTGAGTTGTCCTTGGGTCGGCCCTTCGATCTTCGATGTTGTATGCTCCTTTGATGGCAAAAGATGCAAGTGTGGATTGTGAGATGGATGGAAAAATGGGTGAAAGTGGATGCAAATGCAAGTATTTGACTAAGTATGGCTCAAGAGAAAAATTTGCAAGAGTTTGTCTAGCACAATGATCTCCTCCCAAAATGAGATAAAAGAGGGGGTATTTATAGAGAATTTTGAATTCTCTAGAGAAATAAATGGTTGGGATTAAACCAACAAGGCCAAGATGTAGGGCTATGGTGAGTTGAGAACTCACAAGCCCTCACATCTTGACATGTGGCATGTGAAGTGGCTTGAAAAGGATGATGTGTACACAAGTTGGAAAGAGAGTACATGACATGGAGGTACTACATAGTACCTTGGGATTTGGACAAGATCTCCTCATAAAGGAGGTTCTTGTCCCCATGTGGGTGAAAGGACATGTGAGGAATTAAAAATTCGTCAAATATCCACATGGAAATGAGAGAAGGAATTTAAAATTCCTTGGAATGTATTGGAGGATTAAATGTGAATTAAAAATTCACATGGGGAAAGGGGTGCCTTCTCCAAAAAGAAAAAATAAAATTAATAGGGTTGACTTAGGAAACATAACATGGAGATTAGGTTGACTTAATTAAGTGATTAAGGTTGTGCAAGTACCTGATTAAACAAATTAATTACATATTAGAGGCAAGTGGGAGAAGGGGAAGAGTTCACATGTGACTTTATGTGACAAGTCAAAGATCACATGGGGAAGAGAAAAATAATTTAATATTCCTTGGAAGGATAAAAGGAATTAAAAATTCCTTGAGAGGTTAGGCTAGTTAATGAAGGATTAGAGGGTTAGGTGGTTAAGAGAGATTAGAGGCCAACTTGCAAAAGTTGGAGGATGTGACACATCCTAATCAAGGATTAGGCATGTGCACATCCCTAATGATGAGATTAAGAGAATAATTAGGATTAAGAAAATGATGTGGAGGAATTAAATAAATGTCATATTTATTTAATTCATTTGATGAAAAAGAGGATTAAAGAGATAAGGTATTTATTTATTAATTAAATACCTTAGGGATTTGGTAGAATTAAGGATATTAATTAAATAATAGTGATATTACTTAATTAATGCAAATAAGGGGATGCTTAGACGAAAGGGGATAAATTAAGTGTCAAATTTAAATTTTTCCCCTCTTTGAGATGGTGTTACGAAGTAGCATCATTTCAAAGAATATTAAAACATAGAACCTAGAAGAAGATGGTTAGATTGGGAAAGATGCCCCAGTCATTCAAAGGAGTGACTAGGAAGGGAAAAAAATGATGAAAAATGGGGATGAAGGATGCCCCCTCGAGAGGACATGTGGGTTCAAGAGAACACGGGTGTGCTCTCGAAATGGAGGAGAGGATGCAAGGGGTATATGAGGAAGATGATGCAAAGTGATGGGTAAGAAAGGATGAAAAGGTGGCAGGAGATTGGGAGGGGAGAGTGATGAAGGATGAATGGATGGGGGGGATTTTGATGGATGAAAGGATGGAGATGAAATGCAATCCAAATGCAATTTTCCATCTTTAGGAGCATTGATTTTTGCTATAGCAGAAGACACGACACACCAAGGTATAGAGGACCAAGGCAGATTAGTGTCTAATGCATGAAATAAACACAACAAACAAGAATGCCATCCCAACACCCCAAAGTCATGATGACCTTGGTCGGGCCAGGTATTGGGATAACCGCAAGCACACAAGGATGCCCTAGCGTAATACAAGACCTTAGGGATCTTGGTGGGTACTACATGGACAACCAAGAAGACAAAAATAAAAGATCAAGATATGCCCCTATGTTGACCAATCAAAACACACCATAATATGATGGATCATGGCAGCCTTGACAAGTGATGATAGGGAGCTCAAATGATAAATAAAAGCCAAAAGTATCAAAAGATCGAAATCAATTTCAAATGTCCTTTTCCATAGGATCAAGGGGATATATGGGATTGATGAGGTCTGTTAGGAAGGATGCATCCTATTGAGACCAATGATGGATACTAAGCTAAAAGATCAATATGACACATGATATTCAAAACCAATTGGATCTGTTGATACAAGTGGATCTCGTTTGTTAAGAAATATCTAGATAAGGGCATAGCTTGATGACATGACACAAGATAGGAGACTGACACATCCTAGCAACCTAGGGGCTCAGGGGCCGATCAAAGATTAGCCTTGCCTACGTGAAAGTGCAAAGCCCTCGTAGTTCGATAAAAGGTTGATGACAAACCATGATGGGGATGATAAAGATATGATGGAGAAAAGAAGAAAAGTGGACAATGAAGATCGATGATAGATGATAAAAGAGTAGATGGAAAAGCCAAAAGACTGATGATAGATGATAAATGAGTGAATAAAGGAACCCTGGGGGTAGATCAAATGATTGAACTTGCCTATGTGAAAGCGTAGAGGCAACATAGTTCGACAAAAGGACCAAAGCTAAACGATGGATAAAGGATGATGAGATAAACCTAGATAAGGGGATAAAATGATGGGACTGATACGATGAGACAAGATAGACCTATTGGATTGGATAGGATGATGGTGATCACGAAGCTCAAGGATGGGATAGTTATCCAAATCATTAAAAGATGAATTAGGAGGATGATATGATGGAGAGATGAGGGATGAAAAAGGAGAAGAGATTGAAAAGATGTGCAAAAGAAGTAGAAGTGATGATGATAAGATAGATGGAATTAGATTGCATGGGGAGTAGCCTATAGCTAGATACCAATGACAAGGGATTATGAGATGGGATGAGGATAGAGGATGGGGGAGGAAAATGATTGATTGGATGGATTGGATAAAGGGATAAGGATTTGGATGAGGAAAAGGTTACCAGATGGATAGATGAAAAGGGATGCTATGATGGAAGGATAGGAAGATAAGGATGGGGAGATGGATATAAGGATTGTTTGTAGGGATAAAAGATAAGGATGGGGAGATGGGTATAATGATAAGGAGATGAGGATAGGGAAATGGAAGGGATTGCTCTAATGGAATGAATGATGTCTCTAAGGACTATATCACAAAGGAAGATAGATGCCCCCACTCTAGATATTTCATGTGCGAGGAGGCATGAAGGATGCAATAAAGAAGGATAGGAAAATAAAGGAGTGAGATGGATGAAGATAGGATGCATGGATAAGGAAGGGAGAAGGTAGCAGGACGGGTGGATAAGGAAGGTAGACGAGTGCAAATGAGGAGTAGGATAGTGTGTGGATGAGGGGAATGTATGCTAAGAGGTGTCCAAAGCATGTTTATATGTCTTCCCCTATCGTTATCAAGATCACAAGGAGGATGGAAGGATTGGGATAAATGAGATATGCCAAGTAGGATGTGTAAGATAGGTAGGATGGAGGGGATGAATGAAAATGATGTATAGGAAGAAGACGGGTGCATAGATGGAAGCATAGCAGGAAGCATAGTGGATAGAGGGAATGCATATTAGGAAGCTGCCCCCATGTGCAGATGGGGATTTATGCATGATGCTTGTTTGTCAGGTTTTCATCATGGTACTTATCCAAGGCGCTTGTTTGCCAAGTTTTTACCATTGGACGAATTATATCTCTTTACTATTTTATTTGTTTGATTTTTCTGATTTTTTGGATTTTTTTGACTTTTTTGGATTTTTGACTTTTTTTGGATTTTTGACTTTTTTGGATTTTGACTTTTGGATTTTTTGACTTTTTTGGATTTTTTTGACTTTTTTGATAGCATGCAGAAGGAGATGGATAAGGATAGGGAGGCGAATAAGTGGATTTAGAAGACATGTGATAAGGATATGGATGAAGGACTCAAGCATCAAGTTCCATACAAGGTGTTAAGAGCCCATATTCGAAGTGACTATTGGACATTGGTACAATCTTATTAGGATAAATGGATTATGCAAGAGGATGAATTAGAGGGATTTGATGGGGGAGATATGTGGGGTAATGGATGGGATGTTGGAAAGGGTATGGATAGAATGATGGGGTGGATGTGTGATGGGGTGGTGAGTTCAGGACCAACATTGGCACATGTGGTGGTTGATGGGAAAAGATAAGAGGATTAATGGATGGAGAATGTGGGGATAATGGAGGAGATGGAATAGTGAATTTTGGGACATAGGGACCCAAAATAGATTTAGGAGAGGGTGGATGAAAATGATTAGCTTTTGGATAAGAAATGTTGGATGTTGTTACAGATTTTTCATTTGAAGGAATTGCATCTTTTTTCTTTGGGATCCACATAGTTTTGATCTTTTCTTTGGTGGGCCTTTGTGGCCAACGGATTTGATTTGGATTTAGATTTTTCTTTTCTTCAACATGTTGTTTAGGTTCATGTGGATCTTTAGATTTAGGCACTTTTTCTTTGGCATCCAAAGTGCTTTTACTAGCAATGGGATGGGTGTGAGGAGATGGATGATGTGGAGGGATGGAGGTAGGATTATTAGGATTACGTGTAGATGGAGAATGTGTAGGTATTTGAATTTGTTGATCCTGATTAGGGGACATGCAAGAGGGATGTTTACGATGGATGAAATGGATAGGTGTTGGATGGATGACATGGCTAGGTGTTGGATGGATGAAAGGATAAGATGGAGGAGGTGATTTTGGGATATACAGACCCAAAGCAGACAAAGTGGGTGGAGGGACATAAGAACCCAAGATGGATGGAGTAGATGAAGGATGGGAGATGGTGGATGGAGGTATGTAAGGACCCAAAATGGATGGAGTAGATGAAGGAGGAATATGGATGGTTGTTTTGAGGTGATACGATAGAGGAGGGATGGAAACATATGATTTGGTGAAGCGATGGGAAGAGCCGACATTTCTTTTGGAAAGGGCTCGTTGAGGACATCTAGAGGTTGTACCAACATCTTTAAATTGTGAGTCTTGGGAAATAGGTCCAAGACTTTGCATGCAGATTTGTTCTTTGACTTGGATGGGCTCTAAAATACCTTGCTCATGAAGGCCTAGACCATTTCCTTGATAGTTCATTTTCTTGAGCATGTGATCCATGATAGGATTCGTGTTATTCTGAAAACATGATGCGAGTCCATTATTAGGTGGAGGATGATGGGTGGTATATACACTGTGTTTTTCTTCTGCGAGGCCACCATGGAAGAATGTGAGAGTACAAAGGGGATATACAAGTGGTGTGGGGATAGCAGTTTTAGGTGATGATGGGGGATCATGAGAGGGAGATGATGGGGTAGCAACATTTGGATGGGTTGTATCAGGAGAGGGATTAGGGGATATGATAGGATCTGGATTTGTGGTAGCAGGATCATGCGATGGAGATGGAGCGGTGGAATCTTGAATGGCAAGGGGATCATGGAATGGAATGGATGGGGGACTGTGATCTTGAGGTGGACTAGATGGGATGGTAGGATCTTGATATGGAGAAGGGGATATGTTGGCATGCTTTGGATTAGGCTCTTGGCATGACTCATCGTGTACGGGAGGCATGGTAATGGAGTCTTGGTGGGACTCTTTAAGTGGCGAAGATGGAGGGATAGAGGATTCATGAAGCTCAAGGGAATGGATTTTAGTGACACTAGGAGTGGAAGAAGTGGATTGGATTTGGGTATCATCGATGGGTTCGATGGCTCTTGGAGTAGGAGGTGAGTGTTCACTGGATTTGGTAGATGTGATGGTAGGAGATGGGGGTTTAGTGGATTCAGAGGATGTGATGGTTTTGATGGTTTGAGTGGTGCTAGGGGTGGTATCATCAATGATAGGTGTTGGGTGGAGAAGGGTCTCATCACTAATGATCGTGGATGATGGGTTGGGATGGCATGATTCTACAACTTCAAGGTGTGGAGTGGGAGATGTCTTCTTTGTTATAAGTCCTTGGAGAACTTCTAGAGTGAAAAACTTGAATACTCTAGGCTGAGATGGCATGGTAGGAGTGAATGAAGGATTATGGATTAGTGGGGGATTAGGACTAGGGATTGGTGAAATAGGATTAGATGGGGGAATGGGATTGGATGTAGGATTGGATTTTTAAAACTTACTTGAATCCTCATTTCCCATCAACTTGTGAAGTAGAAAAATCATATTGGAGACTTTTCTGAATGAAGAGAAACCTATGTAGAATATTTGGCAATTGAGATTTTCCTCTTTTCAGTACTTGTAACCAATTCCTTGCCATGGTGTTAAGATACTCATTTTTCTTATTAGTGAAGTTTGTTTGTGCAATCCCTTTGTCTATATTAGTAAATTGGTCTCTAATACGTAATCTAAGAATAATTCCAAAGGAAAGGCTATCCAACTTGGCCATTAGTTTATCATCAATGGTTTTGACCTCCTTGGTTTCAAGATTATATTTCATGCACTCTAAAACTAAGTTAAGACACTGAACTACTATTGGAAATCCAGTCACATGATCAACCTTATCTCAAATATATTTTGTGCCAATGGTGATCTTTTACCCTCTTCCATAGTCTTCTAGAAGTCCTATAGGCTGATATGTCCGAAATTTGTATCTATGATATCAGGAAGTGTACTTTCTAGCACTAACATAAATTTATATCCTTGATATTTGTATTTCATGGTTGTGGATAAGAATGGTGTTATTTGATGAATATATATTCAAAGCTTTCTTTTTTTATTCCCTTAGAAAGAGTTTTTATACCTTGCATCAATTTGGAAGCTTCCAAAATATTCTCAACAAAACCTTTCTATATGCATTATGCCATATTTGCATTCATGAGACCAAAACTAGTCTACCTACAACTGTTGCTTCAAATTTTTCACAACTCAAGTTCCTTGTACCATGTATACTAGCACTTCATTGAGGTATTTTATCAAATATATTGTGTTCTTTGCCTATGCATCACATTTTCCATATATATCTATTTCATAGTTCTATTGGCATGAGATATTTCTCATAGAGGTTACAAAATTTGGATTTCTAAATGCTAGTTGCATCTAGTTAAAAGTTGATAAAACCCAATAACAAATATATTTCATTCATAACCTACAATCATTGCATTCTATAAGAACACATTGCTTTGAAGAATTTTTCAAACAGTTTATTTTATTTTTCTATGCTTCCATATAACTATTATCCTTGCACTACTAGATTCATGAGCTTGAGCAAAGATTTTTCTAGCCTTTTAAATGAAAATACAAAATATTTTCAACTTGTTTTAAAGCTCCCATCTTGGTGTGGGCTAGGAGGTTTCTCACAGAGGTTAAGGAATTTGGTGCTATACCTACCATGTGTATTTTATTGAAAGTTTTGAATGCCTTCCTAACAAATCCATTTTATTTCTATCTTGTGATCTATGCAAGCCATGATGTTGGCCTCCTCTGATGGTTTAATAACTAAGCCCTTAGAGTTGTGACCTAGAGATTAGACATCTCCACTAAGTAGCTATCTTACTCATCATGAAGGTACATTTCATTGTCAACCCAAGGACGTAAACTTGAAATGGGTCTACACTGTATGTGCACTAGGACTCCACTGCAGTCATCCATAAACTAGAGAAGAAATAGTACTGGAAATAAAATTCTGGAAAGAAATCAACTTGAGCACTGAGCATGAATCAACAACTACACTAAGCATTAACAACTAGGCTGGAAATGAAAGATCGGAATAGGTAAAAGAAGCTTAGAAGGGAGAGGTCGACGAGGAGCGCTTTGCAACTGGTGGGTCCTGTGATAGGTTCCTTGGTGTTCATGCTGGTGCCAAGTTGGGGGGGCTAGTCCTCCTCCACTCAGGTTTGTTTGTGTGGCTTCCTTCGTATGTTGGGGTTGTTGCATTTTTGTTCTCCTTGTTTTCCCTAATTTTGTGAGTTCTTTTATTTTATTTTGGTTATGCAACCATCTCTTTGTTTCTCTCTCTTTATGAGTATTCCCAGGCTCGACCCTTAGGGGCTTGGATGGAAGAAGGTACAGAATCCCCTAATCCCTGGGTAAATGGCAGTGATTGGCCTTCATCAGTTAAATCCTTTAAAGCAACGGTTGAAGGTAATTGTTTCCCTATTCCTAAAATTGCTAGGTTTTATATTGGTGCGAAACTAGAAAAGGAGGGATGTAGTGGCATGGTGGATGGTGAAGGTAAGTACCTAGTTACTCCTTGCTTTACTAGACTCATTCCTAACCTTGGCATGAAAAATGTTATCAAAAATGTTCGTGGTAGGCTTAAAGACACTGCAATTTTTTTTGCTGCTACAAACTTAAAACAAAATTCCTGCAAGAAAATATATTAATGCCTGGTTCTCTAACGTTTGGGCTACTAAACTTGGCATCCAAATAAGTTATTATAGGATGCTCCAACGTGGGCTATTCATTATTTTTCTAAAAAATAATGATATGCAAACCAAAGTGATCAAAAAATCATATTGGAATCTCGATGGTTGTGTTTTTCATGCTCTTGCATGGTCACCAGCCGCCATTGCGAAAGAGGTACTTGCCCTCTCTTTCCCTAGGTGGGTTTTGATCAAGAATCTTCCCCCTGATTTCTGGGAACTCATCCCTGCTCTGTTGGCTCCCTTTGGCAATGTGGTTCACGTGGATGAAGTGAAGGCTTCTCTTCCACACCTCGACGCTTGTGCTCTGGTTTCTCTGAATCCTGGCAAAAAAATTCTGCTGAGCATTGCAATTAAGGATGAAGGAAATATCATTTGATGCCCTATAGAAGTCTTGGGAAGCGTTAACACATGTTATTTGTGTAGAAAGGAGGGGCACATTAGCAAGAATTTCCCCTTGATCAAAAGGAAACTCGAAAAAAACCCTAACACTATCCTTAACACAGGTAAAGAGGTGGCTAGAACTAATGGTGGGGGGGGAATCCTGCTGGGAAATCCACTGATCCCCTCACATTGGAGAATAAAACTGAGGCTGTTCAAGTAGACAACACCCAAAGAAGCTAGTTGAAAACCTTTAGTCCCTCTAGTGAGGCTAGAGGAAGTAATCAAGAACCTAAAGATCTTGCTAACCTTCTACTAGAAATGCCTTTGAAGTCTTGAGGGAAACAAACCAAAACCAATTTGAAGATGTTTCTAATTATGAACTGGAACCCTCAAGTTGTTCCACCCCAAGAACCCTCTAAGTAAATCTTCTCTCATATGGAATTCTGACCAGATCCAAAAATTAAATGCTCAATAGATTGCCATGTGTGAAATAAGAAGAAGAATAGAACAAAATATTTTGAATGGCCACCTGACTAGTGACAGGAAAGCTAACCAAGAGAATCTAATGCAAATAAAGAGGGTTGATGGTAAAACCACCTTGGAGAAGGGCAACCTGGATGACACTCAACTGGAGTCTATTGATTTGACGGAGAACACTAGGACTAAAAACTTACCCAGCAGCTCCAACTCTATTATTCTTGAGAACCACCCTGAAAGTGGTGAGGAACTAAGATTGGATGAGGCTGGGGATGAAACCAATCAGTTGAATAAGAAAGATGTTGGGGCTAAATGGGGAGACATACTCCTGGATCTCAGTCAAATGAACAAAGGCCTTGTTGGGTGTCACCTTGGTGTATCTAATGGTGAGGCCATTACTTGCAACCCACCTATCAATGAAAGTGGGATGTTCCAAGAAGATCTTAACCACCCTGAAAGCAATCTAGATCCCCCCCTTTTTTAAACTCTTTCCCTCACCAGCCTAATACTAACATGGAATCAACTGAAGAAGTTGTTGAAACTGTGAATGAGAATATCACAAAGGGGCAGATTGAAAAAGTGAGGAAGCCTAGGAATGGTCTTGACAGGCCAAGGAAGTATGAGATCCCCTTATCAAACAACAACAATGTTCAAACGGTTAAAAACAAGAGGAAAAAATAAGTCTCATTATTCATTCCCCCATAGCAAAAAGGGCTGAGATGGAAGAAAAACTGCCCAAGTGCTTTGAGTAGTTCAAGAGTAACCAAGAGGATTCCAGTTTGATTGAAGAAGATCAATCTTAACATCATCTCTTGGAATGTCCGAGGGTTAGAATCCCCAGACAGAAAGTACATTTTTAGAAGGTTCTTAAACTTGAAACCCCAAAAAGACATTGTTTTCCTTCAAGAAACCAAGGCAACAGGTTTTACATTGGAGGTCAACCTAAATTTCATTTGGAGGGATGCTTACCAGATTTACACCAAACATAAAAAAGGGAGAGGGGGAGTCTCTATACTCCTAGCCAATAGATGGAAACAATTTATAACCAGTCAAGGTACCTCCCCATGCAACAAAGTTGTGTGGGTAACGATTGTGAAGGAGGAAGTCAATTTTGGAATATGCTTTGTCTATGCAGCTAATGACCATAGGGAGAGAGCACAATTGTGGCAATGGATTGCCGCCCGGTTGCCTAATATCCCCTGGGTGTTGGGGGGGATTTCAACATGGTGGAACACCAGGAGAACAAGTTGGGGGGGCGTTGATTTGACCTGGAAAGGGGTGGAGAGGAATTCTTGGCAAAGGTTGAAGCACAAATTGAATTTTGTGGACCCCTTGGAAAGGAACAAGAAGGAAGCCAAAGGAATTTGGTACATGTGGTGTAATGCACAACAAGGGGGGAAGAGAATCTATTGTAGGTTAGATAGATTCTATGCAAACAAGTTTTTTTCAGCTTCTTGCCTGATAGCACTGGGCGCAAAGTTGGTGTGTACCCCTGCACTCTATCTGATCATCACCCCATCAAAGCCCAAATTGTTTCTTCCCAAGGGAGGTAGAGAGACCTACCCAAAAAGGATAAGTTCATTCTCAATGCTTAGTTGCTGCAGGACAACGATTGTAGAGATGTCATTGCCTCCATTAGGGAGATAAATAAATGGCTTTTGAAGGATGAAAGTGCCATCTCGAGGTGGTAGCGAATTGTGGAGGCCTGGAGGAAAATTTTCCAAACTGTAGGCAAGAAGAAGGCTCTAGATGCCAAGAAGGAGGAGAATGACTTACAAGAAAAGCTGGTAATTGTTGAAACTGAGATTCAAGTTGAACCAGATAGCATAAAGTGTTGTGAAGCTCTCACACAAGCAAAAAATGGTCTTAGGAGACTCCAAACCCACAAGATCAGGGGCCTCAAAGTAAGGGCCAAACTCAATTGGCTGAACCATGGTGATAAATGATGAAATTTTTTCTTCAATTAAATTAAAGAAAAGAGTAGTACGGAACATGTAGGGCAGATTTGGGAAGAAGGAAAGCTCCTTACCTCTCAGAAAGATATCATGCAACAATTCCATGCCTTCTACTCCAAATTGTTCACTTCTGATGGGAATGAGGAAAGTAATAGGAAAGCTAGGAGCTTTGTTAAAGGGATCATTCCCAAAAAAATTGGAAGCATAGATGTTGCTCAACTTGCCAGTGGCATAGATTTTCAATTGAATTGGTATGGCTCTGTGCGGTGGTTTGGCATGGGCTAGGGCCCATGTGCCCTATCTCATCCTGATTCCTATGTTCCTACTCGACATCCAAGCCTTTTCTGTAGCTTTCAGGGGGGGTTGCTTGTTTGCAGGGGTGTGCTAGTCGGATAGGGGATTTCAACCTTTTGGCTTGTGGGCGGGTGTTCTCTACCTTTTATCTGTGCTTGGTGTGTCCTCGGTAGGTGGCATGTGATGGTCTGAGTTTGTGGGTCCCCTACCCTGTTTCTCTCTCATTTTGTTGGGGATTGTGCTCTTTGGTCCATGGAGAATCGAGGGCTAGCCTCTGCTCAAGTATCCTCTGGGGATTTGGAGATAGTAGAGCTGTCTTCTTCGATGCATGCCAGTGTTAAGGAATAGACAGGTGAAACCCAATCTGGGGAAGGGGTATCCTCTTCAAAAGGGATGTTTCGAATAGAAAAAGTAACCGGTTGTTTGGAGAGTTTCGAGGATCGCCCAGTGTTGGTTATTCAACCTGAGCAAGTTTTAGAGGATGTTGAATACTAGTGTAATCATGCCCTTATTTGCAAATTTCTAGGCCTTCGTCTTTCTTTACCTGTGCTAGAATCTTGGGCGCGTCGAGTTTGGAACCCAGAAGGAGATATGGAGATCCTTTTAGCGGTTAATAACTATTTTCTGGTTATATTTTCACACATGTCGGATAGAAATAGGGATTTTCAAGGAGACCCTTATTTCTTTAACCAGGTGGGGCTCTTCATCAAGCCTTGGCACATGGGCTTCAACTCTGTTGAGGAGATCCCCTCGCAGGTGCCTGTGTGGTTTCTACTACCGAGGCTTCCATTGGAATTCTAGAGGGAAGATATTCTTCACTCAATCTCATTGCTTCTTGGAAAACTTGTGGGATCGGCTACACAAACTCAAGATCGTAAGGTAATTTCTTTTGCACGTATTTGTGTAGAAGTTGATTTAAATAATTCGTTACTAGATTCTATGGAGATTTGCATGGGATCATCTTCTTGGATCCAATAGCTGGATTACGAGACCCTACCATTTAGATGCAGAATTTGTCATGAATATGGTCATTTACATTGCATATGTCCCAGAAATAAATCTTCCCCCTTGGCTGCCTCTGGACCTCCTAGGGAGGACAAGGGAAAGGCTCCTTTGTTTGATGGACCTGTAGATAAGGAGTTTTTTATTCCGGTTAAGTCCTGTAACAAAGGAAAAGGCAAGAAGAGAACCTGGATGGATAGACAAAATGATGGCACTTTTAACAGGTTTGATGTTCTTGATGACTTGGTCCAAGAGGAAGGAATTCTAATTGAGCTCTCTTCTGGGGCTAAGGGTCAACATGAGGTTCAAGATGAGGATGAAAAGAAAGAGGATCAGATTTTATCTCCAGGGGATCAACAGGTTGAACAAATGGCTATGGATTTTCCTTCTCAAGTTCAAGATATCAGAGATCTCCGGGGGTCACAGGTTCCGAAGGGTACAGTTGTGTTGGCTTATGTTCCCCCTGCTACTAAGGGGACATCAATTTATATGAAGGTTAACAAAGCTTCTCCTACCTTAGGCCTACAGTAGAAATCCTTTAAAAAGGGGCCTCTAGACAAACCTTCAAGGAGTGGAAGGAAGACCGATCAAGAGAAGGTCAAGATTATGGGTGATACATTGGTTGAGTCGGGGTTTGTGAAACCCATTGATTCCCACTTCTCCCAACCCCATAAATGATTTTTTTATCATGGAATGTAAGGGGGTTGAACAAAATCCCTAGAAAAAAGGTTGTTCACAGATTAATTGAGTCTCAGTCTCCTGATATTGTCTTTATTTAGGAAACCAAGCTTACAGTAGATGGTTTGGCTAATTGTGCCCCGCGTATTTGGCCCCGGGGCTATTGGCAGGGGGTGGGTGCTCAGGGCAGTTCAAGGGGTGGCTTGCTTCTACAACCCGAGGAAGGTTTCCCCCTTATGGTGGATTTCTAGCCAGTATTCCATTTCTATGGTCGCCTCTAGCTTTGAGACTGGAGAAAGGTGCCTTTTATCCAATATTTATGCTCCTACAAATTTTTTAGGTAAGTCACATCTTTTGACTCACATCAATTTCATCCGGTTCCTGGACCCCGTTTCTCCCATGAATTATGGTTGGTGATTTTAATGTTGTTACTAGTTTGGATGAAAAATGTGGTGGGTTAGCCAGGCTGGACCCTTCTTCAAATTTTCTCAGAGATAATATTGGTTTCCTGAATCTCATTGATGTGAAGCCAACCAATGGTGTATTTACATGGAATAATAGGAGGTGTGGTGTTGAGGCTATTTTAGAAAGGCTTGATAGATTTCTAGTATCCTGCTATTGGATGAATAACAGGTGGTCAACTATTTCATAAATTCTAGATTGGAGGGGCTATGATCACTGACCTATCAAGTTCTCTGCCACCTCATATGGGGTCTCCAAAAACCCTTCTTTCAAATTTTAGTTGATGTGGTTAAGAGATCAATCTCTACAGGATCTTATGTTGGATTGGTGGTATGAAGGGATGCCTGCCCATGGTACGACCATGTTTACTTTTAGTAAGAGGCTTCAACATGTGAAATACATGCTTAAGAGGCGGAATAAAAAATGTTTTGGGAACCTGCATGCTCAGAAGATTGTTGCTCAGTCCAAGTTGGAAAATGTCACTTGTCAGATTCGGGACCAAAGGTTGACCTTTGATCTAAGTAAAGCTAAGTCCTTGGCTCTTAAGGGATTAGAAGAGTGGGAGCTTTGGGAGGAGATTTTTTGGAAGCAGAAATCTCGTGTTGATTGGATTTAGGAGGGGGATAGGAACACTGCTTTTTTTCATAACTCGGTAAAGGCTCGGAGGCATGGGAATTCTTTCTCCTCTCTTGTTTTGCTTGAAGGGGCTCAACTCTCTTCCAGTGAAGAAATTTCCAGGGAAGCTGTCAGGTATTTTTCAAATCTGTTTACTAGAGAGGATCTTGCAGCTAAGGCTGAGGAGAGGGCCATCTTGGATTATATTCCCCACCTAGTCTCTGCTGAGATGAATGGGGCTCTTTTGCGTCCTATCTTGTTACCTAAATTGGAGAAAGTTGTGTTTAATATGAAAAAAGGTAAGGCTCTTGGCACATGGTTTTCGATTGAGTTCCTTCAGGAATTTTGGGAGATAATAAAGTTTGATCTCCTCGATGTGGTTCAGGAATCACATAGGAACAAACAAATGCTTAAGTCTTTGAATTCTACTTTTTTGGCTCTCATACCTAAGAAGGAGGGGGCTAATCATTTGAATCAATTTAGGCCTATTTCTTTATGTAATGTTGTCTACAAGATCATCACCAATTGATTGCTGAGAGGCTCAAACCACTTCTTTGTGCTTTGATCTTTGCTGAGTAGGGGGGTTTTGTTCGAGGAAGACAAATTTTGGACGGTGTTGTGATAGCAATGGACGCTATTCACTCTATGGCTTCCTCTAAGGAGAAGGCTATGTTTATTAAACTTGACATGGCTAAAGCTTATGAGCGGGTGAGTTGGGAGTTCTTACAAAAAATTCTCTTGGCTTTTGGCTTTGAAGAGGAGTGGGTGAATTGGGTTCTTAGTTGTGTGACCTCGTCCTCCTTTTTAGTTCTCATTAATGGGGAACCTTCAAAATTGTTTACTGCCTCTCGGGGACTTCGGAAAGGGGACCCTTTATCTCCTTATTTATTCATTATCATGGCGGAGGGTCTTGGTAGATTTATTAAATCTCAGGTGAGGCAGGGTCTTATCCAAGGTTGGAGCTGGAACAATAATCTTCCTCCCTACTCTCATCTTTAGTTTGTGGATGGCACTGGTTTGATGGGCATGGCTAGAATTAGTGAGGCAGTGAACTTCAGGAGAGCTTTAGACATCTATTTGAAAGCTTCAGGTCAGAGTGTCAATGATGATAAATCTTCCATTTATTTCTCTAATACTCCTCGGCTTATTAAGAGTAGGATTGCTAGGATCCTTAGATTTCAGATCAGTTCTCTTCCCTTGATGTACCTTGGGATTCCTTTGGCTTTGGGATCTTAACATAGAGATTAATGGCAGGAGATTTTGGATAAATTCTGAAGTAGGTTAGTCACTGGACTTACAGATGGCTATCTTTTGCTGGGAGAGTGATTATCCTAAAGACTGTGGTGCAAGTCTCTCCCCATTTATAGGTGTTGTGTACAGGTTATCCCTTCCACCTTTGTGAAGGAATTTGATGCTCTATCTCAACAATTCCTTTGGTCTGGCAGCCTTCTATCCTCGAAGTGGAGTTTATTCAAGTGGGAGTCTGTCTGCAGGCCGAAGCATGCTGGGGGCCTTGGTATCAAGTCTGTGACTCTTGTTGTCACGACCTTGGTGGCTAAGTTGTACTGGAGGTGGTGCAATAATCAGGATTAGGATTGGGCCAAGATTATTTCCCACAAGTATCTTCCAGGTGCTGATAGCCAGGATGTGCCGCGACTTGCTTTGTTGGGCAAAGGATCTTGTATCTAGGATACTCTTAAAAAGGGAGCTCAACTTATTAAGGATGGTCTCTTCTGGATCTGTAATAGAGGCTCTGATGCTCTATTTTGGTAGGACTCTTGGGATGGCCACCCTCCCATTCTTTCTAGCTTCCCTCAGTTTCAGCCTCTTTGCCATATTTTTACTAATGATGGGTGGATTAAGGTGGAGAATTTTAAAATTGTCAAGCATATTGGTCAGGTGGAGGTGACTTGCTGGAAAGATCCTCAGGAGTGGCCAATGGGTGGTTCTAATGAGGATTGTGCTGATCTGGCTAGAGTTTTGGAGGGTAGGTTTTGCAACTCCCTTAATGAGAGGGACACGTTGGCTTGGAGTCCTAGCCCAAAAGGTAAATTTATTGTTGCTCAAGGTTATGCTATGCTAGACAAAAACTTACATGGTCTAGCTGAGGTGCCCTGGTGGAAGAAGGTATGGTACAAATTTTCTTGGCCCAAATGCAATTTTTTCTTATGGTTGGTTGCTCAGAAGAAATTCCTCACTTGGGAGAATCTTCACAAGCGAGGTTTTCAGGGACCTTCTATTTGCTTCCTTTGCTTGCACAGTGAGGAATGTAGTTCCCATTTGTTCTTTCTCTGCCCTTTTTCTAGAGAGATATGACACATGTGGTGGGAGGCTTGGCATCATGGTTGTATTCATGCTACCTCCCTAATTGAATTTTTGGAAAGTATGGGCAGGCCTCCAGCAAAGACATCTTTCCTACAGGTGGCCTGGGCTATAGGGCCTATTTTCATTATCTGGAACCTTTGGCTAGAAAGGAACTGTAGAGTTTTTTGTGGCTCCAAATTAGGAAGTTTTCAATTGTGGCAGAAGATAATTAGCAAGCTTTAGGGGACTATTTCTACTAAGTGTGATATGTCTAAAAATATTGATCCTGGTGATTATGTTATAGTGAGGAATTTGAACCTGGGGGATAGTATAAGGGGTTGCTTTGCTGGAAAAAGACCCTGACATGTCAAGCAACGAGTTTTTCCTGATGGGAGGTGGACACCTCCCTTGGTTGGGGTCTTGAAGATTAATATAGATGGTTCTTCTCGTGGGAATCCTGGACATGCTAGTTTTGGTGGTATAGTTAGAGGTAATGATGGTGGTGCAATTTTTTTCTTCTTTGTTTACAAAGGGAAACACTCTAATAATCTGATGGAGGCCCTTGCTATTAAGATTGCTATTGAGAGAGGATGCTCTTTAGGCTGGAGGAGGATTATCGGTGAGTCAGATTCTTATATTGTTGTGGATATGCTGAACAACTAGAGTTTGGATGATGTTAGTTTGCAATTAGCCTCAGTGGTTAGAAAAATTCTAAGTTTATGCAGTTCTATGGATTCTGTCTCCTTTTGTCATATCATTAGAGAATGGAGCAGAGTGGCTGATTGTTTGGCGAAGTGGGCCTCAGAGAATGTGGATGGTTGGGATATTAGTGGAAGGGATGAGTTACCTTCTGATTATCTTGGGACCCTGGAGAGGTTATTATTGGAAGACAGGAATATGTAGTACTGTTGTTGGTTTTTTGGTTGTGTTCCTTGTTTGGTGGGCCTATGGCCTTTGCTCTATATCTTGGATTTGATTAAATAAATTTGTACCCCTTCTTTAAAAAAAAAAAACTTGCCAGTGGCATAACCAAGGAGGAAATCGTGAAGGCCATCCAGTCTATGAATAACGATAAATCCCCTGGTTGGAATGGACTCCTGATTAAATTTTACAAAACTTTTAGTGATTGGGTGAGTGATGACTTATTGCAGGTTTACCAAGAAGCCTTAATCAAAGGCTCTCTTGGCAGGAGAATTAATAAAGGCATAATCAAATTGCTTCCCAAAGGAGGGGATAAGACTCTTATAAAGAAATGGAGGCCTATCACCTTGTTGAATGTATCCTACAAAGTGTTGGAAAAAGTCCTTGCTTTAAGATTGGTTGATATCTTACCAAAGTTTATTAACAACACTCATACGTGGTTTGTAAAAGGGAGGTATATTCTTGAAAATCTGATCACAAGTTAGGAGGCTATGGAATGGTCTAAGCATTCTAACCAAAATTTTGCTATGCTCCTAATCGAATTTGAGAAAGCCTATGATAGGGTGGAATGGGCATTCATAAGAATGGCTCTAGAAGCATTTGGCTTTCCAGAGGAATTTTTCCATGCAGTGGATACTTTATTGAAAGATGTGGTGGCTCAAGTGGATATTAATGGCTCTCTTTCAGATGAAATCACCTTGGGAAAGTCCATAAGACAAGGTTGTCCTCTTGCCCCTGCACTTTTTTTAATTACCTGTGATGTTGTCCACTATCTGCTAAGAGATCAAACGTTTTCCCCCAAAGTTAAAGGTATCACTCTTCCTCACCAAAATGAATTGATTAATATCCAGTTCGCTGATGGCACAACCATCTTCTTGGACTTGGAGAAGGCTAACTTAGAGGCTCTAATGGGGAAGTTAGATCTCTTTTTCCAAGCATCTGGGGCAAGAATAGCAATTGCTAAATCCAGTTTTCTTGGCTGGGAAGAAGCCCCTCCTGCTTGGTTGCAGAAGTATGGTTTTCAATGGGGAGGGCCAAGCAAGATAGTAAGGTACCTTGACATTCCATTTGCAATTAGTCCTAATCTAAAGGAGATGTGGCTATGGATAAGCTCTAAAATAGGAAAAAAGCTGGAAATTTGGAACAGGCACTATCTTTCCTTTGCAGGGAGGTTGCAAATTTGGCAAAAGATTCTCTCATCTTACATCATCTATTTTGCTTTTGTGTGGTTCTTCAGTAGTTACTAGGTCAAAGAGATTCAGAAGAAAATCAAGAACTTTCTTTGGTCAGATGGGAAATGAAAGAGGAAGAAGCACTCTGTCAAATGGTCTTGGTGTTGCTTAGATAAAGCCAATGGTGGAATTGGTCTGAAGGATTTGAGAACTCAAGGCATTGCTCTAGCTGCCAAATGGATTGCCAAAGCAATGGCTGGCAATGAACCTTGGAAGGTCCTGATAAGGAACAATATTAAACTTGCCACCCCTAAACAAGCCAAATCTTGTAAAAATATGCCTCTTTGTGATATTCTTATGAATAGTTCTGCAATGTCTCCTATTGGATCCCCTATTTTCAAAAGCATTTGGAAGGCCTGAGAGCTGGTGAACCATAAAGTTGGTTTCAAGTGTTATAAATTGTTTATAAATGATAATTTGAAATGTCATTTTGGATGTTCTCTGTGGTGGAACTTGTTGCATAATTCTAAACCTTTGGCCCTCCTGCAAGGGTACTCGGCCAAAAGGTGGAGTCTATGCGGCTTCCAAACATTTCATAACATTCTTGAAGATGGGAAAATCAAACCCTTGGACAAGCTTACTGAGGAGTTTAATCTTGAAAATGCTAATGCTAGAACTTATAATGCTATCTTAGACTCTTGTAAAAATGCTACTTTCCCCTTGAATTTTTTTGAAAAGTGTAACATTTCTGAAGATCTTGTTTGGAGTGATGGTACTTCGATTATTGGAATTAAAGCCAAAAGTATATATAGAGAACTAACCAAAGATGATTCTATTAAAGCCCATTTAAATGCTTGTTGGGGCATGAATTTCTCTAATGAAAAATGTGTAAAAATATTCTCCTTTGTGTGGAAAAATATCAAGGAGCCTAAGAATGCTTGTTTCAGGTGGCAACTGCTACTCCATAAGATTCCTTTTAAGGTTAATCATGTTGATGTGGACCTATGCAGATTTTGTAGGATTCCATAAACAATATTACACATTTTTTTTGAATGTTTATATGCTAAATAAATCTGGAACATCTTTTGTAATGAACTTTCAATTTGGAAAAATGGTAATATTAATTGGCATGAGGTTATGTTTACTTCCAGGAAATTGAATAAGGATTATTTCTTGTTTTGGGACTGCATTACCACTGAGATTCTTTGGTTTTTATGGAGGGCTAGGAATGAGGAAAAGTTTCAAGGGAATAAAAGGGGACTTACTGAGTTTGATAAACGACTCACATAATTATCCATTGTGATGCATATTACAATAGTAATGGAGGTTTCAATGACAAAAATCATGACATTGATCATGACTGGTGAATCTCATGTCATGTGGCATCACAGTCAAGAGGACTCAAAAATATTCCTAAAGGCATTGAGGCAGTTTCAAGAGGTCTTTAACAATGAAACAACTGGCACTTGAGGCATTCAATCAGTTTATATGTAATCTACAACAAGGAACAATAGGATCTGTGGCTGGTCACTATGCAAATGGAGGTATCAAAGCAAAAATTCCTTAAATTACTTGAAGATGACATGGTTAACACTGTTGAAACCAGATTCAGGCTTTTGTTTAAAGGTATAGCCAAAGTGCTGGTGGAATACAATCATGATCACGTTGCTGAAGCCAAGAGTAGAAAAAATAAATTCAACCCTAGGCATCAAACTTGAAACTTACTGTTGAGACATTGATGATTGTAACTTTTGCAAAGACTATTAAAAGTTGATCATATATTTGTAATTCTGTTATATTCTGGGTGAGTTTGAGGGTGTATGCCTTTGGCTAAGAGCTGATAGTTTCAGCAACTGATGTTTATATAAATGTTCTGACTATATTTTATATATATATATATATATAAAATATAGGAATAGAAATTTCAGCAAACAGACAGGAAACTACTCTATTGGCCTTAGCTACAGGAACAGTCACAAAACATAATTCCAGTGGTTGTAGGAATAGACAACTGGTGAAACTGAAACTAATTACTAAACAAAAAATAACTTTTAAACTAAATGGGTGGAATTTTCACCAAGTTCCCCCCCTTGAGTGAGTCTTCCTTAAGCTAACTCAGATGCAACAACTCAGAATATCATTTTATTCCTTGAAAGCATGATTACAATATATAAGCAATATAACTATATTACTAAAATTGGAAAATGCAAGTAAAATCTCATAACATCCAACCTTATGAAAAGGGGCATTTGACCATTATTTATAGAGAGAAAAACTTCTAACTAACCCTAACTACCTAGGAAATCAACTCCATCAAAATAAGAGGATGCCATTTATTGAAAGCATAGAAAAGAGAGGGAGGAATTTATGCACATGCCAAATTTGGTCAAAGCAGACTTGCCCCAATGAGAATCTAGCACAACAAACTCCCTAGAATTTCTCAACAAACAAACATGACCATTAAAAGGTAGTTACAATATTTCATTCGAATTAGGAATTTCCCTCCATTGAGAGTTTTCCCTCCTTTGACATCTTAATGACCATCTTCTTGACTTTCTTGGCAATCAACCAACTAGCAGGAGTTTCTTCCACTTTGCAAGCTTTGTTGACATCAACATCTTAGTGTGAACCTACATAATGACATTAGAACACACAAACAATAGCATATCCATAATTACCTTAAAGTAGCATCCATTCAACCACATGTAAAATTAACAAAGATAATTCACATAGCATGTTAATGTCATTAAAAGTCATAAGGATAAACTTATGCCCAAGGTTTATGGTTTTAAGGAAATAACATGGAAAATGTCAATAACCAAGTGCCAAAGTCTATGGTAACAACAAAAAATATATAATAAACCCTATCAAAATTGAGCCATTAATTGGAATCATCATCTCCCCCCAACCTAATGTTTTGTAGGTCCTTCAGTAGAGGGAGCACTATTCTTTTGCCCAGTCAATGCTCTGAAGTCACCAACCGCCAACTGTCCCAGATTAGTCTCTGCAGTGTCCAAATTGGGGTCCCAGTAGAATCCTTGCTTGTTCTCCAATTTGTTCCAGCTTGGCCTTTCTGTAGCTATGTCATAATGATAATATTTGTAATCTGGTATAGGCCATAACAAAGTAGGTGGCTGAAATTTTAATGGAAGCCAATACTGTTGCCTCACCCTTCTAATTTGTATGTATTTGTCAACTCGTTTGCATATTGCAACATAATTTTGCAAAGAGTGGGGTTTAGCTTGTTTCAACTCATCTGTCAAACTGTTCCACCTCTATGATAAGTACCCCATTACTGATTTCCTTGTAGTTTCAACTACCTTCTCATATTCCTTGTAGGCTTCTTCCCTAACAGGCATGATTCTATTTTTGTAGGTTGGGCGATAAATAATTCTATGCCATGTTTGGTAAATGTCTACAGGGTTACTGGATTCAACTTTGAGAGGCAAGGGAGTATGAAGTTCTCTTTCCCTATAAGTTCTAAACTACTACCCCCAACTAATTTCATTCTGAATCTAGGACATAAATTCCCTCAAATGGATATCTCCAATGTACAATAATGGGTTCCAATCATGATCGTTAGTCACAACATAATTATGCAAGTATAATTCACAGAGCTGGTTTTTAACTTCAGGTGGGGAAAATTGGAAGGCCTGGAAAAACTCATGTGGAGTGTCAATAGAGGGGCTTAAACCTAAAATAATCCTTGACAACTTGAAGGAAAGATTCAGCTCCTTCAAATGTAGTGCATACACTCTTGGAGGAGTTCTGCATGCCAACATTTGGGGTACTAAAGCTACCACATTATCTACTTTATCCTTCAAAGTAGCAATCTCAACATTCTTTTCTTCAATTTCTACATTTTTCTTTTTAACTTCTTCTATAGCTTGCGTTTTTCCTTTTTCCACTCCTCCTCTCTCCTTTGCATCTCACTCCATAGGTTTAGGGCTACAAGGTTCCATGAAAAAGTGGGAGGTTTATGTGTTCCTACCAAAATATTTCCTTGCACCGATTCTTGTTGTTCAAATAGCACCAGTTGCAGTGATTTTGGCTGTTCATCCTGCACAAGTTGTAGTGGTTCTTGATTCTCATCTTACTCTTGATTTTCAACTAGTTCTCCAATAGCAGTAAGCTCTACTAATCTTATGTTTGCTTGTTCTTCAAAATATATTTTTCTTCAACATTTACCTGCCCCTTAGGGGCTTTTGTCTCCTCCCTAGACGTTCTCATGAGTCTAGATCTTCTCTTTGGAGGTATATTAGTGGTTGGCCTAGTTGGTTTTGATTTCTTAGGAGGGATTTTATGTTTTTTTTTGGTTGGAGGAAGAATAGTGTCATTATCCTTCCGTTTCCTAGGGCTTGGTGTAGCTTTTTCTGGCATTTGCTTCTTGGCCTTCCCCTTCCTCATTTATGCCTCTCTCATTTGTGCCTCCTCTCTTCTAATGGAAGCCCTAGTTGAATTGGGGTTTTGGGAATAACATTAACATTAGGGTTTGAGCATGAGTTTTCTTCATCTTAATATTCTGACTCAGAGGAGCCAATTTCTATAGCTTGTTCGGTTGTAGGAGGGTTTGAGCTAGAGGTTGAAGCTCCATGAGTGATTTTGGCAACCCTCTCACCCCTACTAACCCTACAAGGTTGAGGCTGACCTCTAGGTCGCACATTTTCTATTCTAAACTGATCAATGTTTACAAATTCCTTCCATGTCATACTAGACACCTCTTGCAAAGATTTCTCTACAAACAATTTTATTAAACAATGATGGGAAACAAAATTATCCCTACCTTTTTTTGTTTCAGTTGCCATGATTGCAAGGAGGTTATACATCATATTGGGCGTGTTCATCCTTCTTCCATGTCTCATATGGTTTAGGAGCTTAAAATGCACATAATGGAGGCATGACTGGCGGCCCTCACAAGTAATATACTTGACAGTGTGGATGATTACTTGTTTCTACTTCTTTGGAAGAGAAGTTCTCCTCATTCCTTGCTTATCTACAACCAGTGGAGGGTCGCTAGGTTCAGTGAATTATGCCCTAGCTGACCTCACATCTCTGGAAGTAGGGTATGGCTCTCCATCGACAGACAAACCCAACCCGTTACCTATGCAATTCTCTCCTCAGTGGCTATCACCTCGATCCCTTTTACCATTGCCTTCTCGTTAGAAAGTGTCTGTACAAATTCTAGTGCAATGTCCTCATTGAAGCTCTCAAGTTTCAGGAAATAATCCAACCATCCATAATTCCTAAATTCGGCTAGAGAAAGTGCATCCTATAGTATCACATCATGAACCATGGGTTCATTCCTAATCAGCTAACCGCCCATTGTCTCTGCCCACAGTCAAACAAACACTTTTGCAAAATTTCCTTTCCTTTAATCTTTCTTTGAAAAACCCAATTCCTTCTTCTTCCTGCAACTCCTCTATAGTGCTAACACCAATGTCATATGAAATTTACCTTTTTGGTGACGTTTAAGATTATGACTAAGGCAATTAAGAAACATAATGAAGGGTATCATCAAGAAAAATGGTGGTGGTTCAGTGTCATTCCACACATGCAAGCCGTCATTTCACTCTATCATTCAAATTGGCTTATTTCAAATTTGCTGACATGGATGACACGTGGACTTGTGGGTTGACACTCCCCCTAGCCTAAATTAGAGCATGTGTCTGCATAGGATGGGTGGTAATTATGATGTGACAGGGCAGAGTACAATTATATGTTATGTGAAATATCAACATTAATTTACAGTGATTAAATAAATGTACTAAATATAATTAAGATATAATAGATTGTCATGCACGTACCTAAAAACTTGGAGTATCTTTTGCAAGGAATGTGGAGAAAGCACCGGTTACCTTTAAAAGTACAGTTGAGCAATTAATGCAATGGTGATGGAATGACGTGATGGTGAAGTGAAGTGATGGTGGAGTTATGGAAGAGAGAGAAGATGGAGATGGAGATGGATGGGTAGATGGATTTATTGATGAAGAAGTGGATTCCCACAAAAGTGGAAATCTTTATTATGATATGATTGCATGCATACCTGGATTAGTTAGAAGGAGGGATACTAGGTCTGCTTGCTTTGGCTGTAGGAAGTTCAGAGGTTTGGTGTTGAATAAATTGTTGTGTGAATTCTTGCTTGGACGCTGGTTTATGATATAACCTTAGATGGTGACCGTTGACCAAGAGTTTGAATCTAACAGGGTCAATGGTTGTGAGTTGAACAACACCATTGGAGAAGACTTCTGCAACTTTATACGGTCCCAACCACCTGGTCTGTAGTTTTCTTGCATTATCTTGATACCTGGAGTCATAAAGGAGTGCCCAATCACCTGGCTAGAACTGCTTTTCCTTTATATATTTGTCATGCCATTTGACCCTCTGATTTTGCACTATCTCAATATGATGAAGGGTTGACTTTCTCATCTCATCCAAAGCATTTAGCTGCATGATTTTGTCCTTTTGTACCTTGGATATGTCTATCCCAAGATCAATGTAGTCCTAAGAGTGTTATGCTCAAACTCAATAGGCATCATGGATGTCTTCCCATACAGTAATTCAAAAGGAGTGAAACCAATGGTTGTCTTCCAAGTGGTCCAATAAGCCCATATAGCTTTTGAAAACCTATTTTCCCAATCTCTTTTGTGAACAACCACTGTTTTGGTCAAGATAGCCTCTATTTCTCTATTGGTCACCTCAAACTGGCAATTGGCCTGAGGGTGATAAGGGTAGATTTCCTATGCCTCACATTATATTCATTGACTAATGTTGTGACAAGGGTTGATGTAAACTGAGCCCCTTGATCTGCCATTATCTCCCTTGGAACCCCATAACGCGTGAAGATTTCCTCATAGAGGAATTATGCAACTTTATTATCTTTGGCATGTTTCATAGCTTTAACCTTAACCCACTTGGTCACATAGTCAGTGCAAACCAAGATGTAGGATTTTCCATTTGATGGAGGATCAATGGGACCTAAAAAATCAAGTCCCCATTTATCAAATGGAGTGATGACTACCTAGGGGTAAAGAGGCATCTCATTAGATTTAGTTAGTTGGCCCATCCTCTGACATCTATCACACTTCTTAGTATACTTTCATACATCCTTATGAAGTGTGGGCCAGTAATATCCTATATTAAGAATCTTCATTGCTATCCTCTTGGCTGCAAAATGCCCTCCACAGGGTTCATTGTGACATGCATGCAGTATATCATATGTTTCATCCTCCCTTACACATCTCATTACGTGATCTAGTCTAGTGTAGAATAAACATCCTGCAATCCATGAGAAAGGAAATGTTTTCTCAATGAGAAATTTTCTCTCTTTTGGAGAGAAATGGGGAGGAACTCTCCCTGTAACCAGATAATTGGCTATATCAGCATACCAAGGTGTGTGCACACTGATGGAAAACAAATGTTCATCAGGGAAAGAGTCATCAATGACTTGAGTGTCCTCTGATGTAGTCAATCTGGAGAGAAATTCTGCTACAACATTGCCTTTCCTGGTTTGTCAACAATGGTGATGTAAAATTTCCACATCAACAACAACCACCTTGCTAGCCTACTTGAAATCAAGGGCTTATTCATGAGGTATCTTATGGCTGCATGGTTTGTATGAATAAAGATCTGATATCCTGTTATGTAATGCCTAAACTTGTTAAGGGCATAGATGATTGCCAACATCTCCTTCTCTATCACTGTGTAATTAAACTTAGCCCCTTGTAGGTTTTTGTTGAAAAAATTGATTGCATTCTCAATTGCTCCCTCTTTTTGTCCTAAGACAACTCCAATAGCATAATCAAATGCATCTTTATGAATATGAAAAGGAAGCTCCCAATTAGGGCATTTGAGTACAAGAGCATGGGTCAAGACTGCTTTCAAATATGAGAATGCTTTGTCACACTCCTTAGTCCACTAGAACTTAGCATCTTTAGTTAGAACACTGTATAGTGGTGTTTCCATTTTACTGAAATATTTGATGAAGTGCCTATAGTATCCTGCATGTCCCAAGAAACTTCTAACATCTTTTTACTTTGCAGGAATAGGAAGATTGGTGATCACCTCAATCTTGGCTGGGTCTACTTGAATTCCTCTTTGAGAGATGTAGTGGCCAAGGACTACTCCTTCCTGCATCATCATGAAGCATTTCTCACTATTCCAAGATAGATTATGGTCTTCACATCTCTGTAAAACTTTCCTTATATTTTCTACTGCTTCTGCAAAATCAGCACCATAGGTTGTAAAATCATACATATAGATCTCCATACAATCATGTGAGATATCTAAAAATATACTAATGACTTCTCTTTGAAAGGTTGCAGGTGCATTACATAAACCAAATAAAAGTACTGAGTAGGAATAAGTCCCCCAAGGACATGTAAAGGTTGTCTTCTCTTGGTCCTCAAGTGCAATCTGTATTTGATTATAACCACTGAATCCATCTAGAAAATAAAAATATTGCTTACCTGCAAGTGAATCCAGTACTTGGTCTATGAAGGGAAGGGGAAAATGATCCTTGTAGGTGGCAAAGTTTAGTTCTTTGTAGTCAACACAAACTCTCCATTTACCTCCCTTTTTAGGAAAAAATACCAATGGGGAAACCCATTGGCTGTTTGAGATAGGGTAGATAAATCTTGCATCCAATAATTTCTGTAGTTCCCCTTTTACAATCTCCCTCAATGCAGAGTCAATTCAACTTTGTGGCTGCCTTACTGGTGTATAGTCATCTTTGATATATATCGCATGAGTACAAAGCTTGGGGTCCAATCCTTTCATGTCATGGTAGTCCCATGCAAATGCATGTTGGTGGGTCTTCAACAGGTTTGTTAGGGACAACTGCTGCTCTTGACTCAACTTGCTATTAATATTCAAATGTTTCCCTTCTGACACCTGCACTTGTGTGGTTAACTCAATCATGGTTGTTTCACTAATGCTTGACATATTTAGTTCATGTGGCGCAATGTATGAAGCATATTAGTTGCTGTAGGAAGTTCAGTTATAGGAAGAGCGGGAAAAAGTGTCTTCACTAGACGTGTAGAACCATATTCATAAGTGGATGACTCTTCATGCACCTCACAATGGTTTTGAATTATGTGGGACAACACTTCATCTTCCTCCTGAAGTTGCATGAAAGGAATTTTTCCTATCATCATGAGTTGTGCCACTGAATTGACTTCTTCGGCCTCTTCTCCAATATGTGGTCATATGGGGTTATCCATATCATGGGATGGTTGAGCAGGAGGGTAGAGAACAATATTTTTGGTGTTTTTCCCATCAGAAATAGTCATGTCCCCTCACCAACATCCAATGCAAGCATCTGTTGTGGCTAACCACGACCTTCCTAGAATAATGGGATACCCTCCTAGTGTAGCTTTAGGAGAAAGGATCATGAAATCTGCTGGGTACTCCCAAGAGTCTAGAGCTACAACAAGGTCTTCTACTATACCATTTGGTTTGAAAATGGAACTATCAGCAAGCTACAGGATAGTAGGAGTAGGTCTCATGTTTGCAACATTCAATTGCTGCAGGATATCCTTAATCATCACATTTATTGCTGCTCCCAAGTAAATTAGAGCATTCTTCATTTGGATTCCATTTATAACAACTCCTACCATAGGACTACCTAGGTCAGTGTATTTAGGAACAATAACTTTCCCAAGCATGATATCTGCTAACTGTCCCACCACATGAAATGTAGTGGGGTCTTTCTTTTTCCTCCCTAGATTTTTGAGGCATGTTTCTTTGATTTCTTTGCCATATATGGGGACATATTTTATGGCCTAAAACAAAGGTATCTTAACACATATGTGTTTCAACTGATCCAAAATGTCAAAGGTTGTTTCCTCCTTCTCTTCCTTTTGTTTAACAACTTCTAACCTTTGAGGAAATGGTGGATTTTGATCAGTCTGTTGAACTGGTTCAATATTTTTAGGCACACTTGGCTAAATGGGGACATTCTGATGCTCCTCCTCTTCCACAGGAATCTCAGTGATGATACGAGTGGAAGGAGCTAGCAAAGTGGTTCCTAAATGTAGATGAATATCACTCACACTCACAACATATGTAGGGAACTGATTAGGATATACAAAGTAGACTGGTTGCTATTGTGGTTTGTTATTTGGGTTAGGTGTGGGATGAACTACTAACTGAGTAGGTCTAGGTGTGCTAGAACTTGAGATAGTAGGATGAGGCATTATGGTAGGCTGCTGAGGCTGTGGAGGTGGTTGTATGTAACTAGTTGTCTAGTTTGGCCATTATTGTCCTCCCCTCCATTGGGATGTCTGCTACCAGTTTCCTGGAGGTGGCTGCCAATTCCCCTAAGATTGTTGCCACTGGGGTGGAGAGTTTTGGTGATTCAGACAGGTATTTGGAGGGTTGTTCCAAGGCTAAGGTGGATATCCTCCATAGTTGGATGGGTATGGGGGTTGCCATTGATTACCAGATGCATAAGAATTGAAATAAGGCCCGAAAAAAGATAATGGATTTGGTGGCATACCTTTTCTTAGGGCCCATGGTCTCCTTTGTGCAATGTAGTAGACTTGATCACCATCACCTTGGATTGGCTTGAACTCAGGTGGAATCTGCTTGTTGTCAATGTTGGCTACCATTTTGCATTTGTAGTCCTTCTTTTGTCTGCAATGAGGGCAATATTTTGCTAACATTTCCTTTTCCTCCTCATGTTTCTTCTTTGCTTGAACTGTATCTAGCTAAGTAGCCAGATTGTTTATGATGTCTTTCTTGAAATTTTCCAACAAGTGAGTAATCTCCATCCTTGAAACTCCATAGGTGGATGATTTACCCATAGAGTATTGGTAACCTCTTCCTTTCTTTGAAGCTACCCCAGAATAGTTCTAACATATCTTCTTAATATCATCCTAACGAACTTGGGTGATATCACCTCCTCCCATTAGGTCCAGAGCATCAATGCAGCTTTCATTGATCCCTTTGAGGAAGAGCATCTTTTGAGACTCTTCATTGAGTGTATGATGTGGGGATTTCTGTAGGAAAAACAAAAACCTTGAAATGTAGTCCTCCAAACTCTCATCTTCCTTCTACTGCATCCTAAAGATGACATCTCCTCTCATATCACTGCCCCTACAATATTCTTTGTACTTTTCAAGAAACTTTGTTTTCATATCATCCCAAGTCTCTACAATATTCCTGCCTAAGCTCATAAAACATCTTAATGCAACTTATTTCAAGGTGGTAGGAAACAACTTAAGCCTATGAGCATTAGTGGTATAGTCATATTTTCTACAGAGATATAAAACTCAAACAAGAAAGTGTCAGGGTCTTCTGTGACAAGCCCATAGAAGTTAGGAAGGACTGAAGTAGGGATGTTTTTGAGGTTATCAACTTCATTCTGATGAGTGATGGGGAATGTAAAAGATGGTTGGTTGAGTTTTTTTCAGTTTACATCAGCCATGCCTGCTTGATGGAGTTCCAAAGCAAATAGGTTTTCAAAACTGGTCAAATTGGGAAATGCATCAACAAAAGGATGTGCCTCTTCTTCTTCTTCATCTCTTGGAAAATTTTGAAGCTCAACTAGCTGGAATGGGTCAAGGTTCGGGTCATTAGGAAGGAATCTCCCATAAACATCTCTTCTCCTTCCTCTATGTATGCGGTATCAACTCAGTATCAACCAACTCACACAACGAATTGGTGAAAGAATAGCAGGTCATTGCTTTTCTAAATGAAGGGTATGCTAAGAATTTTTTTTGGAAATACTACAAAAAGAAAGAAACTATCAATGACTTCAAAGAACTTCCTAGTTTAACACCATCCCCGACAATGACACCAAAAATATTGGCCTCCTCTAATGGTTTAATAACTAAGCCCTTAGAGCTATGACTTAGAGATTGAACATATGCACTAAGTAGCTATCTTACTCATCATGAAGGTGCATTTCATTGTCAACCCAAGGATGTAAAATTGAAATGGGTCAACACTGTATGTGCATTAGGACTCCACTGTAGTCATCCATAAACTAGAAAAGAAACAGTATTAGAAATAAATGCTACAAAGAAATCAACTTGAGCACTGAGCATGAATCAACAACTACACTAAGGATTAAAAACTGGACTGGACATAAAAGATAGGAATGGAAATCTCAACAAATAGATAGGAAACTACTCTGCTTGCCTTGGCTACAGGAATAGTCAGAACAAAATTCTAGTGGTTGCAGGAATAGACAACTGTTGAAACTGAAACTAATTACTGAAAAAAAAACAACTTTTAAACTAAATGGGTGGAATTCTCACCAAGTGGCCCCCCTTGAGTGAGTCTTCCTTAAGATAACTTAGATGCAACAACTCAGAATATCATTTTAATCCTTGAAAGCATGATTACAACATATCAACAATATAATTGTATTACTAAAACTAGAAAATGCAAGTACAATCTCAGAACATCCAACCTTATGAAAAGGGGCATTTGACCATTATTTATAGAGAGATAAACTTCTAACCAACCCTAACTACCTAGGCAGTCGATTCCATCAAAATAGGAGGATGCCATTTATTGAAAGCTTAGAAAAGAGAGGGAAGAAGTTATGCATGCGCCAAATTTGGTCAAAGCATACTTTCCCCAATGAGAATCTAGCACAACACACTCCCTAGAATTGCTCAACAAACAAACATGACCATTAAAAGGTAGTTACAATCTTTCATTTGAATTAGAAATTTCCCTCCATTGGAATTTTTTCCCTCCATTGAGAGTTGTCCCTCCTTTGACCTCTTAATGATCATCTTCTTGACTTTCTTGGCAATTGACCAACTGGCAAGAGTTTCTTCCACTTTGCAAGCTTTGTTGACATCAACATCTTAGTGTGAATCTGTATAATGACATTAGCACACACAAACAATTGCATATCCATAATTATCTTAAAGTAACAACCATTCAACCACATGTAAAATTAACACAGATAATTCACATAGCATGTTAATGTCATTAAAATTAACAAGGATAAACTTATACCCAAGGTTTATGGTTTTAAGGAAATAACATGGAAAATGTCAACAACCAAGTGCCAAAGTCTATGGTAACAACAACAAATATATAATAAACCCTATCAAATTTGAGCCATTAATTGGACTCAACACATGAGACAACATTTCATTGAGGTTTTTTGTGAAATAGTTAACATGCCTTCACTATGATTCCACACTTTGTAGGCATGTATACCAATATCCCTTACACAACAAATTTAACTTCTGATATCTCAATGATGGGATGGGAAGATGATGGTGTATTTTGTGGATAATACTAGTGCACAACCCCATATAATTGGAAAATCACCAACTACATAATGCTTTAGTGAATGTTGAGTGCTAAATTTGAGTGGAGGTTTAGATAAGTTTGTGGTTGTGAAATGAAACAACCTCTTTTCTTTAGTCACAGGTTGTGGGTTGTGATTTTTCACAACCCCATAATTTATGCTGTGGGTTGTGATTTTTCACAACCCCATATTTTATGTTGTGGGTTGTGATTTTTTACAACCTCATCTTTTTCTTTTTGTTTTTCCAACTTTTCAACTTTTCTCCTTTTTTAATTTTCAGCAACTTTTCCTTTTCACACTTAATTACTCATTCCAAGTAATTTTGAAATTTTTGGCACTTAGGAATGAAAACTTATATCAACCAACCTCATGGAAACAACTAGTGTGATCATGTATTATTTTTCAACTTCCATGAACCAAAGACAAATTTTAATCATGTTTTTTAATATGTGAGAATTTAATTGGCGAAGAGACTTGGAAACCTGCTTATTGACTTTACAAGTTTGTTGATGAAAGGAATAGCCATAAATTTTAATTGGATTCATATTTTTCATTAAAAAATTTCCACATTGCTAACTATACCATCATGACAAAACCTATTAAGCCATTTTGTTTCAGATTTGTTATAACTTTTAATTTAATTTTTTTCACAGTTCTTGAAAAAAATATTAAAGTTTAAATAGCTTGCAAAATAGAATAATTTTTGACTAAAAAACTAGCCACATTAGGAAAAATATCATTAGGAACATCCATATAAAATGAATTCACACCAACTCTCATAAATTTCTAAATAATTATTTTTTTAAATCCCGTCAATTTGCACAATTGTTCATTGGCTTAAACTGAAACAACGTACATTTGTATTTTAATCTAGTATCAAATATTGGAGCTTTGTGCAACTAAACTATATTAATCAATTGAATTTTTAAATTTTGAGGCCTATTTGACAATAACACAATGTAAATGATCTATGACGAAGGCTTTATAATGACATTTTTGATCAAATGTATGACCTATACACTAAAAACACTTGAGGTATTTGCATTAAGGATTGACTGATTGAGATATTTTGGTGCAAAAAGTTTAAAATTAGATATATTGAAAATGAAGGCAACAAGTCCTTAGTGAAATGGGTTGTCCTAATCTCCATCTAGATTAAGGAAGGAAGTGGGGCCACTAAGTAGTGTGAACACCATAAGATCATCATTAACAAACATATTAATGATGGGATTCCATGGAAGAGGAGGATCAAAACCTCAAATTTTATTAGAGGGATGAGCATCAAAGATCATGTTAATATCAATCATAATGTCGATAATACCCATCATTAATTAAAAAATACACTCATTCAGATAAGGATCAGGTGAATCATTATACATATAAGAAATCAATTGTGGCTTACTACTAACAAAAATATTTAGTAGGAGCCTCAAGAGTTTGGGGTGTCAGAATGCTTACTACACTATGGATAATTGATGTAAAAGGGATAAGAGGTTGTGAAATTGAATTAGGCTTAGGTCACTAGAAATGTGGAGTGGGGTAATGTTCAAGTTTTTATTTAGGGTTTGGGAAAGATACACCAATTTTTAAGGTGGAGGGATGAAGCTCAAGAGATACCAAGTGGTAGATGCATGTGAAATGGATAAGAGAGGAAATGGTAGTGCTAGATATGATACTAAAATTAGATAATTCCAATGGAGTGGTGAATGGAAAAAATTAAGAATCTCAAGAAGAATGGGTAGGTTGAGAGAAGGAGCCAAGACCACTTGAATTCATTGAGATCTTAGATTAGTTAAAGTTTCTTAGATGGATGAGAGGTTATAGGTTTAGAAGAGGGAGATGGAGGTGCATGTAAAGGCATAAATTTGTAGGGTGGTGGCATGGGTGGATCAAGGATGGCATGAGTAGTAACATAGTGACGATGCTTGTTCACTTGGTCCAATTGGTTATGTTAGGTACACACTCTAGATTTGGGAGGAGAGTTAGGATCATCCAACATGGGTTTCTTTCTTCTACCTATCTTGAGGGAATAGGGTGGAACATGAAAAACCTTTGGAAGTAAAGTGACCACATGAGATATACAAGAAGAGGTGAAAGGGTCAACCAACACGGGTTTCATTCCTCTTGGTTCCTTAGGGGTAGGGAGAGGAATAAGAGAAACCACTAGGGTTGAATGACCATGGGAAGTGCATATAAAATTTATGAGGAAATAAGAGAAGGAATTTGACTCACCTTATATTTTTAATAGAATTTAAATAAGATATCAATGTAAGGTAACAGGGGGCTAGAAGGGGTAGGCTATAAATAGTCAAGAGGGAAGTTATCCTAAATGGAAATTGGTTGGCATCCAATTTGAAAAATAGTATATAATATGCCATTATAAGGAAACTTAAAATATTTATGAACTGTAGATACAACTTAATTTCTAGTGATCCATGGATGGCCCAAGACAATGTGAAAGTGATATGAAGAAAGAATGATGCTGAAGTAAATATCTAGGTTATTTGGTCCTACATAGATATAAATGGTAATGCAACCTATGGATAGAATGGAGAGGCCATCATGCACATGCACACAAATATTTCAAATGGATCACACATATCTCTATACAGTTAGTTGACATATAGGAATTCCTCTATCACTATAATTATAATGCTAATACAGTAAACCAAAGCATCATAAATAGAATTTTGTTTAACTAAAATATAGATGTAGAGAGGGTCATCATTTATTCCAGAAGATATCAACAAAATATGTTGGATTAGACAATCAAGATCTTCAATTCACAACACCAAATAACCTTCCACACACATAATAGAGAAGTAATAATAGAATATGTTATTCTACCAATCAAGAATACAATATGAATAAAATATTCAAAAGATAATAAATATTGTAGTGTAGAAAATTGTACTCCCTTGTAGGTGATAGTATAATTTCATGCTTAGTTTGGACCTATTTTAGTGACCCTTGCATTTATGCATTTTTAACACCTCTTAATAGGCCCTAATTCCGTAAATTATATATTCCAAGGCCTATTTTTACCATTTTCAAAAAGTTGCAAGAATTGAATAAATGTAACTAATTGTTGCTTTGACCCCAATCAAGTATGTCCTAGAAATTTGGGCTAGGACCCATACGCCCATGGGCGTACGAGTCCCCCTTCTTAGACATGGCCCAAATTTTGGTGAGTTTTTGGCAGCAATTTAATATTCAGAATTCAAATTTAAGATGTCAGCTTTTAGTATCTAATTTTTGGGAAATTAGAGAAATGCCTATAAATACCTAGTCTTTTCACATTTTCAAACTAGAGATAAGAGAACATAAGAAATAGAGTTCAAGCAAGCAAAGTTGAGCATCATATTTCATCATATACATTTGTATTTATAGGTTTTCAAGCATAATTGCATATTTGATCAAGCTTTTATCACATGATTGAAGGTTGATGCCTATGGAAGGACATAACGGATTCTAGGTTTGGGAGATGCATTTGGCCACTTCCTTCAACCTAATGACTTGTTTCCCAGTGTTCTCATTTTCAAAATTCATTCCTATTGTAGCCTAAAGCAAGGTATCATTGAATTTTAGATTTACTTAGGGTGTTTGAGTTCTCCCTAATTGGATCTTATCATTTTCATATAGGAATCTCTCTCTAATACACTTGAGTAGGGTTTCTTTGCATTTAGCTCATAACAACCTTAGACACACATAAGGTTAGGGATCTCACACACAATATTTTATTAGATCTTTCGCTATTTGTGAGGTTTAAATACCAAATAGGGGTTTGACTAAGGAAAATCCCCATATAGCCACCCAAACAATTTCTTTTTCAGATTTATTGCAGGTATAAATTTTAAAATGAAAGATTTACAAGTACATGAACAAAAAGCAAACAAAGGGCTACATGATCAGCTTTTGAAGTTTTGGGGAGGAAGGCATACAAAGATCCATATGCCCTTGGGTGACTGTGTCCTTTTGCACATGCTAGATTCAACTTTTGGTGGCAGGTACACATCATTTAACACTTATCAGATCCACTTGCAAATTTTTGTTTTAGTATGTGTATTTCTAGATTATTGCATTTATTTCATTAGGGCATATAGCTCAATTAGGTTAATCATTCTAAATCATTTCCCATCCATCTTCAAGGCCCTAAGAAAGTGGATCCAGGTTTGATTGGCTCACCTTTTTGGTAGATAGTCAATCTACTCACCTTGTTGACCCACCTTCTAATGCAACTTGGAAAAATTATCCTAAGAAACCCTAGGTTTAGACATTAAACATAGGGTTCCCTTTTTCGATGTTTCATTTTAGTAAATCTGACATTTTGACATCATAATTTTTTTGAAAATTGCATTCATCTACCCTAGATCTAGGTTTTACATCTTTCATTTAGGGTTTCATATTTGCATCATAAATAGTCATAAAAATCCAAAAATATTGCATCGTAGTTTTCTTTAGGGTGTATTTAGTCATTTAATTGTTACTTTTTGGTACACATTGTCATACATTTGCATTTCCTTTACATTGCAAAATTTTGGAAAAACAATCATTGTAGAGCCATTTTGCAAGTAGAAATAGTAAACTTAAATAGAGATATACATATTCAGTTTTCTATTTTTTGAAACCCCTGTCAGGGACTCAGACACCCCTGGGTGTCCCTTTCCTACTACAGGTGACTCGGTGAACTTCTGCACACATTTCTATCTCTATGTTTATATTTTGTTTCTGCTGATAAATTTTTGTTTTGAAATTCTGAAATAGTATTATTGCATGTTAAACAAAGTTGTCATTTTGCTTAGTTTGGTCAAAATTTTGAAAGGATTTCACTTTGCAGTACTTAGCATTTTCAAATTTATAGAGCAATTGTTTGCATTTTTTGAATCATTAAATAACTTGGGTAGATTATCTTTCATTTTACAAACATTCAAAATCTTAGATTATTACAAGACATTACACAAATTGGAAACTCATAAAATATTAGCATAATCAATCCAAAACATGGGTTTGCAAATTGAAATACAATTAAACTATGTTAATCAAACTTTTGAAACTAACATTTTTGAAAAATCCCTACAAGGACCCAAACGCCCTTGGGCATCCTTTTCCTTTGAAATAGCTTCAAAACTTAGAAATAGACTAATATTTACTATTAGTATACAGGTCTCCAATCTCATTTCCAGATCTATAGTAGGTCTATAAACCAATTTTTATCCCTAGTTAGTTTGAACGTGCATTGGAAATTATTGATTAATCTTGGAGAAAGTTGATTAATCTTGGAGAAAGTTTAGTCATCTAATCATGTTAGATTTCTTTCTGCAAGTGCATTGTATACCTCTTAATCCTTTTAGTCATGATGACTTTGATATGTTAGATGAAGCCCTTGAGGACTTCATATCACCTATACCATCCACTAAGGCTTGTAAAAGTACTAACCAACAATGAACAATCAATGCAGTAACACCTCAACTCATTATTTACCCACCTTCACAACAACCTCAATTCCAAAACAAACCCATGCTTATCATAGGACCACCTCAAAACAAATCAAAACCTCTAGGTGCTATCCTAAACTTTGCAAGACAACTCACTAGTGGTAATGTATCTTAGCAAGCAAGTTACCACACAATTGTTCATAAATATAATACAAGAAACAATAGGAAACTAATAAAAATACAAACCACTCCCACATCAATAGCACTTCCACAACCTATTTTTCCTAGTGTCCCTCATTTGCATCAACATAGTGGAAAGGAGTATGATATTGTGGAACAATTTCATAATACTCTTGCTAAGATTTCAATGTGGGAGCTAATTCAAACATCACCAACTTACCATGGAATGCTTCAAAGTTTCTTACAACAAGTTGTGGTCCCTCCTAGTGCACAACAAAATGATGTAGCAACCCTCATTCAAGGTATGAATTCAGTCAATCTTGATACTGTCTTTCATTGAAGTGAATTACCTCCAATGGAAATACAAAAATAAAATGATGCTTTGATGATATTGGTTGTTATCAATAAGGTTGGGATTAGGCACACCCTTATTGACACGGTTCAGGGCTTAATGTTTGTAGTGCAAATATTTTGGATAAAATTGGAGTGGACAAGGCTAAAATTCAACCAGACTCCTTATCCATTTGTGGTTTCGATAATGTAGGCAAGCAACCTCTTGGGGTGATAACATTACCTATCAAAGTTGGATATGTTACCTTACAAACTCCTATGCGTGTCATGCCCTAGGAACTTTCATATAATATCCTCTTGGTTAGACCATGCTTTCATGAAATGAATGTAGTCCCTTCAATGCTACACTGTATGCTGAAATACACTTACAACAACAAGGTCTACACAATAAAAGCTTATCCAAAATCTGAAAGTTGTTTACAAACTGAAAAGGGAATGAAAAGTCCTTTGAGAAAATTGATACCAACTCCAAAAGTAGAACCATCCCAAGAAAAAGAGAAAGATGAGCCTCTTTCATCGGTGACAAGTTTGTTGGATTACGATTGGGAGTCCTTAGATTTCACACCAACATTCATGGGGGAATACAAGATAACGAAAAAAATGAAATTAAAAGACAAAGAAGTTGCGGTGGTATCAACACAATCTGATATTGAAAAATCTAAGAAGCAAGAGTCCATAGCCTCTAGTAGTGAGAAGAAAAAATATTACAAATCTACATATGATGAAATTGAGTATGAAAAACCACCTTCCTCAAAAGAAATGGAACAACTTTATGGAAGAGGGTACCAACTTTTGAAAAAAATTGGTTATAATGGAAAAGGATGTGGAGTGAAAGAACAAGGTATTTGTGTCCCTATAGAGCTTAACATGCAAGAGACAAAAAAAGGTCTTAGATATTGTCCTTCAAAAGAAAAAAAAGTATCAAGGAGACCTTCAATTAATGTAAATGTTATCACACAAGATTCTCCTAAGACAACCCTAAAATTGGAGCATCATGAATTGATAGAAACTACATGTGAGAATATGTCATTGTATATGTTTCAAGATGATGATTCCCTAGTGAATTTTTTGGGAATAAATGGTACTTCACCCACTTATCATAGTAATCAAAAAGTTTTTTTATTATGCTAAGGAATACTATGGGAAAGAAATGAACCATATGATGAACAAGGTGAAGCTAAAACACCTCACGATGATCCAAATTACAGTGCATTACTTGTAAAAGATACCCTAGATGTTCAAATGGACCTCTCTAATGAAGAAAAAGTGATTCAAATTGGAAAGTTTCTTGATGAGGATGAACAAGAAGATCACACAACTTTATTACATGATTTTACTAAAATATTTACTTGGACTTATTCAAATATGATGGACCGTATTGACCCTAAAATAGTCACACATAACATTGTTCTTGAGGAAAATGCTAAACTAGTGAGATAAAAGATACAAAATATGAATCCTAAGATGGCGTTATTAGTTAAGGTCGATATTGAAAAGATTTTACAAGTTGGATTCATTTTCCCCATTGATTATTCACCTTGGATCTCTAACATTGTGGTATTAGCGAAACTTGATAATCATATTAGGATGTGTACAAATTTTTGAGATCTTAA
This sequence comes from Sequoia sempervirens, assembly GCA_007258455.2. Taxonomy (NCBI): domain Eukaryota; kingdom Viridiplantae; phylum Streptophyta; class Pinopsida; order Cupressales; family Cupressaceae; genus Sequoia; species Sequoia sempervirens. The sequence continues at coordinate 62,446,252 of VDFB02086081.1, read as the reverse complement.
CAAAGCATCCATAAAAGATAATTTTCCCCTTCCTAATATTGACATGATAGTGGATTCAACTATGGGACACACTTTATTATCATTTATGGATGGATTTTTATGACATTACCAAATTTTCATCAACCCTCAAGATCAATATATGACAACTTTAACTATGCCTTGGGGAATGCTTTGTTGGGTTGTTATTCCTTTTGGATTAAAGAATGCTAGAGCTATGCATCAAAGAGCAATGACATTAATATTTCATGATTTTATACACAACATATTGAAAGATTATGTTGATGATATTTTGGTTGTCTATAACATGTCAAGACCATGTCAAAATCCTTCAATTTTTTTTGAAAGAATTCGTAAGGATAACACGAGGCTAAACCCAAAGAAATACATCTTTGGTGTGGATAGTGGAAAACTATTGGGTTTTATAGTATCACATAGAGGCATTGAGGTGGAAACAAAGAAGATTGATGCTATCATAACATGCCACCTCCTAAGAACATTTCACAATTGGGTAGCTTGCAAGGAAAGATTTAGGCTATCCGTTGTTTTGTCGTGTCATTGGTGGATCAGACTCTTCCCTTTACCTAGCTCCTTAAGAAAGAATCAAAATTTAAATGGGCTGAGGATTGTCAAAAAGCTTTTGAGAGCTTGAAACAATACCTAGCTAATCCTCCCATTTTGTAACTAGCTACTCAAGGAAAACCTTTTATCCTTTACATATCAACATCAACTCATGCTCTTGCTACATTATTGGCTCAACAGGATGAGAATGTCAAGGAGCATCTTGTTTACTACATTAGGCAAACATTGATTGATTATAAAACTCAATATACAACTATAGAAAAATAATGTTTGGCTCTTTTCTTTGCTACAAACAAATTGAGACATTATTTGTTAAATGCGAAGGTGAATGTCATGATGAAATTTGATCCTTTAAACATATCTTTACTAAAATGGATTTGTTGAGATGCTTGGCTAAGTGGGTTATGTTGTTAACTGAATTTGACCTTAAATTTGTTCCCTAAAAACAATCAAGGGTCAAGCATTGATCAACCATTTAACCGAGGCTCCCTCACCTTTAACATTACCAAATATTGACTCATTTCTTGATGAAAATGTATTGAACATTAATGATAATGAAACATGAGAATTGTATTTTGATGGATCTAAGTGTAGAAATGGTTTTGGAGGAGTTATATTAATACTTCCTTCAGGAAAACCAATTCCCTTACCCTATCATTTATACTTCCTATGTATAAAAAGCACTGTGGAGTATGAGGCCCTTGTTGCTAGGATATGTGTGGCCTTATCCTTAGGTGTTCATTTTTTTTGTATATTTGGTGATTCTCAATTAATCATTAAACATATCAATGGGTCTTATTAAGCAAATCATGATAAGTTATCAAAATATAAAGACCTTATAGGGTGAAATCACAATACTATGTCTCACTTTTTTCCCAAGATGGACATTTACATCAATATTTTTAACCGAATCTTCATCTTCTGAGACCTATAATGACTAAACCATTAAGAATTTAAAGACGATGTGAACTAGTGATTTGTGTGTAGATTATAAATATTTTTTTTTCATTTTTTTCCAAAATAAATAATGAATCTTTCAACATCTCCTTTAATAATTGGTTTTAGATAGAAACCGACATTTTCAGAAAGTAACATTTGTGTTGTACAACATCAGTTTTTTTCTACAAAGGATTAAATTCTAATTTTTGAAATATAGATTCTCAACATCAATAACTAGGGAAAGGATATTTTTTCATAATTTTTTGTTTCAATTTTTTTTTTAAATTAATTTTTGAAGTCACAGTAACTATAATTTGGACATATGTGTATGTTGTACAACATAATTGTTTGTGTATATATCAAAATCCAAATTTTCTTTTTTGAGTGAAACAAGGACATCAATAACTAGGGAATGGGTATTTTTTGAATTTTTTTTACAATGGTTTAATATTTTTCCACCTCTGCACAACAAAGAGCTTGAAGTTTAGACAAAAACCTATGTTTAGTAAAAATTAAAAATTAAATACATGATAAAATAAAAATATATCAAACTTATACTTGTTGGAAAGCTCGTTTTGATGGCTAAAATCTTGCAAAATATAATTTTTAAATGATGTTATTTAATCCCTAAAAAGGTAAAGAAAAAGTGGTTTTTTGCCAGCATTTTGATTGTTGCGAAGGAGACTCCATTGTGGGTATGATTTAATACTAGAGGGGTTCTATCCATGGGGGTTTGATCTAAGGGGGTATTATCTATCCCTCTTCAATTAAAACCCTTTAGATGAAGCCTCTCAAGACTTAAATCATTATTTTTTCTAAAAATAATGATTTCAGGCAAAAATCAGCACGTCCCAAAAGTGAGACACACTATTGTGGCAACACCCTACAATGACATTACTAAAGTATTTTAAATCATATGCCATTGACAATCTTCCATGAAAGGATAAGCGACATGCAAATGCAATGACAAGCACAACTTCCCTTGTTTCTCTTAAAGATTCTTTCATGGATTTCGCATTCGTTGTCCATACTCTCACAAAGCCATCGATAGATGAGAAGATAAAAGAAGTCTTAGTTGCTAATTTTGAATTCTAGTGAATGGTATACACCAATATTTAATTATATAAAAGAAGGTACCTTTCTTGAACCAACTACCAAAAACACTAGAACTCATATTTAGAAACTTGCATCTTAATACATAATCCTAGTAGATATGTTATATAGGTGGTCATTCGATGGTCTTCTTCTTAGATGACTTAAACAATCTGAAATCCCTATATCCCTTGAGGAAGCTCATACGAGTCCTTGCAGGGGGCGTTTTGGAGGTCGACTGTTAGTTCAAAAGTTAATGCACATAGGATATTATTGATGAAACATGGAACAATATTGTTTTGATCTCGTTAAGAAATGTCATAAGTGTTAAGAGCATAACAACTTGATTCATGCTCCCACTTTCAAACATCGTGCCCAAATTCCTATTTGGCCATTTTTGGTATGGGGTTTGGATCTTATTGGAAAGATTTCTCCTTCTTCTTTGTCAGGACATACATTTATAATAACTGCTACAAATTATTTCACAAAGTGGGTAGAGAAAATTCCTCAAAAGGGTTTTTAAAATGTTGATGCAAATTATTTATGATGGTATTATAATCTCATGTGAATAACTCTTGAATTGATAATGATTTTGATTATATGACTTCAATAATTAATTTCTCTTAAGATATATTATTTAATGCTTGGCCTTACTATACACCTCCAAATATAAATTTTATCACCCACTTTTTTTAACATAATGCATTAAGTAAGCTTATATACTTAGTTTAATTTATTTAATTAACCTAGATTTATGTAAAATGGATTCCCTTCAAATAAATATTTAATAAGATGGTTTCAACTTTCAAGACTTTTAAGACTTGTACTTTTTCCTAATATTTATTAAGAAGAATCTAGTGAGTGAAAGTGACTACAATAATTAAATCAAGTTGTGTGGTCACCATTCATTAATACTTTATTTTGTGGGTAAATATGATGTGAGTTTTATTTGTTTGCTGAAGATAAAAACATATTTTTATTTATTTTTGAAATAGTAAATTCAAAATTTTACTAGCAACAATATTTTCAGTTTTGTCTTATACAAGAGCAATATATCTAAATTTTGAATCACAACAATTTTGTGTTACTATGATGTTTCTATTGCTAGTTTATGATTTTAGATCTTAATGTTTATTTTAGTTGTATTCACTTAAGTTTTTTCTTTTTGTCATTGTGTGATCTCTAGTTATCATTACCAGTGCATTCTTTTATAGAAATTATGATTTCAACTTGTTCATATTAAACATAAAAATTACTCGAAAGATCTATATTTAAACATTTTCAACTAAATTTATCTTTTATATATTAATTCTCCTAAATAAAATACTATACCACCCACAATTTTTTTAAGTTAATATATAATATTTTATATACAAATACACATTTGTTCATGAATATAAAAATAAAAATTACATATCCATGTATCATTGTTAGGAAAAGAGTTTTGATGCACCCTTATTTTGATGTGCTTGTGAGCATTAAAGCTATTAACATATTTATAAAATTAATAACAGAGCATTCAAGGTCTCCAAAGACCTAAACTTAGGTTTCAACTGCATGAGATATAATTTTTCATAGCTGGTGAAAGCATTTTGAATCTGATTACATGCCAAATAAAAATGCTCTTAAATACCAGAGTACATGGCAAACATACCAGATCTACAGTGAATTAATGTCATATACATCAAAATCGCCCAATACTCAAGGAGCCATCATCACATTGTTCTAATTAATAAAAATAGCTTGACTAAAACCTTATACATATTGATAATGTCTATGGCTAAAACCTCAAATCAACACACGTTTTAATATATATTATTTAGAAGTAATTGCAAGATAGGAAGCTTGCGCAAGGTAATCAAAGGTTGGCATTCACAAATAAATGCATATACACTGTTAGAAATACACATAGCAGAGCTTCATTTTGCCAATGAACAGAAATGAGATAAGGCAACAACTTATGTTTTCTTGTTGTAGCTAGGCTACGACAAATACATGGCCTATGCTCATTCTAAATATTTGGAAAGAGATTGACAAGATAATGCAGTGCGATTAATTTAATTACCCCAAAAAATTTCCTAAATATATTTTAGGAGTGAAAACAAAACAACCATAAAATTGAAAAACGTTTTTGTGATGATCCTTTCAAAGGAAGTTAAACAGAGAAACAAAAAATGAGGGCAATTATGTCATGTCTTTCTAGATTTTCCTCGGGAATCCACAATTGGGTTCTTTGGTAGTGACCTAGCAGTGAATTGCAAGTGAAAAGTAGAGTTGACTGGGTGTAGAATAGTGAACTAGAGTTTTGGGTCTTCCTAACGATGTTACAGTGAACTACAGCCTAACGGTGAGTTAAGTTGCTGAGAAACAAGGAATTGGAGTTATGATGTATGGAAGGCATCCATGTTCTAGTGCATTCTAGGGGTTGGATAGTTATTTCCATTGGGGAGAGCTGAGAGGTGTTTGTGAAAATCTCTCAAAGGTATGCCATAGTGACATGTATCCATGTATCTTGAGTTATCAATTGATAGGATTTTGGAAAGTTCCTAAACGAGACTATGACAACCACTCAAAGATACTAGAAGTCAAAGGGGAGTTCAAAATTGGCAATTGGCTAGATTTTCTCTAGTGGGATGCCATGCATGTCAAGGTGGCTTAATATTTGCATAAAATATGGAGCTGGACGCATTGCATGTGGTTGCATGTTGGTACATGTCGTTGCTTGATTGGCATGTTACTTTATTGGTCAGTTTGGACTTGTGCATGCTATCCGTTTCATTTTGCATGCATGCAAAGACTATGAAAATGACACATGCCATTCCTGAGCGCCCATGTTAGAGGTTTATAAATATGAAAAATGTTTATGTATTTTGTGAGATGATTTTTATACTTTCTGAGAAGCCGTTATGCTACAGGAATTAGGGTACGGTCCCATGGAGGGGGGGCTTCCTAAAAAATTTCAGAGGGTGCTGCTGAGAGTTTTTAGGAATATTTTAAAGCTGGCGGTCCCATGAATTCAGTTTTGCAATTCAGCTTGAAAATTTGAGCTCCAAAATTTAAGGAATAAACTGGAGTATTTTGATAAAAATTAATAAATAAATAAAAGTTGTCTCATTTTTTTTTTTTTTAAAGAATTTAAAATTTTAAGTGATAGATAAGTGGTAGAAAAATTTCTAAAAAATTCCTAAGCTGTAGGGGCAATTTCTAGCCCCACCCCAATTTCACCAGCTGAAAGATGCATTCCTATACTGTAGGGGCTCCTTTTTTCTGGAAAAGATTCCAATTAATCCTGTAGCACATTTTTTTTTTTCCATGGGACCCCCTGCTCCATGAAAATAGAAGCCCAAGCCCCCCATAGGACTGCTCAGTTACTCTAGATTTGTATCATAGTGTAAAGACACTTGCAAGAGCATATAATCTGTTATTGTATTGTAACCACTTTTGTTACTGATAATACAATTGATTTATGCTTTGGTGTGTGGGTTTTTTCCTAAAAGGGTTTTCCCATGTAAATCTATGTGTTATAGTTTTATGTGTTTAAATCTAAAATTTAATTTATGAATGTGCATCAAACTATAATAGTTTAAAGATTTATAACCAAGTTTTGCAATCCTCTCCTACTTAGATTCATGTTTGGAAGTTGTTTCCACACCTAGCTTTCCTTTCATTTTAGACATGCAAGGGTATTGTGTTAGCTTAGGCATAAGGGTTTATGATCAATCCATCATAGCCACCACTTGGAGCTTGAGAAAGAGACATTAGGGAATATTTTCCATCAACATGAAAGAAGTTTTTAAGGCATAGGGACACACCACAATGGAACAAGATATCAATCCCAAAAGTAATCAAGGCCAAACTAATGATGTTGATTGATTGGCCAACATAGAAGCATCATGCCATATGTGCTTGCAAGGACTTATAAATTAGAACAAGACATGAATACCAAAAGTAAAGCCACTTAAGATTATTGGTTGAAAGCACTTTTTGATTCAATTGTGTATATTTTGCAACGATATTTCCAAACACACTTAATGATCCATCATTAGGATGAGGAGAGAATTATGATTTGGATTATAAACTTAACACTTAAAAATGAGGTAGGGATGAGAAAGTGATAAGAAGAGGGGAAAATGAAGAACAAAAAAGGATGAACATAAGAAAGGAAAAAGGAAAGAAAGAAAAAGAAAAAGAAAAATCAAATCCTAAATTGTTGGCCAGTCAAGGGTAGCCCAACTCCAATCAACCCATATATAGATCTTGAAATCCTAACCCCAATTGATCCCTATATCTATATATGTTTGGTAACCCAACTAGTCCAATCTTTGGGTTTGGTTCCTCATGCTAGGATAAAGGTAGAGTGCCTTTAGATAGTAGGGTTTGACCTGACACTACTATATTTCCCCTTATAGATCAACTCCAAACCCTTTCCAAAAAGACAATTCATTTCCCTAGTGATCTACTAAGCTTGCTCTTAAGAGTCTTTGTTTCCTTTTTTCTTTTGTTGAATTCCTTCCGTATCTTTTGTTTTTCGTTGTTCTTGTCACTTCCCCACACCACCTCCTTTTTAAGTACTAAATTTACAATCCAAATCATAATTCTCTCCTATTTTAATATTTTATTAACTATTCTTAAACATTATTAATTCAATAATCAAAACAAACTTTAACCAATAATCATAGAACTACTATTTACATTGACTATTTAATCTTTAAACCGAATAATATTTAAATAAAGTACATTTTATCATCATGTGACCGCTTTCTAACATATGTGAGGAAGCCATGCTTTTCAAATTTAAGCCTAAGGAAAATTGTTACCAATTCCTACGAATGAAGATTGTAAAGGCATGTGACCAAGTGGCAAAGAAGCGCCCCTACCATCACGTTTGATTTCCGCACGCTTGGCCCCATGATGTGTCCACCCTTATATCAGACCAGAATAATAATGCACATCTTTTAAAAAACAAGAGAATTTAAGGGAGTGAGCTCTACTACTAAATAATTAACTATGAATAGTAGTGTTAAATGAAAACAACTTTTTCTTTAGTTTTAATTGTTTATATAAGCAAACAATTAATAATAATTTTGTGGGTATAAGTAATTTTAAGTTGAATATTATTTAAAAAATTAAAGTGAAATATTTAGTTTAATAGTAGAAAAGTTATGATAGTAATGAAGAATAAGAAATTTTATATGTTTTTAATTTGGGATTAACAACTTTTTATTTGTATATTGTTTTAAGATTTATGTTTTAAATTAAGTTGAGTTTGTGTCTTAGGGTTGCTACGATATTTATATATTTGTTTGGTTGCTACTATATTTATATATTTGTTTTCTATTGTGCAAATATGATCCCACTGAATGTACCCGTCTACTTCTTAGTTTGCTAAATTTGCTTTTACTTGCTTTGTTATTGAATTGAAATAGTATTTAAAAATATCTTTAGTGGGCTATTAGTTTGCTAGGGAATAAGTTCTCTTAGATCAATCTTAGAATGAACTAACTTGATGGTCAAACCAATATCGAAAGTGACATCTTTTAGATTTGTAAATGCTTTTAAGACGATAATGTAGCTCTAAATTTATTTTAGTAATGTAATAGAAATGTTTCTCAACATGTTTCTTAAATGAGAATGATATTTCATTGATGTTTCTCTATAAAATGAATGCAATTAAATGTCTTTAAATACAAGTACATATCAATTAATTATGCAAATGCGTGTTTAGTTGAATCTACGAGAGAAAAGATTGGGTGTTAATTAACTAGAATTTAAATTTGAATTTTAGAAAATTAGTGTTCAAATTTTGTAGATGCAAAATTTGTCTTGTAACTAAGGTTTTGACTTGTGGGCAATTTGGTCAAATGCGGGAGTGTTCGATATGTGCGTAGGGGTCAAAAAGTCACCTTTTAGAGGTGTCGTCCAATCATCACCACCTAATGTCTCAATATCTGCCAGTTATAATTTCAATCAATTACAACTGTTTTATCATTCAAATCCACTCAAAAGTCAATGGGTCTCATTCACTTTAGCACTTAATGAGCAACCATTGGTGTTTTTGTAATTATTTATTTAATAAAATAAAGTTTTTTAATGGATCAAAGTGAATCTTTTTTTGGGGGGTTAAATGAGCATGGAGGTGGCGGTAATTCAATGGGTGGCAGTAATTGGGACTTCTCCCCTAGAGATGACTTGCTAAAAGAATTAAAGCCCTTGCTTTTAGTTGGAGCCATGTCATCAACTAGAGCCTCTTCCAAGATGAAAGGAAACTTAACAAAACTCTAGCTTCTAGTATATCTAGAATGCTGACTTAAACCTATAAAAACATAATTGAGGTAAGTATGAAATGTTCCATTCGTGTCAAACACAAGAACTAACTTCCCACTTGATACTTTAATCACTAGTTTTAAAAACTTTATGAATATTTTTTTATGATTCAAATATTATGTTTGAAAAAAATATATTTATTTTTAGATTAGATTAGATTATCATAATTTTTTTTAAATATATTATAAAACATATTAATTACAATTCAAAATCATTTAAATCAAACAATCAATATCAATACCAAACCTATTAACCATTCCATTCATAATTAACTAAACATTCTTAAAATATAGAGAGTCAATTCTATTTAACATTTAATTCTCTAAGAGAATTCAAAAATATATGATTGAGCTTGTACTTTTAGTGGCACACTATTTAGTATAAATATTTATAAATAAAAAATGGACCCATTTTTTATCTTATAATTCTATCAAGAGATGTATGAGAAAACAACACATGAAGCAAACTTCAAGTCTAAGAAAGCAAGATCTGCAGAATAACGTGCACCATGCTCATTCTCTAAGTAATTTTATCTGTAAAGCAGATTTGACTAAAGAAAAAGGCAAGGAAGAAGCTCTTTATAAAGTTACATTCCCAATGACCAGAAAGAAAGAGTTTGACCATTTTATAGAAAGTGATGCTCATAATGATGGATAAGTAGGCTCACAAAGATTTTTTTTGGGGAGCTGGTTCGGTGGGGTGTCCTTTGTAATTAAATTGATTGGAGTATTTTATATATTAAATAAAATTATATATTGAAATAAGCAAATAAATTAAAAAAGGGAGGGGGTGGTGCCGAGGTAGGGGGAGGGGGTTGGGGTTTAGTTTGATTGACCAAAGCATTCTATTGTAGGCAAGATGTCACAAGTTAGTCTCCCCTCATCTTTGTGGTATCAGAGGGTGTGTTGTGCTAGCTCTCTAGCTCACCATTCACGGGAAGGGGGTGGTGCGAGGTAGGGAGGAGGGGGATGGGGTTTAGTTCGATTGGCTAAAGCATTCTATTGCAAGCAAGACATCACAAGGTTAGTCTTCCCCCATCTCCGTGGTATCGAAGGGTGTGTTGTGCTAGCTCACCATTCACATGAAAAAAGTAGTAGTTTATAGGGAGGCTACCCCATTCCTCCAATCTTTAAAAAATTGTATTCTTCAACTTTTCAATTGATAATTTGAATTTATTCAAAAATATGAATAAGTCTATCACTAAATTATGTCCATATGATTTATAAAAATACATATTTTTTTATCCATTTTTAAATATAAACATAATAACTACTAAGCATTGCTAAAATTTACAAGTAATCAACAAAAAATTAAAAGAAAGAGGTCTCTTGCTTAGAATACCCTAGTATTTATGATCCTTTTAGTTACTTTTCCATTTAATTTATGTAATAAATTATGATATGTATATTTTATTTTTGTGATAATTAATATTTTTTTTACATTTTTTGAAACATGAATTACTTTTAATTTTAGATAATTTGATTTTTATAGGTCCATAATCAACTCTATTAAAACTAAAATTTATTTATATTTATTTTTCATCATTCAATTTTTTTTTTTATTCTTTTCCTTTAATATCTATACATCTTATATTTACATTATGTCAAAAAGTAAAATTGTTTTTCATCATGAATCATCTTATAATAGATTATAAATATACGTATTTATCAACTATTCTATTATCAATTTTTATTCATTTTGTAATAATGAAGGAATATAGATAAAAAATTGATTTAAAATTCTTGTGAAGATATTTATTTTTATTAATATTAGATGAAAGAAAACTTATATTCCATTAAAGTTGAATGAAATAATTTTATTTATTAATTAAAAGTAAAAAAGTTACAATTAAATTTGGTCCCCATCTCTTTAGAAGAATTGAATATAACATTTAAGGTATCTATTCATAATTATTCTTGGGCCTGATTAGAATACTTCATCATGCCGTGAGAAAAGGATCACCAATCTAATTATGAATATATTTAGATAATGCTTTCTAATTAAATTGGTTCAATTCAAATTAGTTTAATTAGTATAAATATAATTATTATTATGTGAATAGTTTGTTTTTATTATTAATTTTTTTTTGAAAGTATTTTTATTAACTTATTAATATAAATTAAAATTATAAAAGTAATTATTTTTTATTTAAGAATGAAATATTATCAAAATTATTTAGGATAATCAACTCTCTGCTAATCATTTCACTTCACTGACAAAATAATAACCTCTTGACCAAGCCCATGTTTTTCAAATTTTTTATTAAAAGCTTTTTGTTGGGCGTGACCACCTCTGATTGTCTGGTACCCGCCATGCAAAATCTTTTCTGACAACAATTTAAAATATCAGTCATGAGTGGCTTCGATGCAACCCAAGGACAGTTATCATATGCCGCTGTGGGACCATCTGCAATTCAAAAAAGCAGAATTCAAAACTCCATTTTACCAAAGACACGAAAAAAATCATATCCATATCTTGGGGAAATTGCCAGTAGGAGCAGATCAAATACTCACTCCACTGCATTCTGCATGTATATATACAATGTATATGTGTCCAAGGGTGTTGTGGGTGTCCGATTTTTTAGTCATTTTGTCGGAGTAGCATGACCGTTGAAACAATGGCGGCATTGGATCTCAGTCAAAATGCAGTAGTCGATGCACCTGTCTGGTGACCATATGACAACATATATTTGGTGAGTAGATGATTGTCAGTCCAATTTCAAAACCTGTGTATCTACTGCAAGCAAGTGTATATATAAATATATGAATTCATTGAATAGGGTGTCATCCCAATCTCAAGACGTGTGTGTGCACAGTGCTCTGCATTTACTACTGTATATACACAGATCTCTGCATTGATTAGATTTGATGTTGTTATGACAATCTCAATCTCAAGATCTGTGTGTATATACTTTCATGTATATACACATAGTGCCTGTGCATTGATTGGGTTTGGTTTTATTTGTAATTATTGACAATGGGTACAGGTAGAAAGGCTAAGACTGAAGAGGAAGACGAGGAGGATTCAGAGAAGAGTGTCAGATTGCAGGCTCCTTCCGCAGCAGCAATGGATGAATCAGGAGGTGAAAGAGAGCTAGTATCAATACCACCCACACCTATGGGTGCTACCCCTCCCTTCACACCAGGTGCACATTCTCCCCATCATCAAATCTCAACTTCACATTCTCATGCTGTAACCCCAGGACAGAGATCCCCCAGGCCTTCACAGACGCCTGCCAGTACGAGACCTCCCTCATCTCTGGTCTCCCCTTCCATGCCAAGGTCACCACTGTTAAAAACTCCAAGGACTCCCAGAACCCCGTGGACCCCTTCCCTCATTTCTCCCAGGTTTTTGAGCCCCATTGGAACGCCAATGAAGAGGGTTTTGACCAATATGAAGAGCTATTTGGAGGAGGTTGGACACCTCACCAAACTCAATCCTCAGGATGCATGGCTTCCCATCACAGAATCCAGAAATGGAAATGCTTACTATGCTGCGTTCCACAATCTCAATGCAGGCATTGGGTTTCAGGCCTTGATACTTCCTGTGGCTTTTACCTTCTTGGGATGGTATGTTTTATCTTTTTGTTTCTGTGATCTTTATATTCTTGATAAGCAAGTTCACTTGTGTATTTCAAATTTCTTCTACAATAGCTTGATGTTTACTATATGAACATGGATGATGTCATTTATTGGCTTGTTAAGGAAGTCTACTAGTGTACTTCAGATTTCTTCTACAATGACATGATTTGTATTCCATGAAACAAATACAGGAGTTGGGGAATGGTGTCTCTCACTTTAGCTTACATATGGCAACTCTACACACTCTGGGTACTCATTAGGCTTCATGAAGCTGTACCAGGGAAGCGCTACAACCGATATGTGGAGCTTGCCCAAGCTGCTTTCGGTAAAGAACGACTCCTATCCCCCAACCCCAATTCATTTTTATACAGTATTCAACACTAGATTTCAATGGAAATATCTTAGGCTTGTCCATCGGAAGTCCAGATCTAGTTATATAAAGAGCATGGTGCCTCATAGATGAAAGAAATGAGTAGCACTTTTTTGTGAACTTTGCAGGGGAGAGACTTGGGGTGTGGTTAGCTCTGTTTCCAACGGTTTATCTGTCTGCTGGCACTGCAACTGCATTGATACTGATTGGTGGAGAGACAATGAAGCTGTTCTTTCAAATAGTTTGTGGCCCTAATTGTGGATCCAATCCACTTACTACAGTGGAATGGTATCTGGTTTTCACATCTCTTTGCATTGTTCTGTCCCAGCTTCCTAATCTCAACTCCATAGCTGGGCTTTCACTCATAGGTGCTGTAACTGCAATCACCTACTGCACTATGGTTTGGGGTTTGTCGATTAGCAGGCCTAGACCTTCGGGGATATCTTATGATATAATGAAGGCGAACACAGAGACTGCCACAGCCTTCTCAGTTTTGAATGCACTAGGAATTATTGCTTTTGCCTTTAGGGGTCACAATCTTGCCATGGAAATTCAGGTAATATAAGTTGTAGAAACAGGCTTGTATTCCCATCTGATTTATGTTTCTTGTTTGTATGTTTAAAGAGAGTTAAAATTTCATGGCTCATCTTTGCAATTGCTTTTTTTGTGCCCATGAGACTGACCTCCATAAACTCATTCAGGCTACTATGCCATCAAGTCTCAAGCATCCTGCTTACATACCAATGTGGCGAGGAGCAAAGGTTGCATATGTGTTCATTGCTATGTGCGTGTTCCCTATTGCAATTGGAGGCTACTGGGCTTATGGAAATTTTGTAAGTACTATTCAGTTGTCCGTCAATTTTGCATCACATTCATAGTCTTATATTTTCAATACCTAGTTATCCTCATCAATAACAGGCCATGCTGCTAATTCATTTCTTTTTATTTTCTTAAACCAACATTATATTCTTTGAGGTTTCTTCTCAGCTTGCCATTTCCTCATTTCATTTATTGCTCTATGCTGCTCTCCATTTATGTGTCTGCATGAAATTTCATCAGACTTGTATCTGCATAGGTATTTTTTAAGACTGCTCTTTAGATGCTCTGCTCGAACCATATTAAACTTGTTGGTAATTTCCATCTTTTGTGTTCATCTCAGTGTAAAAATGGAAAAATGAAGATTGCTTTTGTATTGCTGCCTTATTGGAGCTTTTGGTTCTTCCAACGGTTTCATCTTTATTGTTAATGTTTAGTTGCATAATGTGCCTAAGCCCAGGGATTTGATACTGAAAAATGCTCGCCACGTGTCAAGTTGTTTTGTAATATCATGCACCGAAAATTCATCTTTCAATTTGTATCCTAGACCATGCTATGTGCAGGTATCGCAGTATGCACTACTTGACATATTGCAAGGCATGCCAATGTCACAGATCCTTTTCTCTAACAAATAGACATATTTTGGAGTCCAAAAGATCTGCAATGAGGCACATATGTTAATTAGATCATAATTCAAAGCTTGTTGGTTGCTTTAATTTTCCCAGCTAATTATAGACAAACACACTGATAATGCATCTTGATCACCAATTGCAATTGAAACTATCTGAATCTTGCCTCGCACTCTTGTTGCAGATGCCTGCAGGCGGGATTCTAAATGCTTTGTACGCCATTCATAACCAGGATATTTCAAGGGGGCTTTTAGCAACAACTTTCTTATTGGTTGTGTTCAATTGTCTCAGCAGCTTTCAGATCTATTCTATGCCAGTCTTTGACAGTTTTGAAGCCGCCTATACTAGCAGAACCAACAAGCCATGTCCTCTTTGGGTCCGTGCTGGATTTCGAATGTTCTATGGTTTTATTTCATTCTTCATTGGGGTTGCACTTCCATTTCTTTCCAGCCTTGCAGGTCTGTTAGGAGGTCTTACTCTGCCAGTGACTTTCGCATACCCATGTTTTATGTGGATTTCTATCAAGAAGCCTGAAAAGTACACTTCTAGCTGGTACTTGAACTGGGGCCTTGGCATACTTGGGATTGTGTTCAGCCTGGCATTTTCAGTTGGAGGAGTGTGGAGCATGGTTGACAGTGGCTTAAAGCTCAAGTTTTTCAAGCCAACTTAGCTAATCTCTGCAAAGTTTAATACCAATAGCCTAATAGGTGCTTTATAGAGAGTGTTAGTTATTTGGGCTCCTTAAAACCTATAAAATACACAGCCAAAACATTCCACAATCTGGTTATCAAGGATTCTTACTGTATAAATAGTCATGGTGATATTAACAGATAATTGTCAGTGGTATAAATAAGCCCATTGTTTCTTAGAAATTTTTTCAAGCTCTCAGGGTTATTTGGCCCAAGAATTATCAGGGTGCCTTTCTGGGCAACTGTCATAGACATTTTAAAGTATGCAATTGGTAAATATGCAAAACAAATCCTGAAAGTAAAGAAGTCCATCCTTGATTGTCAGTAGGTGCGGAAAGTGGGAGAGATGGGGTTTAGGAAACGAAGTATTATTTAGATCTTGTATTTTTTAGGATTTTCAATTATCTCCATAAATTTTCATATTCATTAGATTTTTCACTATAATCTTCTCATAAAGTTATTGTGAGTGCCATATGCTTACAATCTATTACAATCTATAAATTTAGGGTCCACGACTTGTGGATGTTTTGATCGTGGCTCTAATGGTGCATTTAAGAATCGTGTCTTTCTGTATAAAAGGAACAAACAATATGCTTTCTAATGTTTTGATTGTTAGAATTAAGAGTAAAAAAGATTTTAGATTTTAGATTTTTAATTTTTTAATTTTATTCTTATCAAAAGAATGCAATTACAAAGAATAAAGTGCAGTTAAAAAGCTGCAAGAAGAAACTGTACAAAATGGATCAGCAGAAGAAACATTACAAATCGTAGAGCTGTACGGACATCCATAGCTTTATACAAACTGAAAAAATGGACTAAAACCAAGAGCTATACCAACTACCCTTTTACATAGCAGCTGCTTAACCAGCTGAAATAAAGACAGAGCTGTACAAAATTTTGTAGCACTATATAAACTGAAAAAAGATCTTAAACCTTGAGCTATACAAACTTTTTTTTTGTTCAACAGCTTTTCAACTTGCAACTTGATTTGGCAGGAAGATAATAAATTATATCAGAGTAAAGCCTTAAAAATACAACTTCTTGATGATCATTATTGTTAGTAAAAACAGCTTTACATCTGTTTCTTCATATATGCAACAAAATTACATGTCTCATACCATCAACAATAACATTATCATAAAGACTAGCTCCAAGAAGAGCTTCTTTTCAATTTAGTTTGTGATTGAAGATAGTAGAGAAGTTATTGAACATAGAATTCCACTGTTTTGCAGTTCCAAAAAATATGCTTCATATTTTCATGTTTGTGACAAAGAAGACAATTAGTTGGTTGGATCATAATACATTTTAACCTGTCCCCAACGGGCAGTTTAAAGTGTAGTATCTTTTAGACAATTAATTGAGCATCTAAATTAACTTTAGATCTCCAAACTTGAGCAGACAATTTTGAACAAAACTTCTCATTGAACTTGCAATTCCATTTGTAATTCAAATGGGACTTCAAGGATATATTAGGAAGCAGTTGCAAGTATATCTTTTTTAAAGGGAACAATAAAAAGGGATAAGAAGACATCCGTAATTAGTCTTTGAAAAAGTTGCATTGAATGAGAGTATAAAGTTTCATAGACAACTCCAATGGCACCAAAAACTCCACAAAGATCAAGAAATTTGTGTGTTTGTTGCTAAGATTGAAATGATGTTTAACCATATTCCATGGTAACCAACACATTAATTGGAAATCCCACAATTCTCCAACATTACACTCTCTTTTTGAACAAGGGATATGAATGCTTCAGGAAGCTTAAAGCAAGGGGTTGTTTGTAATAAAGGGTATGCTAGTTCCGCCAAATAGTAGAAAAGCTGAAACCGTGTTGAAAGGATTCTCCTCTCCATTTTAAAAGATGGCAAACATATTGCCAGGCCTTCTAGATAGATTGAAGGGGGACAAAAGCCTTAATGGAGAAAAATGAAGCATGAATAATTTTGTCTAACTAGCCCACTTGTTGCCATTTGCCTTTTGTTGAAGCATGATTAATCCAATATCGAATAAGGATCTTCCATGGTTCATCCCCTTTAACATCTCTAATAATCCATTTGGCAACCAAACAAATCCCTTGAGTCCTTGGATCTATGAGAACCAAACCACCTCTATGTTTTGGCTGAGTATAATGGGACCATGATGTAGATATATATCTTGGGTTACCATCCCATTTAGCTCGTAGAAATCTTTGAATAATTTTGACTAAGTCCTCACCCTTTTTTAGAAGACATCCAACACGAAGAGTAGTAAACATGAGTAACAATTTTTTTTTTTGTTAACAACTTGAATTTTACTAGCCAAGGAAAGGAATTTATACCCCTAACTAAAGAGTTTATGCTTGAGTCTCTTAAGATACCAATTCCACATATCACAAAGAGAAACCTCAATACCAAAGGGAACTCCAAGGCACCTCATAATTTCTCCATGTTTGATTTGTTTCCATTCTTTGGGAATCCATTGGGGGATAGGCCTAGCTTGAACCATTAAATTTTTTGTTTTGTTATTAGCTAGTTTAGATCTTGAAATTTCTCAATAAAGCTCCAAAATTTCCATCATATTAGAAATATTCATTTTAGGATTCTATAAAAATAACAAGTTGCCACTAGCATAATTAGAGTTAATAACAACATTGTGAAGAATGGAAACTCCTGATATGAGTTGCTTGTTAATAGCTCTTTGAAGAAGATAACCTAATGCATCATCCATAAGACCATATACGTAAGGAGCTAGAGGACATCCTTGGCAAATGGATCTTTGTAAGGGAAAAAGATTAGACATCATGTTATTGATAATAATTTGAGCATTAGCATCATGGAACAACATTTGAATGCGAGAACGAATTTTAGGACCGAAACCCAACCATTGAAGCATATTAATAATAAAGCTCCAACGAATTCTATCATAAGCTCTATCAAAATCAAGTTTAATTAATATAACATTTTGGCATGTATGTTGTGCCCATTCAGAGGTTTCCCATGCTAACATAAGATTGTCAAGAATATATTTGTCAGCAATAAAACCTATTTGCTCTGTTCTAACAATTCCTTACACCATTGGTTTTATTCCTTGAACTCACCTTCTTGCAAAATCTTGGTCAATTTAAAAATCATAAAACTCTTCATCTCATCTTGAGTCCTCTTGTTTCTTGGAGTTGGCAGGGCTGGACATTGTAAGCGCTTCTCTATGAGCTTTACAACCCAGTTTACTACCTCTAGACACATAGTAAGAAGAAGCTTGAGGCCTACCATACCCCCTGACAAGTATAGTTCTACTAGATTTGATCCAATGTTTTTTGGGAATCCTGATCCTACTGGCTCTTAGTCGATATTTAGAGGTTTTTCTCCTTCAAATGCCCCTCCAGGGTCTCCATCCTCTGAAGATTATGAAACTGATCTTAGGGTCCCCTTTGAGCAAGCTCAATCTTTGGAGGAAAGTCTTAAGGACTTCGAAGATTTCCTAAATCGTGGTAGCCTATATACTCAAGATGCTCCTGTTGTTAGTAATATGAGAAACTTATCTTAGATTGTAAGGGCCTTGAGTTACTTAGTGTGATAACCAATATAGTCGAGACTCATGTACTTTCGTACACGTCAATCTTGAGTCATTCTTGTGATACCTAATCAAATATCATTGGTACATAGTTGAATTTCCGATGCATGAGTTATCCATGCATATGGTGGACACTAATCCTTCTATACCTCCCATAACTTCTATTGATAATGCAAATGTTGTGTCTGTGCCCCTTGTTAATCATGAAGGTAACATATCACACACTCCTTTGGGTATACCATTCCTCCTCCACTCGGATACACACCTCAAATGTCTACCGCCATGGCTAATCAGCCTCCTCTGCCACTCAATCCCATCTTAAACTCCTTGTTGCAAAACATGGGTTAGATGCAATCTCAATTTGCTAACTTAATTAATGTTGCCACATAATCCACTCTCACTCCATACTATCATCATAGTCATCTTTCCTTAAACATCTTGGATGCTCCCGTGCCCTACGGGATCGAGGTGCCGAAACTCGAAAAGTACAATGGTAAGGGAGAACCAAGACACATTCAAATTCCTTTATCGCTCTATGTAGTAACTTTCTGAATCAGGATCATTTGCTAGTGGAATTATCCCCATGATCCCTTAAGTAGATCATGTTGGAGTAGTTTTTCTCATTGCATGACAATTCTATATTTTATTTTGATCAACTCATAAATCAATTCTTGCAACGGTTCCAAGTGAACATTGGCTTTAAGGTCACCATTTCCGACCATTGCTGACCTTGTCCATTGTAAGCAACAACCCAACAAGAAGTTAACTGATTTCATTTCTCGTTATCAATCCATTTCTTCCAAAATCCCATATACCCTGCCTAACCACAACATCTAGAGGATGTTCATGGGTAGTCTTCAGCCGACACTAAGGGAACGAGTTTTCCTAATGAAATATCCTTCCTTCGCTCATTTGTGTATTGCATTGAGAGATTATCAACATACGTTAGCTCAATATGGGGCTTCAACCTCATCCTCACGTCCTGATGGTTTTGGGGCTGCATCTTCTTCTAAAGGGTCAAAAAGAAACAAGGTGATAGCTAATGTAGTAGTTGTCCCTCAAACTAATGAAAAAAACACACTTGGGTCACAATGAAATCGGGTCTTCATAAAGCTATATGATTTTGACTCAAGTATACTCCAAAAATTATTAAAAGATAATTAATCACCCTTCTAGAAATTAGATCACTTCTTGATAACAAGCCATATCCTAGTTGGTATGACACTTTTAAATTCTTCCAATACCATTGAGTGCCCAAACATGACACCAAGCGTTGTGTGCGCTAGAGACATGTGATTTAGGACCACACAGACAACCGTAACATCCACCTTGATTGTAAAAATTAGAACCCTAATAAGTCTGTTGCTAAATCCAACAACCAATTACAAATCCTTCTCACCTCATTCTTCCAACTTTATCACTACTTCTATGCCATTTGATGATGTTGCGTATGTGAGCATGGTGTCTATCACTCCCATCTCCCCTCTAATTCAAAAGGCTAAGATACTAGACATCTTTTACACCCAATGGCTTACCCTACCATGGAGAGTACTCTCCTCTCTATATTCCCGCTCAAGTCAATGGTAATGTCACTGGCGTTATGGTTGACCCTGCCAGCATGGCTAATGTTGTTATTGAGGAGACACTCTTTGTCAATGGTTTACATAGGGTGAGATACGATGAGTGAAAGACTACCATTGATACACATGATGGTTTTTCTCTATCCCCTTTGGGGTCCATTTCTTTGTCGGTCCTTGTAGGACCTAAATTTATCTTTACACCATTTTTTTTTATACCAGAGTCTAACTTGTTTAGAGTGAAGCTAGGCATTCTATGGCTAGTTTCCATGAATGCAATCACTTTGATTTTCCATGTGTATAAAGTTTCCTCATGAGGGCATGGTGCAAACTATCGAGGATACTGGGTATAAACTGCTAATGTCATGTTGGGGTTTCTCTCTCGACCACTTTTGACTTTCTCTGGTGGGACCCATGCTACCCCAAGGTGACTTGTTATATAAAGCATATTATAGATACACGATTGGGAGCTCAATGCCTGACTTGATCCCACCACCTCCTCCAATCCACTCTCAGCCTACTCTTGTGCAACAATGCACTTCGTCTTCTAAGACTTCTTCATCAAGGGCTAAAGACAAACACACTCCCTTGAGTAGACCTTCCCATTCTTCCACGACCTTGCAACCTCCAGTGGTGCCTTCCATTCCTTCAACTATGCCTAGCACAAGAAAAAGAAAGCCCCCAGATTAATGAAGTCTAAACCTCATGTCTTCTATCTTCCCATCCTTCTTGATATCCATCACCCTACTATATACAGTAAGGGTGAGTAGTCCTCTTTGCTTGGTTCTTCATGTGTGTTTCTGACATCTCGACCCCTGAGGGTCTCTCTTGTTCCTCCCCCTGCCCAAAAAGCATGAGGAGGAAAGACAGTCATGACCAAGGTTAAGGATCCTACACCCCCAACATGTCCTGTCCCTCCAGTGGAGCCAATCCTTCTACCATTAACAATCATGGAGGGAACTTCACCCGTTGTCCCGATGCCTTCTCAAGCTCTTGTTCTTGGTCCCCATCTCCTTTAGAACCAACTTGTGTGTGAGCTGAAGCACCACCAATGTGTAATGGAAAAGGAACACTATGTCGCATAGAAAGCTGCAGATAATTCTTCTGTCTCAATTCCTTTGTCTTCTTCTCTTTCAACTCCTACTTTTGTCCTACTTCTAGTCTCTTCAAGAGACGTGGATGAACCTCACCCTAAGAGGGTGCAGGTATTCGTTGCGCCTTCTTTGGAGCTGCCTCTTCTCACTTCCCTACCTAATTTTCCTCGACTTGTGTAACCCATAGATATGGCTCACACAAAGGTCATGTCTAGTGTGACCCTGTTCGCTCCTCCCACATCTCAACACCCTAGCCCGCCATCTAAGTGCAAGCTTGAACGAGAATCCATCCCTAAATCCTGCTAAAGAAGCTTGCTCCTACTTCTCTCTCTTCTTCTATCCTTATCATTGAGGATATCCCTTCTTCACTAGAGTTTGTCATTGCTTCTCTTCCATAGGTTCACACTGAGGCTCCTACTCTTTCATAACCTATAGTCGAGTCACCACACCTCTCTAGAAAAGTGTGTGTTTGAATCTTTGGAGGATATTCTAACATTGTCAACTACTTTTACAAAGTCGTTGAAACTTGACTCGTAGGAACTAATAGATGAGGATATTGAAGCAGCCAGATCTCTAGCCCTTGTTGTAGGCGAGATGCCTGGTACCACCCTAGTCATTCTTTTGTTGTGAGATCATCCTCCTTCCCCTATAATCTATACTAAGAGGAGGACGACCTACTACATGTAATTGACTAAAGTGTACCTTTCATATCTTTAGATTATATTTTTTTTGTCTCTGTATGTTCCCTCGTACTTTTCTGTATGTGTTGTAGTCTATCTTGGAGGACCAAAGATACCCTCGTAGGTACTTGGATAAAAGGAAAATGATCTGTCATACACTTTTTCTATTTGTATGATCATCCTCTTTGTCGTACCTTGATTTTCAATATTTGGGGACTATGCAAAGAGTTGGGGGCATTTAGGCCTTTTGTAATGTCCCCTTTTCCTAGGCAGTGGTTAGTCATGGTGGTTAGCCTATCAATTGGGTTCCTGTAGGCTAACACAATGGATAGGGAGCTCTTTTGGGGGTCTTGTGACCTTTTGGGAAGTTTGTGTGGCGTTTCAGGAGCTTGGAGCCAGTCTCCTATTTTTTAGGAAGGGATTGACAGTTCCCCTGTGACCGCCCAGAGCTTGTGGAGCTTGGTAGGGGTCCTTATGAACCATTTCAGATGACCAAAGAAAATTTCCTATTTTTGAGGGGAATCCCTACTTTTTAGGAGGAGATTACAGTTGGCCTGCTTTGTTTAGACATCGCCCCAAGATCAGTTGCAACATCAATTCCCAGATGGAGTGATTGAGTGATGGTCTCAACATGAAAGAAAGTAAAGTGATTAATTCTTAAGTCACTTTATAATATTTTAATAAAGTAATTATTTAAAGGATACTCTATTATTAAAGGTGATATAAGGGTTAAATGAAAATTAATAAAGTGATCTATTTAATGATGCTTTATTAATTTGTTATATTAAAAGGGAGACATAAGGACTTTATTAAAAAGGGATTTAAATGATTTTAAAGTATACTCTATAATATAAAGTGTCATTTTAAAAGGGGAGATATAAGTAATTTTTAAAGTATACTTTATATTATTAAGTTGTGCGCCAAATTAAAAGGAATTAAAAGTAAATTGAATGAAATGGATTTTAAAGTGAATTTGAGGTGAAATATAAAAAGGCGTTTTGGAATTCGTTTCATTCATTCATTCATTGTTGAAGAAGAAGAATTTGGCTAAGGGTTTTGTTGAAGATTGGAGAGTCAGAAAATCTCAAGCTTTTTAAGGACGTCACCCCTCAAGAAGAATAGTTTGGAAACAACTTCATTCAAAGGTTGTGCTTGTACTTCAAAGATTTACAGGAAGGCTTCAAAGTTAGGATTCGAAGAATTTATCAGGAGTTTGATAATTTATTGAATATTTGAAAGGTAAGGGTTTGAATAATATTACAAATAAGAAGTATTCTTTATGTGGAGAACAAAAACCCTAGGCACTAGGGTTTGGAAGCATTTTGAGTGAAAACTTGGCTTTTGGATAGATTGTGGAGAGGCGAATCTATCATATTTATGAGTCCTAGTGATTAGTTTGTGGTTGTTGTGTATGTCTGGGCAGCGTAGAAGTCATCTTAGGAGGTCATGGGACTATATTCAAACTTGGCATCTATTCTAGAGCCGCATACAAATCAACACTATCATTGGAATCACCTACAATAGCAATAGATTGGAATTTATGTCATGAAATACCATTACTTTATGTAGTGTGCATTGCTAATAGTAATCAGAAAATTCTATAGTTTACTAACAAAGTAGATTGTAATCTCTCTAGTTGGAACTGCCCATTGGAAACATAATTGTATGCATTGATGAATATGGGTATTTTGATATTCCAATGTAATTGTGTATGTCTGATATATAACTTAGAAACTTGTTGATGCTCAGTAATATCATTGTGAATGGTTATTTGTGCCAATTCAATGTATTGAAAGAATATATAATCAACATATATAATTTGGTGCATGGAAAAACTCTTGTAGCTCTTATTGTATTTCATTTGTAATTTCTATAACCTTTGAAACACCCAGTTCGGTATGTTCTAAAGTGTTTGAAAAAATGGCTCCTGATAAATATAAAAATATGAACTAAATCACAATAGAGATTGTTCCATTTGGGGTTAGACACTTCAGTGGTATCAAAGCACAATTTTCTTGCCATCATATTGGGTGAATCAATGGTATCAAAGAAGTTTTCTTGCCATCCTGTTGGGTACTAGATCTCAGTTGCAATTGATTGCTGGTTTGGTAAAAATGAAGTCTACACAAGAACTCATGGCATAATTGATGGAGGCATTTCAAGACTTTATACAACATCCAAAAAAATTAGACCCTCTGTTTGCGAAGGGGAGGAAAGCAAACACTAATGCACATAATTTTACCAGTATAGAGGACAAAGAAGAGGTTGGAAATGAATTACAGGTGACTGAAATGGTACCAGATGGACATGATGCTACAAATATTGAGGATGAAACTAATCCCTTAAATGAAGTAGAATACATTGATATTTGTAATATTGTTGAGGAACAATCAACAGATTTGAGTTTCAGTAAATCAACAAGAAAGGATCCAAAGAATGATTTTCAAAATGTTAAGAAAAGAGAACCACTTGATGCTTCCATAATAGAGGTGTGCAATTTTTTTTATGTTGGTGATGTAAAGATTGTATTTGATAAGCTTTGTGGGGCCCCATTACCCTTACAAGAAGAAATACATGAAGCATCTACATAGGAGGTGAATATGAGTCCCTTTGACATGGAGCATGTTGGTTTAGATAAACCTTATGGAAGCATGGATTCTATTGGTGCTCTTTTGGATGATCGTAATGCCATCTTCCCTTTAATGCTTGAAGATTGCAAAGCATCTACAAATGAGAAAGTTGGTTTTGATACAAATGAAGAGCACATAAAGTTGGAAGAAGACACTGCAAATAGGTACGATGTAACTTCTGATTTTCTATTTCATGACAATAGTTATACTACCGAGCATAACCATGAGAGAGATGCTATGGAACATGAGGAAAATGATGTTGAAGGATCTTCTAATGTTGGCACTTGAGATATGAGTGTCAAAAATGAGGAATGCATGGGGAATTCAGGCCACAACAAGTCTAATTTTGTATATTAGACCCTGGAAGATGTGAACAAGATACAAGTATTGTGCGAGGGATTTAAAATTGAAGTGATTGATGACGAGAATTCCTTACATCATGATAGTATTTTGACAGAACCCCAGGATGCCATTTTCAACGCTCATGGAGTTGTTATTAGCCTTGAAAACAAATAAGATTTTGTGTTGCATGACATTGTTCCTAAATTAGAAAATTTGTTGAAGATTGATGGGTCCCAAGATAGTTCTTTGGATGTACATGCATCTATTCTAGAAGAGGAAATGTGCAATGAGGATGTCAAATCAACATCCTCTAATATTTCATTTGAGCCATCCTATGAGGTTCATAACACTAGTTCTTATGATGAGGGTGTGTGCAATGTTGATGGTGCAGATGATGATGTTTTCTAATCGGTTAATGATGGTGATTCAACATCCTATCATAGTGTTGATTAAAAATCAGAAATTTTGTGTGGAAATGATATGTCTTAGGGGTCTCATCATTTAGTAAAGAAATTGAAGGTGAATGAAGGTATGATTTCTACAACCATAGAACACTTTGATGTTGCTTAGCAGTTGATGGAAAACTGTTGTTGGAGGACTCCAGTCACACATGAGCACTTTGATGGTGAACTTTCCCTTGCAGAATTTCAGGCACTCAGAGAAGCATTGGGAGTAATGAAAACTAATTACCTACAACTACTAGTAGATAGAGATCATCTTCTCATGCTTGATGGGATTTATTATGATGCACTAAAGGGAAAGAAGAGGAGGTTGATGAGATCACTCATGAGCTTAAGGTCACCATGGACTCTTTGAAGAACACTCAAATGGAACTTCAAGAGTCAAAGACTTAGATAGACGAGCTTACAATGGATTTGAGCTTAGCACAGTCATCAACACCCGCATCTAACATTCAACTATCTATGATAACCCTCAATGATGAACATACATCCACAAATTGTGGGAATGTGCATATTGAGGATATGGAAACATCAATTTCATTTACAGGTGTAGGTGACACCAATGGGATGAGTGCATTAGATGAACATAATAGGGGATAGTATGTCGCAGTAGGTGTCCCTGAGGGAAAACACTTTACAGGTGATGTAGGCCCAAGTATCTACATTGGGGGTGTGGAGAATCTTATTGAAAGGTCTTGTGATGAAGAGGTGGATTTTTTTGGGAGTTGTGTGATCGATCACGATGCTGATCCATCTTCCTTATAGGAGGTTTCAAAATTGCATGAGCTTGCAGACTGGTATGATTTTGAGATTTCCAAGGTTATACACAAATTGCATCACAAGGATCATGAGACATCTTTGTGGGAGAACCAATTGAGGGATCAAGATTCACATCATCCATTGTGGGATGGAGTGTTTCCATCTCTAGAAGATGGAACCAGAAACCGTGGGTATTCGACTCTGTTATTTTTAGATGGTTATCTACAGGGTCAGGGACTAGGTTTTCATCATGTAGATATGCCCTTAGCAAAGTTTGCAACTTCCTGGTCTCAAGAATTTCCATTGGAGGCATGGCTATAGGGAAGTTGTGGTTTCAGTGAGCATGATGGCATTGTTAGTCTAGTCCGTAGTGATGGAGTTCTACTCCATAAGTTGGTAAGGGACAACTATTTTATTTATTTGGATGGGGGTTTTATTCATACATTTTGGAGGACACCAACTATACTTGAGCTTGGAGGAAAGTTGCATCATCTCCTTGTCATGGGTGAGCAACATAGAGGTTATATTTCATCACCTTATGAACATGGTGGTATTATTTTCATTCCCATAGGTCGAACTTGTAGTCCTAAGGGTGCCAATCTGTTCCATATCAACAACCTAAGAGGAGTAGTTGCACTGCTTTTGGCACCTATGAGGGATAGTCATTGTTATGAAATAACTTGCACAATAGAAGAATATGATATGAAATATGCTGCAAATACTTGATAATAACTGAGAATAACAAGCCCCTTCAAGGGGGAAAACCTCCAAATATCTCTAATGAGAACACACTTCACAACTTCATGATGAAATAAGACTCACAACCTCCTATATATACCTATTTATGCCTAGGATATCACTTAGGCCAACTTAGACACACCTATATAAGTCTTAGGCCAACCTAAACAACTAAATAACAATATACTAATGATAATATGACTTAATAGAGAATTAAGATAGCCACAAGCTAACTATTCATAACCCGATGTACACTAATATTAAGGGCGTAGCATGCCCCCCTTCTTCAAAGAAGCATTGTCTTCAATGCTAATCAAGTTTGGATTCTTTTGAATGAACTCCTCGTCCTCCCATGCGACATCTTCAACTGGTAAATTCTTCCATTGGATGAGATACTCAGTGAGAGTTCTATTCCTCAACTTCTTTGTGCATGTTTGACGAATGCACTCTAGTTCCAAAATGATTCTTCCTTCTTCATCAAGCTCTGGTAGTGTTTTTTGAGTGGGAATATTATGCCCAATTACCTTCTTCAAACATGAAACATGAAAAACTGGATGTATCTTTGTTGTTGGTGGCAACTCTAGCTTGTAGGCAACACTACCGATCTTCTGCATGATTTGGTATGGACCTTAATACCTTGGAGACAACTTATTATTCTTTTATTGTTGCTTTATTGAGATTTTCTTATAAGGCTGCAATCTCAAGAAGACCCAATCCCGAACTTCAAAACTTCTTTCTACGATGTTGGTCGCTTGTTGTTTCATTCGATTTTGTGCCATGGCTAAATTCTCCTTGAGTCCTGAAAGTACTTGTTGATGAAGCAAGTGGTCTTCTACTGCCCGAACTCTTGGTGACACCTTTATTGATGATGTGATGGAAGGAAGATGGTATCCATAAAGTGGCAAAAATGGAGACATTTTTTACGAGCTATGAAAAGAAGTGTTATACCACCATTCTGCAAGTGGTAGCCAATCTACCCATTGAGACTATTTCTCTAAAGTGAAACAACACAGATATCCTTCCAAACACTTATTAATAACCTCAATTTTCCCATCTGATTGAGGGTGGTATGAAGAGCTATGAGCCAATTGAGTACCCAAACATGAGAATAAATCTTTCCAAAAGTGACTAGTGAAGATAGGATCACGATCACTAACAATAACCTTAGGTGTACCATGTAGCTTTTGGATATTCTCCAATTTTTTTTTTCCACTGCACTTGCTATAAAAGGATGTGATAATGCAATGAAATGTGCATATTTAGTGAGGTGATCAACTACTACCATGATGACATTATGACCTTTAGATTTGGGAAGCCCTGTGATGAAGTCCATGGATACGTCTTCCCAACACTGGCTAGGAATAGATAAGGGTTGCAAGAGACTGGTGTCTTAATTGTCTCCCCTTTATTCCTTTGACAAACCAAACATTCAACCACAAATTTTTGAACATCACCTTTTAGCCCTGCCCAAAAAAAATCTTGCTTGACTCGATGATATGTCTTCAAAAATTTTGAATGACCACCCACTGGAGACTCATGTAACTCTGTGAGAATCTTGTGTTTAAGAGTGGAATTCTTGCAGAGATACAAATGCTCTTTATACCAAAGAGTATCTCCCTTCCAACAAAACTTATCTAAAATACTATGATCAATTTTTAATTGTTCGATGAGATTACTTGTCACAACATCATTTTTCCACTCTTCTTTGGCTTCCTCAACCCAATTTGCTTGTAATATTGAAAGGGCACACAATAAGGTTTCATATTTCTCATCCTTCCTTGAAAGTGCATCTGCTACAATATTTTCTTTCCCTTTCTTATATACAATCTCAAAGTCATATCCTAACATCTTAGTGACCCCTTTTTGTTGCTCTTCAGAAGATAGTCTTTGTTCTAAAAAAAATTTTAGGCTATCATGATCTGTCTACCCAATAGATACAGCCTCCATTGTTTAACTGCATGGAGGATTGCTAGCATTTCCTTCTCATAAATAGGTTTTAGTTGATTCTTACCCTTTAATTGACGACTATCAAAAGAAATTGGTCAACCTTCTTGCATGAGCACTGCTCCTATCCCATTTCCAGAAGCATCACATTCCACAACCAATTCCTTGGTGAAGTCAGGAGTGGCAAGCACTGGAGTTGTACACATAGCCTCCTTCAATCTCTCAAATGTTGTATTTACAGACTCGTTCCAATGAAAAGAATCCTTTTTCAATAGAGTGGTGAGAGGTGCTACTATACGACCATAATTCTTCACAAATCTTCTATAGTACCTTGTTAATCCCAGGAAACCCCTCAGTTTCTTAATGGTTTTTGGAATAGGCCATTCCATGATAGCCTTAATTTTGTTAGGATCCACCTTTACTCCTTCATGTGAAACTATGTGTCCCAAATACTCCACCTTTGTAAGACCAAAAACACACTTGGATGGCTTAGCATAGAGTTTATGATCTTCAAGTATTTGTAATTCTTGATCCACATGTTGCAAATTTTCTTCCCCAGTCTTGCTATAAATCAATATATCATCAAAGAATACTAACACAAACTTTCTCAAAAACTTCTTAAAAATGGAATTCATCAAGCTTTGGAATGTAGATGGTGCATTGGTAAGACCAAATGGCATCACTAAAAATTCATAATGATCCTCATGAGTCCGAAATGTTGTCTTACAAATATCTTCCTCCTTAATGCAAATTTGGTGATAACCAGATCTAAGATCTAACTTGGTAAAATACATAGCTCCATTCAATTCATCTAGCAAATCATCAATGACTGGAATAGGAAACTTATCTTTAATGGTGTACATGTTGAGCACTCTATAATCTGGACACATGCGCCAAGTATCATCCTTCTTATGTACCATCACCACAGGCGAGGAGTAAGCACTTTGGCTATGCGATAATTCTGCCTCTAGCATCTCCTCAACAATTTTTTCTATCTCTCACTCTTTTGTATGTGTGGATACCTATAAGGCGATGTTCATGGTTGGATCCTGGGACTAACTGTATGGAATGATCATGATCCCTCTTAGGAGGAAGTACTTTAGGCATATATCCAAGAACAACTGAGTGACGATCAATTATAGCTTGCAAATCTGGATGAGTAGGAGCATTAGATTGAGAGACTTCTAATGAACATAGCTGGGCCACAAATCCATCCACTCCTTTCTTAAGAAACTTTTGCATTTGATGAGAGCTTACCATTTGTGGGGATTTTTCCTTCAACCCCCTTAGCTCTACCACCCTTCCTTCTGATAGCCACAAGCCGACTATTCATAACCCAATGTACACTAATATTAAGGGCGTAGCAGTCATCACATCCATGGGAGGTTAACTGAGGTTGGGAAGAGGTGTTATGATGCTGGTACTTCAAGTTACTTCCATCTCCTCATGTTCGATGGATGTGAGGTTCTAGTGTGTTGCGATCTAGGTGGTAACAGGTTTGACACATCACATCAGTTGGGTTGGATTCCGATGTGTTGCTTCACCACTTTCAGTATGGTGAAGATTATATCAATGTAGCATAGTGGAAGTCAGTGGGTGATGTGTATGATAAACTTCCATTCTAGTTATGGGATCTAGGGATTCTTCAACATTTCTTTAGCAAGCACTAAATTTCTCCACCTTTCTACAAACACTTCTTGCAACGAGCTCATCTATAAATTTTTGAGGAAGCTCCATTGTTGTAGCACTGGTTCTCTTTGGGAAGCTACTGTCATCTTGGAGATTTCTTGTTGCTCCTTCACTGCACCAACAAGCTTCACTTTTGGTGTTCGTACGAAGTGACTCTTCAAGAATATTTCCTTAGCATTCTTGTCTCTGTCTTTGTTAGCATATGATTTTCTTCATCTTTTCACATCTATATTTTTCATTATCTTGTCTAAGGGTTGTTTGTGGAGGTGGAAACACCAATATGGGGGTTTGACTAAGGCAAACTCCTAAACATCCACCAACATTTTCTCTTTGGTCTTATGTCTGTAGGTGCAGGTGGGAGGACTCTTTTGAAGGGAGCTCGAACATCGTCAGACACTCCCAATGCAATCTTGAACCTTTCCACATTCTTTTCATCTCACTTTCCTTCAATATATTTACTTTAGCACCTTTATTCTTGTACAATTGTATTTTACATCTTTTTACATTTGAAAACTTGCATAAAGTATTTCTGTGTCTTTTTGTGATGTCTCCAATTTTCTATCCTTACAGGACTCCAATGCGGCCACACTATCATCTGACAACTGCATTGTCACGTCTTGGACAAAGAGCTTGTTGAGTTGTCTAGGAGACCTTTATACCTTGTTCTGTCAGTTTATTATGTCTAAAAGTTATGAATAATTTATATACTTCATTAAAATTCACACTCCTATCCTAGTTCACTTGAGTCATGCCAATTGAGGTACGGGAGAGATAGTTTACCCCATGAGATCTCATCATCTTGAGGGTGGCAAATTCCCTCCTCTACAATACCTTCATTTTTCCTTTATGCAATTATGTTCATATCATCATAATAAATGTTCTATGTGTAGTTGGTTAGGCTTTGTTCCAGTGAGAACTTTTGGGTCCAAGTGTACATTGGATACTATTATAACATATTCAATTTTCTTATCTTTAATTATGATTAATCCTATTAAGAATACCTCTAGGAACACCCTCAAGTCTAATAGAGCTCAAAGTGAAGGAAAAATCGTCCAATCTCAACAATTGGCCTTAAATCACTCATATTCTACTGATGAGCTTATCAATCCTCCTTTAGGATGGCATTTCCTTGACCTTGAAGTGCATTGATTCCTCTAAGAGTGTGAGAAACAATTTTGAGACCCAACAATGTCTTTTATGGTGGTTTTGTTTTGCCATGTCTTATCTTTTCTATCCTTCATGAAGAGTTTGTTAGTTCTCATCCGTTTGTTTCAAATATCCATAAAATTTGTCCATGACCTTCAAAAAGATATTATAGTCTATTATATATTGATGCGTACACACCTAGTGAGCTACTACTTAGTGATGGTGGTTAAAATTCCTTTATATGACATAGTTGTACCTTAGGATAACACTCCTAAACATCATGATAGTCTTTTACCCATAGATTTATGCTATTTAGATGATATAACTCCTATCATACACAATTATGTGATGCATGTTGATCAATCTTTTACATATCATGTTTATTATATTGATATTTATGCCTTCCATGATGATGTTATACCCTATGAAGGTACATATTTATCTCTTCATGTGGATGTTTGTGATACTTTTTACACTTTCTTACTCTACACTATATGGTGATATAATGAGCCTTAGTGAAGGACTATTGCATAATCATAATGACAGTTATATAGATGTTTCTCTACATTTGAAATATTTTTTACTAATTATGAGAATTTAGGTGATGATATTTTATTAATTAAAGAATTTAGATTATGTTTGAGTGAAAAAGGTTTCCAATATTTTGATTTATTTAATTTTCCTTACACTTATTTTACAGATTTGGCCCATGCCTTAATTGCTTATTTACCTATCCCTAGTCTATATGAGGATCATGCAAATCTATAAATTCCTTTTCATGTTGTATCTCTTGATTTTAATTCATATTCTATCCATAATGATTATGTGTGTACACTATCTACTTTTCATTGAGGATCATGTGAATCTAGAAATTCCTTTTCATGTTGTATCTCTTGATTTTAATTCATATTCTATCCATAATGATTATGTGTGTACAATATCTACTTTTCATGCTACCCTTAGTTCACATGATTATAACATAGTGGGCCATACACATCAAAGATTAGAAAGAATCCAAGATGTTACATTTCCACAACCTAATTTTCCAGCTAACACCCTTAACTAACCTACTGTGCCTAAGCTTACATCCAAATCATATAAGGAGTTTGATATTACTCAATAATTGTCAAATACATAAGCCAATATATCACTTTGGGACTTAACATATAATTGCCTTTTTACAAAGATATCAAGAAAAAATCCTTAGAGAAGATACAAATTAGTTTTGATTCGACTTTGTGATTGGTTGTATCTTTGACCAAGTCTATTGGCCATAAGTAACATCACACTATATATTTTGATGATGAACTCCCACATATGAATACTATTGATGAAGCATTACCTATACACATTGTGGTGAAGTGTGTAAATTAAATATTAAATGATATTTAATTGATAATGGATCTAGAATAAACATATGTGTTGAATATTTATTAAACCAATTACAAATATACAAGTTACAAATCTATTTATTTGAGCTTATTGTTTGAGGAATTTGATAATATGGGTAGATCTTCTTTAGGTACTGTTATTTTTTAAGTCAAGGCTAGACCATGTACATTGAATACATTTCAATGTGATTCCTCGTAAATTAACCTATAATATCCTTCTTAGTTGTTTGTAGTTGCATTCTATGAGAGCCACACCACCCACTTTACATAGATGTGTCAAATTTTGGCACAAAGAAAATCTTTGTACCATATCCATATATCCTCAATCAAGTATAACATGTGTAAACCATTGGATAGTTTCAATAATTTTGTTACACAAAACCATGCATAACATACACATTTTGTAAATTGAGGCCTCATACTTTTCAATATTGTATATGACAACAATTGGGGTCCATTAGATTTTATGCATTATTTTGTTGGATAATATTGTGTTGATATTAGCACTTATAATATTCCATCTTTTTATATAAATGCATCCATTTATAGAAAAACACCCAAGGCATATAATGATGAAAAGGATACATACATGTGTGATAATAATCTTGAAAACAATATTTCTACAAATAAATTTCACATTGTCACCAAGTCTTTACACACTTATTATTTCTATTTGTGCTCTATTGAGGTTGAAATACACCACCCACAGGATTAACTACAAAAAGTATTTTACAACACACTCTTTTCCTCTTTGTCCCAATCTTCAACTTCGGTTTTCTCACATTTGGAGTTAGACATGTCCATTCTACAAGTGAGATGAGCATTAGGGACTTAAGGTAAGTAATTGGTGAAAATTTTAGTCATTAGGCACCCAGACACTTGCATGGGCACTAGTGCTAATATTAATTCCTAAGAGGGTCACTTGTATTGACACTAGTGCCCCTTGTAGGTGGTTGTGCTCCCTTAGCACAACTAAAATACATATACTTCTTTCTTTGAGCTCAAAAGTTCACTAGAATAGCATTTCAACCTCTCTCTAGTTCATTTCTGGGGTTAGAATCTATATTTCTAGGTGCCCATCTTCTATTTATGCATTCTATTTTTGTAGCATTTTATCTACACTTGTCATTTAGTAGCTTTTGTGTTTTTTATTATAGATCATATTGGCATAGTTTTTTCTATGTATTTTACATTATTATTCTAGTTTATCTCATTGTAAGTACAAAGAAATTGAATTTATTGTCTTTAAGTAAAACACTTAGAGAAATGTTGATTTTTTATTTCATTTGGCAGACCTAACATTCCTACACCTCTAATTCTAATATTTTACAACAAACCAACAACCTAAACACAAGAAACCACTTATTCTCTTCTTCTCTCAATTCAATCTTCACACCATTATATCTCCTTTTCCCAACAACTCCCCTAGTAGTCACAACATTGGAATTTCTTTGATCAACACTTACTTTTATCATTCCTACACCTTCCCTTTCTCTAACTTTTCCTAATGCCTTAATAAACATTCAAAACAATCCACTTTATATTCCATACACTTCAAGTACCCTTTTGAACATATCTTTTTATTGTTATGGTCTTTACAAATCCTTGAACCTTTCACAAAATTACTCCTTATGCTAACACGTATAAAAACCCTAGTACACCTTTCCTAAATATTTTACTTTCTTCTTTCTCTTCCATTTCCATATTTCCTTTCTTCCACTGGTTCCATCCTTATCCCTCTTTTCCTTTTCCTTTCTTTATTCAGTTCCATTTCCTCATTCGATCTCCATTTATTTCCATTCCATTCCATGTCTTCTTCCTTCCATTCTTTATCTGTTCTTCCATTTCCCTCCCCTCTACGTTATCTCCCACCCTTGGCTTTACTTTTCCTCTCCCAAGGATTCTCACTTTTCTCCCCTTGCTTCATTCCAATTTACTTTATCCTCACTTTTATCATTATCTCCTTTCTACCTGCCCTCATGTGCTTGATGATATTCTTGCCTTCTTATTTATAAAGCTTTATCTAACTTCTTATTATCACATGATTAGGTACCAACACATCCTTTCATACCTCACTTAAAAATGACCATTGTGCCATTTCTCTTCCCCCTCTTTCCTATGATATTATGTGCATTTATCCACCTCATTCTCTTTCCTTGCCTTCTAACTTCAAGGTTTATAATAATGATTTATTTGCGAGTGAAGATGTGCATGTATCTCTTCCTACTTTCTTTGTTCTCTCTTCTCGTACTACTACACTTCTTAAATATGACGATGATATTCATTGTGCTACATGTCTATCCTTTCTCCAACTCATGGAGACCCTTCTTCAAATTGCATTACATATCCCATAGTCCATGATGACAAGTGTAATTTGGAGGGCCATATTGATCATGACAAGATCACTAACCACTTCTTAAATATCACATTGAATGACATTCATGCTCCTCTTATTCACACTTCTTCTCTATAAGGATCTTGAACTTCTATTGATGCTCTCTCCTTTGATCCCTTTAGTGATGATCAAGCTAATATTCTTTATGATGCTTATTCTACCTTCAAGATTCTCCTCTTTCTCCTACTTCTTACCATGTTGTACATTTTTCTTATATATCTGCACTTTTTCTTTTATAGATGACATTAGTCTTAGAACCCTTTGACATGTGATAATCTTGATACACACTTTTTAGATGTTTCATTTAGTGTATTACTTGATTCTTGTACTTATTTTACCACAGATTTCATGTATCCTAATATCTCCTTTTGATGTGGATCCACTTCATTGTACTTATAGACATGCTATCCCTTGTGAGCCACCTTCTCTTACTTCCCCTTATACACTCCTCTTCCACGAGAGCCTTGCTACCTCCTTACGATTTTCCACCTCCTTCTTCCCCTTCTAAAGTTATACCCCCTTACCCACACACTACTTGGTATCCTTCGCCTCCAATGTTGTACCTCATATGTATGCTCTTTATCATCTTCTTGCTCTTGATTGAACTTAATATGTGTATACTAAACGTAAAGAGTTAGATGTGCAATTGGATCTTCTCAATTACACTCAAACTTCTCATTCCACATCTTCATCGTTGATCTCTCTTTTTTATTCTATGATTCTTACATATCCTTCTAGTGGTATGGGGAACATATGCTTTGATAAATATAATGTCCATTGCTCAACATATGAGAAAATTATACACTCTTTGGTTTCTTATGAATTATGAAGATCCTATACTAGCTATATTCCTTCCTAATACCTTAACAAAATGACACTTTCGATTTGTTCTACACCTTAGCTCCTAATTCCTTACATTCTTTTGTTGATCTTATGCATGCCTTCATCCTTCTTTTCCAAATTTAACATGAAGCCCAAGTAAAATCTTATACAATTAGCACACTACAAACACGATCTCAGTGAAAGTGTCATGGGTTAAACTTGCTTCTTTTCTTTTCATATGGGATTCCATCCTTTTGATTCTATAGTCCAAACTCTTTCTTACATAATCTCTTGCCTCATATTCAAGAGAAGTGCTTGTTGGTGACCACACTTCTCCTTCTAATCTAGCTTTATGTGTCATTGAGGTCAAACACAAACTATTATGGGTTGGTAGAAATTCTCCTCCTACACTTCCCATGAATCTCCCATGTGAATCTTCTTTAAATAATTCTTCTCTTTTGCAAGAGAAACAAGAAGTTCTTACACATCTTGATGATCCTCCTAGGCATATCTTTTCACTTTTCTTAGAGGTTAAGTTAATCACTCTTCCTCCTCTTGCATTCAGGACGCCTCCTAAAAATGATCAATCACTTCTTTCTTATTCATATTCTTCCTCTCTACACCTGTTAATGTATATTATGTTTGGTTCTAATAGTGGTATTCGCGTTGTTCGTCTGGAGAAGAAATGGAAGTAGTTTTGGGTGGTTCTATTTCAGGTTGAGTGTTGAAGGCATTGTCATTGGTAGAGCTATTGTGTAGTTGCAGTGAAGAAGTTATCAAAGAGATCGGTTGTTAATTAAAATTCTTAATGGTTTTTGAAATTGAAACACTGTTAATCTCCTTCTGAAATTATTTGTATTTCCCTTCATCACCTACTTTAGGCAGTTCCAGCCGTATAAGAGAGTCTGGAAACAGCGTGAGAAAGGTTGTATTGGGCATGGGTTTGGGTTTGTTTGCGATCAGATCTACTAAGGTCATGTTGGACGAAGGTGGCTGCATTTTGGTTTTTAAAATATTTCAAACCTTTCTAATTTGCACTCAATATTCACAACCCTTTTGTTTATTTGTTTTTTAATTTCATTTCAAATAATGTTAGGCTACATGATCTTTTTGTAGTGTTAGTCTTAGGTGTGAAATAAGACTGATTGGCACATGATTTACAAGCCATTATGTTTAGAGGGGCTATAGATTCAAATCTTATTATTGTCTATTTTTTGGGTTTAAAGGGCATAATGAGATGGGGTGGAAAGGATGGGATAATGAGATAGAAGGTCATAATGAGACGGGGTGAAAAAGGATGGGATAAGGAGATAGAAGGGAATCATCTTGTATTTAACACTCAATGGTAGGATATTGATAAAAGGTTTGATTAGCTTGGATTCCATGATAAAAAAATAGAAGCATAATCAAAGATTAGATTATCATGAATATCATGATCAAATTTAAGATCTTGATCAAATATTGGATTATCATGGACATTATAGATTTTGGATGAAGTGCATGGTGGTGTTTGATCTAAGAGTTTGTGATAATGGAAATGATCTTTATTTAGGCTAGGGTACATATGGACATGCTTTGGACCAAGTTCTCGGCATGTTTGGATTTGTGTTGATGGTGTGATGGAGAAGGAATGTTGGATAGATTCTTCAAATTGGTTAGATGGAGATAATTGAGATTCATGAGGTTTAGTGGATGGAGGTCTATCTTGATCTATATATGGAGGGAGATGCATGACATGGGGATATTGCACAACTTTGTTTGGAGGTAGGGATTTAGTCTTCTTTGCAAATAGTCCTTGGAAAAATTCTAGAGTAAATGGCTTAGGCTTAGATGGAGGATTATGATTAGATGGATAATTAGGAGTATGGATTGAAGTATTAGGATTAAATGTAGGATTATGATTAGATGGAATATTTAGATAATGGTTTGGAGGATTGTAGTATAAGGGACTTGGATTGTGGATGGAGGTGATGAAGAGGTTTTACAAAGGTGGATATTGGGATATAGATAAGGGAGGAGATGGAGGTATGGATATTGGATGGGGGTGTATGTAGGTGAAGGATAAGGAGATATGGATGGGAGATAGGGAAGATTTCCATGGTCAAAAGTAGAGGAAGGATAAGCAATAGGAGATGGATTGGAATTGGATGGGGATGGGGAGGATGGAAGTTTTACGCCAATACTAGGGAAGTATCTAAGCATGGCATATTTATCATTGTTAAAGTGGTAGGTAAGGATGAAATCAATAGTGTTTGGATGGAGAGAGATCATTTTGGTCCAAAAGGCTTTATTACCATCATAGATATTGTATTTGGGTTGGTTAGCAAGGCTATTTTCATCATCATCAATATAATTGGGATTGCCCTTGATTACTAGTTTTGGCCTTGTTTGGGTAGTATATGGGTTTGTGATGTTGGATGGGATGAAAATGGATGAAGGTGTATTAAAAAAGATTAGATGGGGTTGAGTTGGACTATATGGTATGGTTTGAGGAATGGGGTTTGACATAGATGCTTTAACTTCTATAACCATTTTTTCAAACCAATTCATGATCTTTTTGTGGCTTTTTTATTAGGATTAGGTGATGTCTTAGATGGGGAATGGGATTGGATATGGATGAGCTTTGGAAGATGAAGGACGATGGATATTTGGGATCAAATTTCAAGACCTTAAAATGATTTAATGTGATGAGGGGTGATTCTCTATACTTAAGACATATAGTTTCTTAAGTAAGGGGACCAATTGGATTTTAATTCTACTTAAGATAGAAAATTCTCTTGAGTAGGGGATTTTATCTGATTTAACTATACTTAAGATATACTAAAATTGTTTAAGGATGAGATCGACTTAAGGTCTTATTTTTTATTGGAAGTTTGGATTTGAAATGGAGGATAGTGGATTAAGGCTAGGATTCTTAGGTGGATGATTTTGATGATGATGGAAGTATATGGAGTATAAAGGAGAATAAGTCTTTAACCAATTTTTTTAGTTCAAAGGATGATTTTGAATTAAGGATTAGGAATTGGATGCTTGATTGAGATAGATGGATGTATAATGGGTGATGGAATTTAGATGAGGAGTAGACAGATTATATTACGATTTAGTTGGAATGGTATTATTTTGATAAGGGTATTAAATTAAGATGATGATGAAGAATGTGAATTAAGGATGATAATGGATACCAAAAATGGATTAAGAGTA
The DNA here is from genome assembly GCA_007258455.2 of Sequoia sempervirens. Classification (NCBI taxonomy): domain Eukaryota; kingdom Viridiplantae; phylum Streptophyta; class Pinopsida; order Cupressales; family Cupressaceae; genus Sequoia; species Sequoia sempervirens. The sequence continues at coordinate 62,406,817 of VDFB02086081.1, read as the reverse complement.
GTGAATTTTGAAGTGGATTAGGGAAGATTTCCATTGTCAAAGGTAGAGGAAGGATAAGCAATAGGAGATGTATTTGAATTGGATGGAGATAGGGAGGATGGAAGTTTTATGACAATACTAAAGAAGTATCTAAGCATGGGATATTTATCATTGTTAAAGTGGTAGGTAAGGATTAAATCAATAGTGGTGGATGGGGAGAGATCATTTTGGTCCAAAAGGCTCTTATTATCATCATAGGGATTGTATTTCTAGGTTGGTGAACAAGACTATTTTCATCATCATCAATATAATTGGGATTGCCCTTGATTACTAGTTTTGACCTTGTTTGGGTAGTATATGGGTTTGTGATGTTGGATGGGATGGAAATGGATGAAGTTGTATTAGAAATGATTAGATGGGGTTAAGTTGGACTAGATGGTATGGTTTGAGTAATGGGGTTTGACATAGATGCTTTAACTTCTATAACCATTTTTTAAACCAATTCATGATGTTTTTTTGTGGGTTTTGGATTAGGATTAGGTGATGTCTTAGATGGGGATTGGGATTGGATATGGATGAGCTTTGGAAGATGAAGGATGATGGATATTTAGGGATCAAATTTCAAGACCTTAAAATGATTTAATATGATGAGGGATGATTCTTTATACTTAAGATAGATAATTTCTTAAGTAAGAGTCGATTGGATTTGAATTCTACTTAAGATAGAAAATTTTCTTGAGTAGGGTCCATGTTATTTGATAACTATACTTAAGATAGACTAAAATTCTTAAGAAAGTTTGGATTAATGATGGGATCAACTTAAGGTCTTATTTTTTATTAGAAGTTTGGATTTGAAATGGAGGATAGTGGATTAAGGCTAGGATCCTTGGGTGAATGATTTTGGTGATGATGGAAGTATATGGGGTATAAAGGAGAATAAGTCTTTAACCAAATTTTTATGTTCAAAGGATTATTTTTGATTAAGGATTGGGAATTTGATGCTTGATTGAGATAGATGGATGTATAATGGGTGATAGAATTTGGATGAGGAGAAGATAGATTATATTAGGATTTAGTTGGAATGGGATTATTTGATAAGGGGATTAGATTAAGATGATGATGATGAATGCGGATTAAGGATGATAATGGATAGAGAATATTAGGACAAAGATGAATTATGAAAATGGATTAAGAGTAGTGGATTTTGATGTTGATTAAGAGTAGTGAAATGGGATTATTTTGATAAGGGGATTAGATTAAGATGATTATGAATGATTAGGATGAGATTATTAGGATGATTAGGGATGATTAGGGGGATAATTAAAATTATTATGGAAAATTAGGAGGATTAGGAATGATTAGGATGAAAAGGGATGATTAGGATGAAAAGGGATAATTATGATGAAAATTTTGTCTTGGAGATGATGTGGAAAGCTTAGATTGGAAGACACCTAGACCTAAGAAAAAAGACAAGATTTGTTTGGTTTTTGAAATATTCTGATTTTTTGGATTTTTTGTATTTTTACAATTTTTTTGGATTTTATGATTAAGGATGAAAACACACAAGGAAATACTGTGAAAGATTTAATCTATGGATCAATTTGGATAAGTTTCCCCTTTTTGTTTCAATTGGGCAAGGTGATCTAAACATTCAAACATGCAAGATACATGAACAAGCCTAACTCAATTGGGTTTGTCAATTCTTGTAGGCACAGGGCACCACAATAAAAGATAATTAAATAAATATCAATTAGGATTTACAAGCTCAACTAGGAGTATCCTCTATATGCTACAAGGGTATGTGAGCACTAATCCATAGATGAAAGGGAATAATGCCAAATGGTTGGGTGGAGAAGGTAAACCACTCTCCACCTTCATTTTTCTAATGCATAAATTTCTTAGAGGCTTAACCTAGATTGACAAGATTCCACTTTCAAGAGGCATATATTTTGATTCACCCCCTCCCCCTTGCTCTATATACTCTGCTAAAACATGGGAGTTGAGGTCATCCCATAGGGTGATGAAATCCCTAGGAAGGTCCCCTGAAAATTAAAACAAGATCACTTATTTTTGATCCTCAATACCACTCTAAGGTATAAGAGGACAACATACACAAGTGAATCTTGAGGATTAAAAGACAATTGTTTATTTTACAACCCAACTTGAAATATGCATGGTAAATTATAAGATCAATTTTAGATGTGAGAAAACATGCCAAACGATATAGCCTAAAGAAAAAAATGATAGCACCAATGGATGCCTTATGATTTTTTGATAGATTTAAAAAAATGCTAAAAAATGATTTCATATTCAAAGAAGTTATGAGAATTTGAAGTTAAAAGAAAAGGATAAATTTTCCCGATTGTTCCTTTTTTTGATGCAAGATATAAAAAATTACTTGATTCACACAAAAGAGGTTTGAACCATCTTTCAAATGTCTTTTGAAAATTGAAAATCCAATATGTTATGCAAAAATTATGTTTGATTTCATAAAATTGCTTTTTTAGACAAGAAAAGGAGGAGGACTCTAGTTTAAGTCCCTAGGTTCTTAGCACCTTGTCACCCAAGTGACTAGGGGATGCAGTGCTAAATATTTGTGTTGATTTGATTCATGACTATGTTGAGGTTTATATGGATGATTTTACTATGTATAGTGATACCTATGAGGAAGCCAAAAAGAATCTCGATTTTTTTTTACAGCAGTGTGAAGATACTAATTTATCTTAAAGTCATGAAAAGTGTCATATTTTGATGATAAAAGGTATAGTATTAGGACACTACATTTATGCTAAAGGAATTCAAGTTGATCCAAAAAAGGTGCAAATAATTCAATATTTTCCCATTCTTGTTTTTCAAAAAGATGTTTATAGCTTTTTAGGACATGCAAGATATTATAGGCGGTTTATTAAAAAAATTAGTAAAATTGTTGCACCACTTTTGTTTTATTGGGAAAATATAACACTTTTTCATGGGCACAGGAATGTCAACAAGATTTTGAGACCATCAAGGAAAAGCTTGTTACCACATTGCTATTACAAGGACCAAATTGGGAGCTTCCATTTCATATCCATACAGATGCTTTTGATTCTTCAATGGGAGCTATCCTAGGTGAAAAAGAGGACACATTATTTTATTCTATTTATTACATCAGTAAGAATTTTACATGTGTTGAGGTCAATTACATGGTTACTGAAAAGGAATTTCTTGTTGTTGTGTATGCAATCAATAAGATTCATCATTATATTACTGGATATAAAATGTTCATCCATACTGATAATTCTGCAATATGATTGCTAATGTACAAACTTGTAGTTACTAGTAGGGTCATTAGATGGTTACTGTTATTACAAGAATTTGATCACTATACTTGATAAACCTAGCTGTGAAAATGTTGTTGTAGATTTATTGTCTAGGTCGCAGTGTGTAGATGACCCTATAATAGTTGATGATGCTTTTCTTGATGAACACTTGTTTTCCATTTCAATCAAAAGCCCATGGTTTGCATATGTCACAAACTACTTAGTCACTTGCAAATTTCCCCCACATTTCTCTCCTAGAGATCTTTAGAAACTTGTGGGACTAACTGGTCAATACACATGGATCAATGGTATTTTATTTTGCACTAGCATTGATAACATCATGCGACGATGTGTAGTTGAAGACGATTTCAATGTATGGGTCAACCCACACATTCTGATGAGATGCCTCTACAATCTCAATTGTCTTTGGAACCCTTTGAAAAATGGGGTTTAGATTTTGTGGGTCCAATCAACTCCCCATCAAGAAATAAGGAATATATATTCGTTTGTACTGATAATGTCATTAAATGGGTAGAGGTTATGACATTCAAACTTGCAAGACATACTAAAGTAGCTGACTTTTTGTACACTAAATTTTTTACCAAGTTTGGTGTACCTCACGAAAAAATTGTTACAGATCAAGGACCTTAATTTATGTTTGAGTTGATTGTTGCTCTAGTTCAAGAGTATGAAATTCAACATCGCAAGTCCTCACCATACCACCTTTAGGCCAATGGACAGGTTAAGGTGACTAATTGGGAACTTGAAAATATTCTGAAAAAGACTGTAGCACTTCATAAGAAAGATTGGGCAACAAGACTTCTAGAAGTAATATGGGCATACCGAACAACGTGGAAGACTATCACTAGTCTTACACCATATGAACTTGTTTATGGTAAGAAAGCAGTTTTACCTATTGATTAATTTGAGATAAAAACTTTATGTACTTCTTTGCAATTAGGATTGAATCTCACTAAAGCTTGGAAAGCAATGATTCACAACATTCATGCACTTGATGAAATGTGACAACAAGCTATTTTCCATGTAGAAATATTTCATAAACAACATGCTCTCTGGCATGATCATTACATCCAACAACAACCATTTTAACCAGGAGACTAGGCACTTCTCTATGATTCCAGATTCCAAGATGTTAAGGGCAAGTTTCACACCAGATGGTTAGGGCCGTATGAAATTGAAATTATCTATGACAACAATGTGGTCAAGCTTCACACCATAGACTCTAATCACATGACACTTGTTGGTAATGGGCACCACGTAAAATTGTACAAGAAGCCTATTTCTTAAGAAAAATTTGTTTCTAGTTTGACAAAGGATCTCAATGTTGTATTTCGAGTTCCTGTCACCTCTTCAAGTACCACATAAGTACTTCCAATTTTTGTGAATAATTTTTTTAAAGAAAAAAAGCAATAAAGATCCAACAATGAAAACCCTCGGGCATTGTTGGCCAATTACTACTTGAAAATTGGGTTACTAGCGGATATTAATTGTATAATAACCTTGGGAGTGAAAAGCAAGTTTTTCCAGCATCTTCAAGCGGTATTAGACTGAAAACTACACTGTTTGCGATCTGGTGTCATTATCAAAATTCAAAAAAAGAAAAAGAAAAAAGAAGGCAACACATTCCCTGTGACAGGAACCTTCCTGTCACTTTTGTGATAGGAACTTATCTTTCAATGCATGTTTTTCCAGGTTACTCTCTTCTCTGTCCCCTTTCTTCTCTTTGGGGTTTGACTAGAGACTTTGGCTTCATTTATTTTGTCCCTGTCATTGGCTAATGGTTTTCCATTTTTCAGGGTTCATGACATTTTCTTATGGCCAGTTGGATCCTCATTTATAGTATTTGTTGGATTTTCTCTATGGTCATGTCCCCATGGATTTCTATTTTTTTGGCAATCTCACTTGTTTTGGAAATCTCACCCATGTGAGTAGTTTTCACAATCATTTCATGCAATGGTGAAAACCACTTTATTATTATTTTGTCATTCTCAAGTGGCTGATGTGGCAACTACTTCTGCATGTCTTCTATACATCGCCTCCTAGTTCCGCCTTCGCCATCATCTCCTTTGGTGGTCCTACTTGATGTCCTACCAGTGATATGTGATGAGCTCAATTAATGGCTCAATTTTGATAGGATCTATTATCTATTTGTTGTTTCTATCATCGAATTTGACACTTGGTTGTTGATATTTTCCTTAAAACCATAGACCTTGGGCATAAGTTTATCCTTGTGACTTTTAATGACATTATCATGCTATGTGAATTATCTATGTTGATTTTACAAGTGGTTGAATGAATGTTACTAAGGTAGTTATAGATATACAATTATTTATGCGTGCTAATGTTATTATGTAGGTTTCCACTAAAATTTTGATGTCAACGAAGCCTACCAAGTGAGAAAAACTCTTGCCAACTGGTTGGTTACCAAGAAAGTCAAGAAGATGATCATTAAGAGGTCAAGGGGAAAAATCTCATGGAGGGAAATTCCTAATTCAAATAAAAGAGTGTAACTACCTTTTTAATGGTCATATTTGTTTGTTGAGAAAATCTAGGAAGTGTGTTGTGCTAGATTCCCATTGGAGCAAGTTTGCTTTGACCAATTTAGCGCATGCATAACTTCCTCCATCTTTTTCTATGCTTTCAATAAGTGGCATCCTCTTATTTTGATGGATTCGATTGCCTAAGTAGTTAGGGTTAATCAGTAGTTTTTCTCTCTATAAATAATGGTCAGATGCCCCTTTTGATAAGGTTGGATGTTTTGAGTTTGTATTAGCATTTTCCAGTTTTAGTAATACAGTTATATTGTGGAGATGTTGTAATCATGCTTTCAAGAAATAATATGATATTTTGAGTTGTTGCATTTGAGTTAGTTTAAGGGAGACTCACCCAAGGGGGGCCACTTGGTGAGAATTCCACCTATTTAATTTAGGAGTTATTTTATGTTTAGTAGTTAGTTTCAATTTCAGCAACTATCTATTCCTGCAGCCACTGAAATTTTGTTCTGTGACTATTCCTGCAGCCAAGGCAGACATAGTAGTTTCCTGTCTGTTTGCTGAGATTTCCATTTCTACCTTTCATTTCTAGTCCAATTGTTAATGCTTGGTGTAGATGTTGATTCATGTTCAATATTTAATTTGATTTCTTTCTAGCATTTCATTTCCAACATTGTTTCTTTCCTAGTTTATGGATGACTGCAGTAGAGTCCTAGTGCACATACAATGCTGACCCATTTCAAGTTTACATCCCTGGGTTGACAAATGAAATGCACCTTCATGATGAGTGAGATACTTAGTGCAAATTTTCAATCTCTAAGTCACAACTCTAAAGGCTTAGTTATTAAACCATTAAAGGAGGCCAACATTTTTGGTGTCATTGTCAGGGATGGTGTCAAACTAGGAAGTTCTTTGGAGTTATTGATAGTTTCCTTCTTGTTGTAGTATTTATGAAAGATTTCTCTTAGTATACCTCTCGTTTAGGAAAGTAATGACCTACTATTCTTTTACCAATTCTTTGTGTGAGTTGGCTAATACTGAGTTGATACCACATGTATAGAGGAAGGATAAGAGATGCTTATGGGAGACTCCTTCCTAATGACCCTAATCAATTCCAACTAGTTGAACATCAAGAAGAGGCACATCCTTTTGCTGATGCATTTCCCAATTTGACCAATTCTAACATTTCCTTTGAAGACCAAAATCTGATTGAAAATCTATTTGCTTTGGAACTCCATCAAGCAGGCATAGTTGATGCAAAAAAAACAAACCCAACCGGCCATATTTTCCATTTCCTATCACTCATCAGAATGAGGTTGATAACCTCAAAAACATCCTTCTTCAATTCTTCCTAAGTTCTATGTACTTGTCACAGAAGATCCTGGCACTTTCCTATTTGAGTTTGATATCCTCTGTAGAAGCTATGACTATACCACTCATGCTCATAGGCTTAAGTTATTCCCTGGTACCACCTTGAAAAAAGTTGCATTAAGATGGTTTATGAGCTTAGGCAGGAACGCTGTGGAGACTTGGGATGACATGAAGAAAAATTTCCTTGAGAAGTACAAGGAATATTGTAGGGGCAGTGACATGAGAGGAGATGACATCTTCAGGATGCAGTAGAAGGAAGATGAGAGTTTGGAGGATTACATTTCAAGGTTTTTGTTTTGCCTGCAGAAATCTCCACATCACACACTCAATGAAGAGTCTCAAAAGCTGCTCTTTCTTAGAGGAATCAATGACAACTACGTTGATGCTCTGGACCTGATGGGAAGAGGAGATATCACCCAAGTTCCTTGGGATGATATTAAGAAGATATGTCAAAATTATTCCAAGGCAATTTCAAAGAAAGGAAGAGGTTACCAATCCTCTATGGGTAAATCATCCACCAATGGAGTTTCAAGGATGGAGATTACTCACTTGTTGGAATATTTCAAGCAAGACATCATAAACAATCTATCTACTCAGCTGGATACACTTCAAGCAAAGAAGAAATATGAGGAGGTTGAGACAATGTTGGCAGAATATTGCCCTCATTGCAGACAAAAGAAGGACTGCAGATGCAAAATGGTAGCTAACATTGGCAGCAAGCAGATTCCACCTGAGTTCAAGCCAATCTAGGGTGATGACGATCAAATCTAGTACATTGTGCAAAGGAGACCATGGGCCCCAAGACAAGGTATGCCACTAGACCCATTATCTTTTGTTGGGCCTCATTTCAATTCTTATGCATCTAGTAACCAATGGCAACCCCCGTATCCATCCAACTATGGAGGATATCCACCACAGCCTTGGAATAACCCTCCAAATACTTGGCCCAATCACCAAAACTCTCCACCCTAGTGGAAACAACCTCAGGGGAATTGGCAACAGTTTCAGGGGACTTGTCAGCCACCTCCAGGAAACTGGAAGCAAACATCCTAAGGGAGGGGAGGACAACAATGGCCAAAATAGACAACTAGTTACATGCAACCACCTTCACAACTTCAACAACCTGCTATAATGCCTCCTCCTACTAGTTCAAGTTCAAGCACACCTAGACCTACTTAGTTATCAGCTCAGCCCACACCTAACACAAATAACAAACCACAACAACAACCAGTCTACTCTGTAGATCCTAATCAATTCCCTGCATATGCTATGAGTGTGAGTGACATCCATTTGCATTCAAGAACTACTTTTCCAGCTCCTTCCACTCCTATCATCACCGAGCTTCCTATGGAAGAAGAGGAGCCTCTGAATGTCCCCATTCAGCCAAGTGTGCCTAAAAATCCTGAACCACTTCCAGTTCAACATACTACCCAAGATCCATCATTTCCTCAGAGGTTAGAGGTTGCTAAATAGAAGGAAGAAAAGGAGTAAACAACCTTTGACATTTTGTATCAACTGAAACACGTGTTAAGATACCTTTGTTTCAAGCCATAAAAGATGTCCCTATATATGTCAAAGCAATCAAGGAAGCATGCCTTAAAAATCCAGGGAGGAAAAATAAAGACCCCACCACAATTCATGTGGTAGGACAACTGTCGGATATCATGCTTAAAAAAGTTACAATTCCTAAGTATACTGACCCAGGTAGCCCTATGGTAGGAATTATTATAAATGGAATCCAAATCAAGAATGCTCTAATTGACTTGGGAGCAACAATAAATGTGATGACTAAGGATATCCTACAACAACTAAATGTTGCAAACATGAGACCTACTCCTACTGTCCTACAACTTGCTGATAGTTTCACTATTAAACCTAATGGTATAGTAGAAGACCTTGTGGTAACTCTAGACTCTTGGGAGTACCCAATAGATTTTATGATCCTTTCTCCTAAAGCTACACTAGGTGGGTATCCCATTATTCTAGGTAGGCCATGGTTGGCCACAACAGATGCTTACATTGGATGCCAGTTAGGGGACATGACCATTTTTGATGGGAAGAGCAATAAAAATATTGTTCTCTACCCTCTTGCTCAACCATCCCATGACATGGAGAACACCATATGGCCACATGTTGGAGAAGAGGCCGAGGAAGTCAATTTAGTGGCACAACTTATGATGTTAGGCATAAGTTCTTTCATGCAGCTTCAAGAAGAAGATGAAGTGTTGTCCCACATAATTCAGAACCGTTGTGAGGTGCATGAAGAGTCATCTACTCATGAAACTGGTCCTACAAGTCCAGTGAAGACACTTTTGCCAGCTCTTCTTGCAACTAAACTTCCTACAACAACTGATATGCTCCATACATTACTTCCACATGAACTAAAAATTCCAAGTATTAGTGAAGCATCTATGTTAGAGTTAACCGCACAAGTGCAAGTGTCAGAAGGAAAACATTTGAATATTAACAGCAAGTTGAGTCAAGAGCAGCCATGAAGGGATTGGACCCCAAGCTATGTACTCATAGGATATATATCAGAGATGATTGCACACCAGTGAGGCAGCCACAAAGGAGAATCAACCCTACATTGAGGGAATTTGTAAAAGGGGAACTACAAAAATTACTATATGCGGGATTTATCTACCCCATCTTAGACAACCAATGGGTTTCCCCATTGGTAATTGTCCCTAAAAAGGGAGGTAGATGGAGAGTCTGTGTTGACTACAAGGAACTCAACTCAGCCACCAAAAAGGATCATTTTCCCCTTCCTTTCATAGACCAAGTACTGGATTCCCTTGCAGGCAAGCAATATTTTTCTTTTCTAGATGGATTCAGTCCCTATAATTAGATACAAATTGCACCCAAGGATCAAGAAAAGACAACCTTTACCTATCCATGGGGGACTTATGCCTACTCAGTACTTCCATTCGGGTTGTGTAATGCACCTGCAACCTTTCAAAGGGAAGTCATTAGTATATTTTTAGACATCTCACATGATTGCATAGTGATTTATATGAATGATTTTACTACTTATGGTGCTAATTTTATAGAAGCACTAGAGAATCTAAAGAAGGTTTTATAGAGATGTGAAGAACATAATCTATCCTTGAATAGTGAGAAGTGATTCATGATGATGTAGGAAGGGGTAGTCCTTGGACACTACATTTCTCAAAAAGGAATTCAAGTAGACCCAACCAAGATTGAAGTGATTACCAATTTTCCTATTCCTACAAAGCAAAAAGATGTTAGAAGTTTCTTGGGTCATGCAGGGTACTATAGGCATTTCATCAAAAATTTCAACAAAATGGCAGCACCACTGTACAATCTTCTAACTAAAGATGTTGAATTCCAGTGGACAAAGGATTGTGACAAGACATTCTTTGATTTGAAAGCAGCTTTAACCCATGCTCTTGTACTCAAAGGGCCTAATTGGGAACTTTCGATTTACATTCGTACAGATGCATCGAAATATGCTATAAGAGCTGTCTTGGAACAAAAAGAAGGAGAAATTGAGAATGTTATCTATTTTGTCAGCAAAAACGTACAAGGAGTTGAATTCAATTACACAGTGAAAGAAAAAGAAATGTTGGTAGTCATCTATGTCCTTAAAAAATTCAAGCACTAGATAACAGGCTATCATACTTCATTCATATAGACCATGCAGCCATAAGATACCTCATGAATAAGCCCTTGATTTTAGGAAGGCTAACAAGATGGTTGTCGCCGATACAAGAGTTTGACATAGCCATTGTTGATAAACCAGGAAAGGAAAATGTTGTAGCAGACTTTCTTTCTAGATTGACTACATTAGAGGACACTCAAGTCATTGATGACTCTTTCCCTGATGAACATTTGTTTTCCATCAGTGTGCATACACCTTGGTATGCTATCATAGCCAATTACTTGGTTACAAGGAGAGTTCCTCCTCATTTATCTCCAAAAGAGAGAAAGGTACTCATTGAGAAAACCTTTCCTTTCTCATGGATTGCAGGCTATCTATTGTACATTGGACCAGACCATGTCATGAGGAGGTGTGTAAGGGAAGATGAGACATATGATATATTGTATGCATGTAACAATGAACCCTATGGAGGGCATTTTGCAGCCAAGAGGAAAAAAATGAAGATTCTTAATATAAGATATTATTGGCCCACACTTCATAAGGATGTGGCCAGGTATGCAAGGAAGTGTGATAGATACCAAAGGATGGGCCAGCCAACCAAATCTGATGAGATGCCTCTTCACCCACAGGTAGTCATCACTCTATTTGATAAATGGGGACTAGATTTTATAGGTCCCATTGATCCTCCATCAAATGGTAAATCCTACATCTTGGTTTGCATTGACTATATGACCAAGTGGGTTGACATTAAAGCTATGAAGCATGACAAAGATAACAATGTTGCATAATTTCTTTATGAGGAAATATTCACTTGTTATGGGGTCCCAAGGGAGATAGTGACTGATCAAGGGGTTCAATTTACATCAACCCTTGTAATAGCACAAGTCAGTGAATATAATGTGAGGCACAGGAAATCTACCCCTATCATCCTCAGGCCAATGGCCAATTTGAGGTGACCAACAGGGAAATTGAGGCAATTCTGACCAAAACAGTGGCTATTCATAGGAAAGATTGGGCAAATAGGCTTCCAGAAGCTGTCTAGGCCTATAGGACCACCTGGAAAACAACCATAGGCTTCACTCCTTTTGAATTACTGTATGGGAAGACAACTATGATGCCCATTGAATTTGAGCATAAGACTCTTAGGACTGCACTAGATCTTGGGATGGACATATCTAAGGCACAAAAGGACAAAATCATGCAGTTGAATGCTTTGGATGAGATGAGAAAGATAGCCCTGCATCATACTAAGGTAGTGCATAATCAAAGGGTCAAATGGCATGATAGGTACATAAAGGAATTCATAAGCCAACGTCCAAGGAGGAATTCATGTAGCAATTTAACTAGCACCCAACCTCCAAACTTCCTATAGCCGAAGGAAGCGGACCTAGTGTCCCTCCTTCTGACTGGTCCAAGTACACATGCAATCACTTCATAATAAATATTTCCACTTTTGTGGGAATCCACTTCTTCATTAATTCACCCATCCATCCATCCATCTCCACCTTCTCTCTCTTCCATAACTCCACCATCACTCCACTTCGCCATCACTTCATTCCATCACCACTACATTAATTGCTTAACCATACCTTTTAAAGGTAACCGATACTTTCTCCATATTCTTTGCATAGAAACTCCATGTTTTCAGGTACGTATGTGACAATTTATTATCTCTTAATTACTTTTAGTGCATTTCTTTAATTACTGTAATTTAATGTGGATATTTCACATAGCATAAAATTGTACTTTACCTTGTCAAATCATAATTACCACTTAGCCTATGTAGACACATGCTGTAATTTAGGTTGGGGGGAGTGTCAACTCACAAGTCCACGTGTCATCCATGTCAAAAAATTTGAAATAAGCTAATTTGAATGATAGATTGAAATGACGGCTTGCATGTGTGAAATGTCACTGAACCACCGTCATTTGTTTTATTAATACCCTTCATTTATTGCTCTTTATTGTCTAGTCACAATCTTAAACATCACCCAAAAAAGGTAAGCTACATGACATTGGCATCAACACTGCAAAAGAATTGTAGGAAGAAGGTGGGCTTTTCAGAGAGAGATTGCAGGAAAATGAAATTTAGTTGAAGTGCTTGTTTGATTGTAGGAAACTGAAACAATGGGAGGTCAACTAATTAGGAATTAACCCATGGTTCATGATGTGGTAATGCAGGATGCACCTTCTCTGGCAGAGTTCAGAAATTGTGGGTGGCTAGATTATTTCTTGAAACTTGATAGCTACAATGACGACATTGCGCAAGAATTTGCACAGACACTCTCTGAGGGGAAGGCAATGGTAAAAGGGTTAGAGGTGATCACTACTGAGGAGAGAATTGTAGAGGTCACGAGTTTACCTGCTGATGGAGAGCCATACCCTACTACCAGAGATGCAAGGTTAGCCAGGGCTGAATTTACTCAACCCAGTGACCCTCCATTGGTTGTGGATAAGCAAGGTACAAAGAGAACTTCTCTACCAGAGCCATGGAAACAAGTAGCCGTCCACATTGTCAAGAATATTACTTGTGAGGGCCACTAGTCATGCCTCCATTCTGTACACTTCAAGCTCCTGAACCATATGAGGCATGGAAGAAGAATGAACATGCCCAATGTGCTATACCACCTCCTTGCCATCATGGCAACCAAAACACAAAAAGGTAGGGATAATTTTGTCTCTCTCCATTGTTTAATAAAATTGTTAGTAGAGAAATCTTTGCAAGAGGTGTCTAAAATGACATGGGAGGAATTTGTAAATATTGATCAATTTAGACTAGAAAATGTGTGTCCTAGAGATCAGTCTCAACCTCGTAGGGTTAGTAGCGAAGAGAGTGTTCCTAAAACTACTCCTGGAGCATCAACCTTTGGTGAAAACCCTAGTTCAAACCCTCTTGTAGCTAAGCAAGCTATAGAAATTGGTTCTTCTGAGTCAGAATATTTAGATGAGGAAAGTTCATCCTCAGAATTTGATGTTAGTGCTCTTCCCAAAACCCCAATTCGAACTAGGGCTGCCCATAGGAGAGAGGAGGCACAAATGAAAGAAGCATAAATGAGAAAGGGGAAGGCCAAGAAGCAAACGGTAGAAAAAGAAACACCAAGCCCTAGGAAACGAAAGGCTGATAACACTGTTCTTCCTACAACTGAAGAAAAAGATAAAAACCCCCCTAAGAAATCAAAACCAGTTGGGCCAGCCGCTGGTGTACCTCCAAAGAGAAGCCCTAGGCTTAGAAAAACATCTAGGGAGGAGATAGAAGCCCCAATGGGGTAGGTGAATGATGAGGAAAAATATATTTTTGAGGAACAAGCAAATATCAGAATAGCAGAGCTTATTGCCATTGCAAAATAGGTTGGGAATCAAGAGCAAGATGAAAGTCAAGAACCCCTATAGCAAGAACAAGATGAGAATCTAGAGCTCCTGCAACCAGAGCAGGATGAACAACCAGAATCATTGCAACTAGTGTTATTTGAACAACAAGAATCGATGCAAAGGAATATTTTAGTAGGAACACATAAACCTCCTATCTTTTCATGGAATGACGTAGCTCTAAAATTATGGAGTGAGATGCAAAGAAAAGAGGAGGAATGGAAAAAGGAAAAATGCAAGCTACAGGGTGAGATTAAAAAGAAAAATAAAAAGATTGAATAAAAGAATGATACAAAGATTGAAGAAAAGAATGCAAAAATTGTTGCCTTGAAGGAAAAGGTAGACAATGTGGTAGATTTAATACCCAAAATGCTAGCATGCAGGACTCGTCATAGAGTGTATGCCTTGCATTTGAAGGAGCAAAATCTTTCCTTTAAACTATCAAGGATTATTTTAGGTTTGAGTCCTCTTGACACTCCGCATGAATTTTTCCAGGCTTATCAGTTTGCCCCTCCTAATGTTAAAAATTTGTTGTGTGAACTATATTTGCATAATTATGTTGTGTCCGATGATCATGATTGGAACCCACTGCTGTATATTGGGGATCTCCATTTAAGGGAATTTATGTCTTGGATTCAAAATGAAATTAGTTAGGGACAACAGTATAGAACTTACAGGGAAAGGGAATTTCATACTCCCTTGCCTCTCAGGGCTGAATCTAGTAACCTTGCAGATATTTTCCAGACATGGCATATAATTCTTTATCTCTCAAGCTACAAGAATAGGATTATGCCTGATAGAGAAGAAACCTACAAGGAATATGAGAAGGTAGCTGAAACTACATGAAAATCAAGAATGGGGTACCTAGCGCAGAGGTGGAACAGTTTGCCAAAAGAATTGAAACAAGCTGAACCCCACTCTTTACAGAACTCTGTTGTAGCATGCAAAAGAGTTGACAGGTACATATAGATTGGAAGATTGAAACAACAATTTTGGCTTCCATTAACATTTTAGCCACCTGCACTATTGTGGCCTGTGCCAGATTACAAGTTTTACCAGTATGACATAGTTGCAGAAAGGGAAAGACAGAACAGACTGGAGAACAAACAAGGATTCTATTGGGATCCTAATTTAGACACTGCAGAGACCAATGTGGGATAGCTGGCAATTGGTGACTTTAGGGCATTGACTCGGAAAAAGAATAGTTCTCCTTCTGCTAGAGGACCAACAAAATGTTAGGTTTGGGGGGAATGATGAGCCCAATTAATGGCTCAATTTTGATAGGATCTATTATCTATTTTTTGTTGCTATCATAGACTTTGACACTCAGTTGTTGATATTTTCCTTAAAATCATAGACCTTGGGAATAAGTTTATCCTTGTGACTTTTAATGACATTATCATGCTATGTGAATTATCTATGTTGATTTTACAAGTGATTGAATGAATTTTACTAAGGTAGTTATAGATATACAATTGTTTGTGTGTGCTAATGTTATTATGTAGGTTTCCACTAAAATGTTGATGTCAACGAAGCTTTCCAAGTGGGAGAAACTCTTGCCAGCTGGTCGGTTACCAAGAAATTCAAGAAGATGATCATTAAGAGGCCAAGGGGGATAACTCTCATGGAGGGAAATTCCTAATTCAAATAAAAGAGTGTAACTACCTTTTTAATGGTCATATTCATTTGTTGAGCAAATCTAGGAAGTGTGTTGTGCTAGATTCCTATTGGAGCAAGTCTTCTTTGACCAATTTAGCGCATGCATAACTTCCTCCATCTTTTTCTATTCTTTCAATAAGTGGCATCCTCCTATTTTGATGGAGTCGACTGCCTAGGTAGTTAGGCTTAATCAATAGTTTTTCTCTCTATAAAATAATGGTCAAATGCCCCTTTTAATAAGGTTGGATGTTCTAAGTTTGTATTCACATTTTCAAGTTTTAGTAATACAATTATATTGCAGAGATATTGTAATCATGCTTTCAAGAAATAATATGATATTTTTTGTTGCTGCATTTGAGTTAGTTTAATGGAGACTCACCCAAGGGGGCCCACTTGGTGAGAATTCCACCTATTTAATTTAGGAGTTATTTTCTATTCAGTAGTTAGTTTCAATTTCAACAATTGTATGTTCCTGCAGCCACTGAAATTTTGTTCTGTTGACTGTTCCTGCAGCCAAAGCAAACAAAGTAGTTTCCTATTTGTTTGCTGAGATTTCCATTTCTACCTTTCATTTCTAGTCTAATTGTTAATGCTTGGTGTAGATGTTGATTCATGCTCAGTATTTAAGTTGATTTATTTCCAACATTTCATTTCTACCATATTTTCTTTGCTAGTTTATGGATGACTGCAACAGAGTCCTAGTGCACATACAGTGTTGACCCATTTCAAGTTTATGTCCTTGGGTTGACAAATGAAATGCACCTTCATGATGAGTGAGATAGATACTTAGTGCATATGTCCAATCTCTAAGTGAAAACTCTAAAAGCTTAGTTATTAAACCATTAAAGGAGGCCAACAATATGCACATCCAATTATTTTTATACACAGGTCATCTCTCCACACCATCTTTTCCAACTCCGCATGGGTTTCTCCGATCACCACATCAACTTTCCATGCACCACACATCTGACAGTAATTGGTATGGTAGTTTTTATTTTCTTTTGCATTTATTATGTATGTTTATTTTTCTTTGGAAACTTGTGACATGCCTTGCAGACAGGTCCTTGCTTAGCTAGGGGGAAAGTATTCCTATGTCATCCATCATACTCCATCATCCCATCATATCTCCCGTTTGAATCAAACAATTATTTTAATTATTTTCCTGAATTGATCATTGCTTGCCTTAACTTTTCATCGTACTTCATAGTCATTATTCTAGATCACAACCCACTTACCTATCACTTTGCTATAATTATTTCCTTCTAAACAATTTTACATGCCTATTTAGTAGATCTGTTTTACAAGTTACCATTTTTGTAATAACCAAATTTTTTGAAAATTGTCTTTGTGTTAGTAAGTTGCCTGGTTTATTACAATAGAGAATTCCTAGTACATTCATGGTAGGAGACCATCGTCCCCTCTGAGAGCCCACGTCCATGGAAGAATTGAGAGCTTACTAGGAGGCCTATAACTTTTTTAAGAAGGCACAATGGGATGTTTAATTCAAGAAACTCAACGAGTATGATGATAGGGTTACTCGAGAATTTGCACTGGGTTTCCGCTAAATTCAAACATATGTTTGGGGTTTGAAATTTCCAATAACAATCAAAGTAGTTGTTGATGTGTATGGTTTTCCTTTTATAGGGGAATATTACTTTCCTAATAATTCCAAAAAGGTTGTGAATCTTAAGCCACTCTGAAGGAAGTTTTTGGCTAGACGTGAATTAGTTGAAATGGTCCATGGGTAGGGCACAAAATTATCTTCACTTCCATGCCACTCGAAAGATGTAGCTAAGTTTATAATTTAGTACATCACATGTGAAGGAAGTTACACTTATGTTTCTTCCCAACACTTTTTACTTATGTTGCATTTGCAAAAAAGTTTGCTTGTTAATGTTCCATATTTCCTCCATTGCTCTCTGCAATGCATGTGTAAGGCGGATCAAGAGGGGAAGGATAACTCTCTAGCTCATCATGGTGTAATTAGGTTGTTGCTTATTTGGGAATTAAAATTATTCTCTCCTCATGGTGATTGGGACTCATTCTTTAACCAACAACATGACACTAGTTCATAACCTTTAGATGAAGAGTTCCCTTTAGATGAGCACAAGAAAAATATTGGCACAAAAGGAAACCCTAGTGATACCCCTAGTTCTTTGCAAGAAGAAGTTCCTGAAAGGAAATCTAAGCAAAGCCTGAGCTCAAGTGCTAAACCAACTGAAGGCTCAAGTGCTAAACAAATCCATGGTTCCAGTTGCAAAAGAAAATTGTATTTTGAACCGTCCTCAACTAAACCACTAGTTACTCAAAAATCTTGTGGTAGGAAGAGTAGGGAGAAATAGAGGACATTAACCAGCTCTATGGACATATTAGAAAATCGGGCTGATGTAGCCAGTCATATTAGCTCAAAATATAAATATTATGCTTCAAACCTAGATGTTTTGTGTGAGGTTTTGAAAAAAATAGGGTAAAGCTAGTAGGGAATAGAGACAAGCTAAGAGAAGAAAATCAAAGGAAAATAAAAAACAAGACGAGCCTTCTATCTTTGATATAGAAGACACTAACTTTAGCAAAGAAAATCTTGATGACTCTATTGGAAAAATGAGTAAGCAATCTATATGTTGTCATTGATGTCTCCATGTTGCTAGTTTGGTTTGGTACTCTAAACCGGTGTGTATAACTGTCTTATCCTCTCTGGTGGTTGATTCGGTATTTTTGGTTGCCCCTCCGGTATTCTAGTCCACATTTCTCCACAGTTGAAAATTGTTCATCGCGGTTTTGGGAAACTACTTATGGATGTTAAAGGCATGCATGATCTGGATATTTCGTGTTTTTGTGCTCGTATAATGAAGTGGCATTATTCTGTTGGTTGTGTTGAAGACTATTCCTGGTCAGCTTGTTAAGACAATTCTGATATGATATGAAAAACTTAAGAGTGACCTATTTTGTGGTATGGGTCAACACAATGTATCGTGCTAATGGTCAAATTGCATTTTGAAAATATTTTGTGGAGCCGACAATTGATATCTTTTATAATGAATTGCATCTAATTAGGCTGACCTAATTGATGCTTGTGATGGAGATTAGATATATATATGTAAGTGTATGGTGAACAAAAGATATAGAGCGTGTGTGAAGAGAAGTTTGTGTAGACAATAGAAAAGAGACATAAGAAATAGTGAGGGAGTAATGTATGTGAAGGTGTGTGAAGAGATGTTTGTGTAGACAATAGAAAAGAGACATAAGAAATAGTGAGGGAGTAATGTATGTGAAGGTGTAATAAAAAAGGAAAAAGTTGATGAGTGAAGAATGTATGTGAAGGTGTAATAAAAAAGGAAATAGTTGATGAGCAAAGAATGAAGGGTGAAAAGTTTGAATACTGAGCATCACCAGAACTGTATCAACACATGATAGGTGCATCTTTCTAGTTCATTTTGGGTTGTAAAGCCTTATTCTATTTTTGTATAGTCATGTGTAGGTAGTGAGCCTCCTTGTTGGACAATGAGTCCTTTTTGTAGGCAGTGAGCCTCTGTACTTGGACAATGAGTCCTTATTTTGGAAGTGAGCCTCTTTGAAAATACTATATAGTGTGAGTTAACCCTCACTGTTGTTTTTCCCTTATTGGGTTTTCACGTAAAAATCTGGTGTTCATTGTGTCGATTTACGTTATCTTATTTATGTTCCATGCTTATATTTAATAACATAATAGTGTGGTTGAAGATTTGATAAGTGATAAAGTTTTAAGGTTTGATTTGTGTGACAACTGATTCACCCCCCCTCTCAATTGTCCTGCACCTATTTAACAATTGGTATTAGAGCTTGTGGTTCCTTGTGTAGAGCTTAACTGTTTGAGGAGGATCCTAAAATCTAGCTAAATGGATGATAAAGGAGAGCTTCAGACTGCTCTTGAAGATCTTGACAAAGTGGAAAGAGAAAACAAAGATCTAAAAGAGAATCTTGATGAAGCAAATGAACATGTTCAAAAATTGAAGGAACAGTTGAAGAAATTTAAGGAAAGACACAGAGAAGTAAGTGAACAGTTGAAACAAGAGATAATTGGATTGAAACTGACAATAGAAAAGAAGAAGAGGATTGAAGAATGTTTGAATATAATGGTGTAGAATAAGTCTAATGAATGTTCCAGACTCGAGCAGGAGATAGTAAACTTAAGAGTGGATCTAGAGAAGGCTAAACTCTATGAAAGTGATTTCAGATCTAGCTCTGGTAAACTTGAAGAATTTCCTGTAGGACAAAAACCATGTAAAGACAAAGGTGGCTTAAGAGTTAATACTGGTGAAAGTTCTAAATATGTGAAGAATAATTAAGGCAAGAGGAAGCAAAGAAGGGATTTTACAAGAAGACCACCTGTGAGACAACCTAGTGCACAGAGGTATCCCTCTTTTGATGGTGTTTGCTTTTCTTGTAAAAAATATGGTCATAGAGCAACTAAATGCAGAAGGAGGATGAACTAGTTTTTTGGATCCCTTTCTAGAAAATGCTTTGAATGTGGGAAGTTTGGACATAAGTCTACAAAATGCAGATCTCAAGTGAGTATGTGCAATCAGGTGATGAGGAACAGGTTTAATGAAGGTAGAATGAATCAATTCTTTAATGGCTACTGCTATAACTGCAATAAATTTGGACACCGAGAAAATCAGTGTAAGATCGAGGAATAATGGAAGACAATCTAATCAGAAAGGTGTGATATGTTAACTGCAACAAACTTGGACATGTATCTAAAGATTGCAAGAACAAGGAAGAAAAGAAGTATGCTCCGGAAGAAAAGAGTGAACCGGTAAAAAAGATTGAAAAAGAAGAGATGAAGCAAGAAATGGATAAGGTATGGAAGAAGAAAGAAGAAGAAGAAAAATCTGAAACTCTTGATGTGTTTGTACCCTCATCCGGTACAAATGACTTATTCGAAATTTAGACCCAACATGGTCTTAGGGGGAGCATTATCAGAAAATCATAAAACCCCCTGGAAGTATGGGGTGTCAGAGGTTGGCACATGGTTGAAATGTGAAGAATGCTCATTCAGTGGTTTTGGAAAAGGAACCGAAGAAAAATATGTTGGTATAAGAATTTTTGGACCGAATTAAGTCTTTCTATGCTAAGTGAAGTGTGTGTTTAGCAGCTTTTTGTGTTTGTTGCATTTAATGCATTTAGGGAAAACTCGATGGAGGTTAAGTAAAAATTTGTGATGCTTTTTAGTTAATTGTGCATTTGAAGTCTTTGGAAGGTTCCCTGAAGAAATATTGAGGCATGCTCAAAGTATTTTTGAAGGGAATTCGAAGATTGATTCAAGTAATCTGGAAACCTTTTTTTTCTCTGATTGCAAAAGGAAATAAGAAAATCGAAAAAGTTTGGTTGAATTTCAAAAGAAGCATAGGAAGATAGTTGATTATGTGGTCTTACCTCTTTGAAGCTGAAAAGGGTCGAAGTAGAAGAATACGATCATAGGAAAATGAAAGGAATTGAACTAGGGTTGAGCGAAGTTGAATTACAGAATATAAAAGCCCTAGGGATGGATTTATGGAGTGAATTTATGTGGATTATAGATAAAGGGGTTATCTTGTTTTTGTTGAATTGTGTTAAGGATGGAAGCATTTTTTTGGACAAACCCTATTTGATTTCAAAGGAAGCAATTGAAGCGATCACTGGATTATGTAGTGTTGGAGAACTCCCTAGAAATAAAACTGTGAAGTATAAAGATGTGGTGGAGCTGACTGGCATTGAAAAAGATCTTAGAGCACTATTGATTGATACACTTGTTGACTCGGCCGTTAGGTATGTTGTGTATGGTATCTCATACAAAATTTATTTCAGAAACCGTGAAAGCTCAACTTCAACTATTGTCGTACATATTTCCCACATGATGGTTAAGGAGAACAGACAATTTGATTTATGTAGCTTGCTACTTGAGAATTTTCTTGAAAATGTTCGAATGTCATTGGGTGAGAATTATCCCTTTCATTTTGGATCCTTGCTAGTATGTCTGGTGTTTTACTTTCTGAATTCTCTACTGGGAAAAGATAATGTGATGTGAGAATCTGGTATCCCTATTGGAATTTTTTTTTATAGGTATCTAGAGTCTTTGGAAGATAATGTAAATTTGTGTAGATCATATTTCTCATCTTTGTGAGCAAACCCTTGCTCCAGTATATCTGCATCAAGTCGATTTGAAGTGGATTCTTCCTCTGGAAAAAGAGAAATGGAGGTTGTTAGCAGTGATTCCCCTCTGGAATCGAAAAGGAGAAAAGAGATAACTAAAGACATCATTGACATTTCAGATGAGGAGAAAGAGTCTTTGACTGGTAAGTACTGAATCTTCTTATCCTAACGACATCCAGTCTATGATAGTTGAAGGAAAAATGAAGAAGATTAGTGAACTGTGGAATGCTACCTCACCTATTGACAAACTGAAGATTGATGATGCTCTGGTAGATTATCTACTTCAGAAAGGAATTGAAGTATCCGTTGTTTTTGATTTCTTGCCAGAAAATTTAATTGAGATTTTTGAAGAGAGAATGTTGCTTGAAGGTTCGGAAGGACGAAAAATGGGAATCTTGGTTGAAAGGAGATGTAAAAAGGCTATGCAGAGATTGTTTGAATTGATTGTGGAAACAAAGAAGTGTGTTAAAGAAATTTCAGATGTTTACAAGTATTGTCTTCGGTGGCCTACAACTGTAGATAACTTCAGAAGTAGAGATGAACCGATTGAAGCTGAAGTGAACAACATTGGAAAGAATTTCAATATATTTGAAAACAAAGAAGGGAAGAACAGAATAAGAGTTGGTGAATTACAGGCTGAACTAATCATTATGCAAAGACAGAGAGATGATGTGACAAAGACCTTCTAGCTTCTTAAAGAAATTGTTGAAGTCTGGTTAGAGCATCTTTTTGGAATTCTTATTGATGTTGAAGATGTTAAGAAACAATGTTCTATTGTAGCTTGGTCACCCTCTTTTACTATGTTGGGTTTATTGGAAAGTACATGCACAAAGATGGAGTCTCTATTGTTTTTAACTGGAAGAAGTTGTATCTAGTTCTCAAGGAAAGGTATAAGAAAGTATTCCAGGTGAAGAATGTCATCTTCACTTAATTTCTGCTTAAATGTTCTGGATTGTTGGAAGTTTTTGAAGTCTTTTGAAATTTTGATGTCACCATGTTTACACTCGTTTTTGGCGCCCTTTGCCATTGATGTCAAAGGGGGAGAGTGTTGAGGGAGAGTGTTGTGGAGAGTGTTAAAATTTTTTGAGGAACAAAGGAGAATTTTTTGTTACATGTTGCCATGAATGACAAAGGGGGAGATTGTTGAAAAAATGAGTAAGCTATCTATATGTTGTCATTGATGTCACTAAGTTGGCAGTTTGTTCTGGTACTCTAAACTAGTGCGTATAACTATCTTATCCTCTCCGATGGCTGATCCGGTATTTTTGGTTTCCCCTCTGGTATTCTAGTCTGCATTTCTCCACAGTTGACAATTGTTGATTATAGTTTTGGGAAACTACTTATGGATGTTAAAGGCATGCATGATCAAGATATTTTGTGTTTTTGTGCTCGTATAATGAAGTGACATTATTTTGTTGGTTGCGTTAAAGACTATTCATGGCCGGCTTGTTAAGAAAATTTTGATATGATATGAAAAACTTAAGAGTGACCTATTTTGTGGTTTGGGCCGACACAATGTATCATGCTAACGGTCAAATTGCATTTTGAAAATAGTTTTTGGAGCCGACAGTTGATATCTTTTATGATGAATTGCATCTAATTAGGCTGACCTAATTGATGCTTGCGATGAAGATCATATATATATATAAGTATATGGTGAACAAAAGATATAGAGCGTGTGTGAAGAGAAGTAAGTTTGTGTAGACAATAGAAAAGAGACAGAAGAAATAGTGAGCGAGTAATGTATGTGAAGGTGTAATCAGAAAGGCAATAGTTGATGAGCAAAGAATGAAGGGTGAAAAGTTTGAATACTGAGCATCATCGAAACTGTATCAACACATGATAGG